>QJPP01000443.1:0-453564 GCA_003996215.1 Jaltomata sinuosa
GAGGCAGAGGCCTCAGATGCTGTGATCACAGGTAGGATTTCTGTGTGCCATCAGTCTTCTATGGCTTTACTTGATCCTGGATCCACTTGTTCATACATATCTACCTACTTTGTGCCTTGTTTGTGGTTGGCTAGTGAGCCGTTATCTGTGCTTGTTTATGTTTCGACCCCAGTAGGAGATTCTTTAGTAGTGGATCAGATTGTGAGATCTTGTATGTTATCTGTTGGTGGTTCAGATACTTGGGGTGATTTTATGATCCTTGATATGCTAGATTTTTATATGATACTGGGCATGGACTGGTTATCCCCTCACCGTATGCTTTTGGATTGTTATACCAAAACCATTACCATAGCCATGCCCGGTGTATCCCCGGTTGTGTGGCAGGGTTCTGTTAGCCATGCACCGTCTGGGATCATCTCTTGTCTTCAAGCTAGGAAGTTGATTTCCCGTGGGTGTTTAGCTTATCTAGTATATGTCTGAGATACTAGTGCTAACCCTACGTCTCCCGAGTCTGTTCCTATGGTTAGAGACTTCCTTGATGTATTTCCTACCGACCTGCCAGGCCTTCCACCTGTGAGAGATATTGATTTTGCTATTGAGTTAGAGCTGGGCACCAGGCCCATTTCTATTTCTCCTTACCGTATGGCTCCGGCTGAGTTGAGGGAGCTTAAGGAGCAGCTCCAGGATCTGTTAGCTAAGGGGTTTATTAGACCGAGTGTATCGCCTTGGGGTGCTCCTGTTCTCTTCATGAAAAAGAAGGATGGGTCGATGCGGATGTGTGTTGATTATCGACAACTGAATAGGGTTACAGTGAAGAATAGGTATCCGATGCAAGGATTGATGACTTGTTTAATCAGCTTCAGGGTTCAGTCGTGGTTTTGAAGATTGATTTGAGGTTTGGCTACCATCAGTTGAGGATTAGGGCGGAGGACATCCCTCAGATAGCATTCAGGACACGTTATGGCCATTATGAGTTCCTGGTGATGTCTTTTGAGCTGACTAATGCCCCCGCAGCCTTTATGAACTTGATGCACAGGGTGTTTGGCCCGTATTTGGACTCATTTGTGATAGTTTTCATAGATGACATCTTGGTATACACACATATTAGAGATGAGCATGAGCAGCACTTAAGGACTATACTCCAGACTTTGAGAGATCATCGGCTTTATGCCAAGTTCTCAAAGTGTGAGTTTGGCTTGAGTTAGTTGCATTCCTAGGGCACGTGGTGTCTAAGGATGGGATTAGGGTTGATCTGGAAAAGATTTCAGTAGTTTGTGATTGGCCCAGACCTACTACTGCTACTGAGGTCTGCAGCTTTATTGGGTTAGCAGGTTACTATAGACGGTTCATTCAGGGATTTTCTTCCATAGCAGCACCCTTGACTATGCTGACCAGGAAGGATGTCCCATTTCAATGGTCGGATCAGTGCGAGGATAGCTTTCAGAGGCTTAAGGCCTTATTGACTTCAGCTCCAGTTTTGACTTTGCTGGTTGAGGGTCAGAGCTTCTCCATGTATTGTGATGCTTCCGGGGTTATTCTTGGTTGTGTGTTGATGCAGCAGGGTCAAGTGATAGCATATGCATCGAGGCAGCTGAAGGTTCACGAGTGAAACTGCCCACTCATGACTTGGAGTTAGCAGCGGTAGTCTTCGCGCTCAAGATCTGGAGGCATTACCTATATGGAGTTCACTATGAGATCTTTACTGATCATCGTAGTCTTCAGTATATCACGAGTCAGCGAGAGCTGAACTCGAGGCAGAGGAGATGGGTCGAGCTATTGAAGGACTATGACTTTACTATTCTGTATCATCCGGGAAAGGCAAACGTGGTAGCGGATGCCTTGAGCCGAAAGGCGGTGAGTATGGGTAGCCTAGCTTCACTTTTAGTTTCTGAGCGACCGTTGGCCTTGGACATCCAGTCCTTGGCTAACCATTTGGTTATGCTTGACTTATCGGATCCCAGTAGAGTTCTTGCTAGTGTTGAGGTTCGTTCTACTCTAGTTGATCAGATTCAGAGCTGACAATTCGAGGATCAGAGATTGTGTGACCTTCGTGATCAGGTGGTTCGGGGTGAGGCGAGGCGGGATACTTTGGGTTCTGATGGTATTCTGAGATTTGATGGTTGACTGTGTTCCGAGGGTTGGTGACTTAATTCAGTTGATACTTCACGAGGCCCATTGTTCCATATATTCTATTCATCCGAGAACCGCGAAGATGTATAGAGATTTGAGGCAGCTTTACTGGTGGAGTGGTATGAAGTGGGATGTGGCAGAGTTTGTATCTCAGTGCTTGAATTGTCATCAGGTTAAGTTCGAGCACATGAGACCTGGTGGTTTGATGCAGCGACTTCCCATTCCTGAGTGGAAGTGGGAAGGGATTACTATGGACTTCGTTGTTTGTTTACCTCGTACTTCTCATGGGTTTGATTCCATATGGGTGATTGTTGATAGGCTAACTAAGTCATCACATTTCTTCCCGGTTCAGACTTCTTATGTTGCAGAGAGGTTAGCTCAGATCTACCTTCCTGAGATTGTTCGGTTGCACGGGTCCCAGCTTCTATCATTTTAGACCGCGACACTCAGTTCATATCTCAGTTCTGGAGGGCTATTCAGCGAGATTTAGGTACAGAGGTTCAGCCTAGTACTGCTTTCCACCCTCAGACAGATGGCCAGTCCAAGAGGACCATTCAGGTCCTGAAGGACATGCTTCGGGCCTGTGTTCTTGACTTTGGAGGTTCGTGGGATCAGTTTGTGCCTTTGGCTGAGTTTGCTTACAATAATAGTTTTCATTCGAGCATCGGCATGGCACCTTTCGAGGCCTTGTATGGTAGGCGTTGTATATCGCCGATTTGTTGGGTTGATGGTTTTGAGTCTAGGCTATAGAGCACAGATTTACTTCCGAATTCCTTAGACCGAGTCAGAGTGATTCAGGATAGACTTAGGGCATCCCATAGTAGGCAGAAGAGCTACGCTGATCGTAGACTTCGTGCCTTAGAGTTCAGCGTTGGTGATTTGGTATTTCTCCGTGTATCACCTATGAAGGGTGTGATGAGATTTGGTAGGTGGGGCAAGCTTAGCCCTAGGTACATTAGGCCATTCGAGATTCTCCAGAGGGTTGGTAGTGTTTCCTATCAGTTAGCTTTGCCTCTGATGTTTTCATCTATGCACCTGATTTTCCATGTATCGATGTTGCGCCGGTATATTCCAGACGAGTCTCATGTGTTGCAGTGGGATTCAGTTCAGTTGGATGAGAGTTTAGCCTTTGTTGAGGAGCCAATAGCTATTTTGGCCAGAGATGTCAGGAGATTGAGGTCTCGCGAGATCCCGGTTGTCAAGGTTTAGTGGAGGCACCGTCCAGTGGAGGAGGCTACCTGGGAGACCGAGAGAGATATGCAGGCTCAGTATTCGCAGTTGTTCGATCCTTCATGTACTTCCTTGTTCTTGACTTTTGAGGATGAAAGTCTTTTTAGTAGTGGATGTTGTAATGACCCTTCCGATCATTTACGCATTTTTGCCTTTCTTGTACCGTTAGAGCTTGTTTGTAGCGTCCCCAAGTCATTTAAGGCTTGTCGGGACCGGTAGTTTGGTGCCAGGGCCGTTTGTTTGGTCTTTATGATCGTATGATAAGTTTTGAAGTCAAGCAAGTCGGCAAAAGGTATCGTAAGAGTCTTTAATAAATTTTCTAAACTTTGGATCAAATGTCTCAGAGTTTTTCTCTCAATATATAAATAGTTAGAAGTCCCCCAACCAACCAAATCGAAGGTCTACGAGTCTAGTCTTAAACGCATAAAACCTCACGTCCAACCAATATCGGAGTAAAAAGTTATGATTGTTTTACCGTGGACTGTCTGGCCAGAAACCGGGTCGCAAACCGGGTCGCGAACCGGGCCAGGTCAACATCGATTTAAAGCTTCAATTCACGTTTTAAAACACAAAAACAGTCCTGAAACAGATAGAAAACATAAGGGAGGGTTCCAAGAGAGTTCTTGAGTGATCAAGGTGCATTTTTTGTGATTACTATCGCTAAAGTTTGCCCCCGTGCCTAGAAACGCGATCTCTACGCGTGGAAATCATTTTCCCCTTTGATAAGCCACGTTTGGAGCTGGTTTCAGAAGTTAGACTTGGTATTTCTTGGTGGTTCTTCAAGATTTATACTTGGTTTGCTAAGGTAACCATCTCGGGGCTCTTTTATGATCGTTTTTATGAAGTTCTACGAACGTTTCATCAAGTTATGATCCTTTTGGGAAATCTGCCGATTTAAGATTAATTATGAATTGTTTATAGGTGAGTATAAGCTGCGTATATATAGTGTTTGCGAAGCTTAGGACGTAAGGAACAATTTCCGTGAAGGAACTACGGGCATTTGGACGTTCGTTGGAAAGTATTTTTGTCATTTTAGAGCTTCTTGGAGTGGTTCAAGCTTGGACATCGTCATCCTAGCAGCTTGTCATTGGACGTCAGGTAATTTATGGTTTAAACTCCCTAGAATTAGCATATATCGAATAAAATTGTACTAGATGGCATCTTTGGGTTGGATTATTAGGTTGGTACCACAAACCTTCACCGCTTTATTCATGTCCTCCTACTTTTGTTCCTCCGATGCTTGTAGTACTTGCCGATACATTTTATTTACCCTTGTGGTCCTGTGAGGCCTTGTTGACTCTGGAACAAAGAAGGTGGGATATTGGAAATGTCCGTGAACCCCCGGGCATAGAATTATCATTCTAGGCTGCTTATGCTTGCTGAGTAGCTATGGGCTTGTGCAGGGTCGATAGGTTGATTGAGAGCTGTTGGGCAGCTATTGTGTTTGGTCATACCATTTCCATGCATATAAAGAGGTTTTATCCATGTTTTCCTATGATTTTGGCTTCGGGCCTACTGGCACTATTTTCTAAACCTTGCATGGCCCCGGGGGGGCCATTTTTGATGGAAATGAATTGGAAATGGTTTGATTTAACTTGGAAATTTCTTGGGTAAAAGAAGGTAAAATCATGATTTATATCACCAGTTTTACGATTAATGCTAGACTCGGCAGGGCCGGGGTGCTAGTTGAGTTTTCTTACTACTTGAGATGATTTTAGCCTCGGTCGGACCGAGCACCTGAGATGACTTTCTACTGTTTAGATCCGGTTATGCCCGGGTACCCTTTGAGGGGTTTTTGAGATATTTTCCCACTACTTTAGTCCTGGACAGGGTCTGGGCATGCATATTCGACATTGGGTCTCTATCTTGAACCCGGACTTGCTTCTAGATGACATGTTTTCATACTGAGTTTTAGTATGGGGTCGGGACCTCCATGGACCTTGCCATCTGGGCATGGGGCTTCAGGCTGCGTGTGCCGGAGGAAGGGTAAAAGGCGTAGTAGAGGTATACGAGCAGTGTCCTTTCATGGAACCTACCTGCTGGGACCGATCGGCACCGGAGGAGGTACATACAGAGATACCATTTTACTTGAGATCTTCATGCATCACATCATTCATTGTTTGAGGCTCCACCCTTGTTTTCTCTTTCTGTTGCCTTCCTGCTGGGCTAGTTTTTGTGTACCTTTTTCATTGATTTCCATGACTACTTGCTTATATTCTGTCTGTTACTACGTTTTTATCTTATATGTGCCCAGTCGGCCTATGATACCTACTGGGTACCTTATGCTTCGCATTTGGTGCTCACCCTACCCCCTACATCTTTTGGTGCAGATCCTAGCGTGGGCTATTGCCGCTAGATCATTGTGATTCGTGCTCGGAGATCTGTTGGGGACTACTTCAGACTGAGGGTGAGCTCTTGGCGACCGGAGCTTAGCTTTAGTTTATCTTTTGCTTTATGTACTCTATTACCATTTGGAGACATTTGTATATGTTGTTTTGGATCTTTTGTACTCCTTATATGTAGTTCTAGCTCTATACTATGATACCAGGTCTTGGGGTTTTGTTTAGTTTCCGCATATGTATATATATATTCATGTTATCTATTCTCTTCATCTTTTTCCGTTACTTTTTCTTATTAAACTGTTCTTCCTCTTATTTGTTAGATAGTAGCCCAGTACTAACTGTCCTGTGCTACGGGGATTGATTCGCCTACTGGGGGGTTGTAGGTGCGATCATGACCGAGAAATTGGGTCGTGACATAAAGAAAGCGACATTGTCTGTCGCTTTCTTTAAAATTGAATTTATATTAACAAAAATAGAAAAGCGACAGACAGTGTCGCTTTTGTCCATCGCTTTTCGATCAAATGCGGTCAACTCATTTAAAGAAGTGACAGACAAAAGTGACGGTGTCCGTCGCTTCTTTAATTATACAGAGACCCCGTCGGGTCTCTTTTCCCTCATTACTCTCTTTCTCTTTTTCTCTCCTCCTCTCCTCCACTATTGCACCACTGCTCTGCCACTCCTCCACCGCTACTCCTCCACCACCGCTCCCTCCACCATTGCTCCCTCCACCGTCAGCCTCCTCCTCCAACCTCCTCCCATTTTGAGGTTAATTATTTTGTTGATTTGAAGGTTAGGGTTTAATTTGGGTATTTTTATTTTCAAAAATTGATAGTGTATTCTAGACTAGGGTATGTTGTTATTGTTGAATTTAGACTATGGTGTATATGTTGTTGTTGTTGTTGTTGTTGTTGTTGTTGTTGTTGTTGAATTCTAAACTAAGATTTTGAGAAATTGATATTGAAAATTGATATATGAAAAAATTTATAGTGAAAAATTCCTTTTTAGATTGTATTCTTAATTTATGAACTTTAATTAGTTTAGGCTTGATAATTAGTTTGTGAACCTTAGTTTAGGCTTGTTATTAGTTTGTGAACCTTAGTTTAGGCTTACTAATTAGTTTGTGAACCTTAGTTTAGGCTTGCTATTAGTTTGTGAACCTTAGTTTAGGCTTTCTAATTAGTTTGTGAACCTTAATTTAAGCTTTCTATTAGTTTGTGAAACTTAGTTTAGGCTTGCTATAATTAGTTTGTGAATCTTAGTTTAGGCTTGCTATTAGTTTGTGAACCTTAGTTTAAGCTTTCTAATTAGTTTGTGAACCTTAATTTAGGCTTTCTATTAGTTTGTGAAACTTAGTTTAGGCTTGCTATAATTAGTTTGTGAACCTTAGTTTAGGCTTGCTATTAATTTGTGAACCTTAGTTTAGGTAATGCTTGCTATTAGTTTGTGAACCTTAGTTTAGGTTCTTTTTTGAACTTGAATTATATAGGTTCTTGAATTAGATTATTAGTTTTCAACTTTAGGTTCTTTTTTGAACTTTAATTAGGTACTTGAATTTTGAACTTGAATTTGGAATTAGGACTTGGAACTTGAATTTGAAATTAGGATTTGGAACTTGAATTAGGATAAGGTTCTTGAATTAGATTATTAACTTGAATTTGGAAGTTGAATTTAGAATTAGGATTTGGAACTTGAATTAGGATTTGGAACTTGAATTAGGATTAGGACTTGAACTTGAATTTGGAATTAGGTTCTTGAATTAGATTATTAACTTGAATTAGATTATTAACTTGAATTAGGTTCTTGAATCTTAGTTTTTTTAAGTTAAGCTTTTTTAAGTTAAGTTTGTTAGTTTAAATTGTTAGTTTTGAGTTAAGAATTAGTTTTCAACTTTAGGTTCTTTTTTGGACTTGAATTTGGAACTTGAATTTGGAACTTCAATTAGGATTAGGACTTGAACTTGAATTTGGAATTAGGTTCTTGAATTAGATTATTAACTTGAATTAGGTTCTTGAATCTAAGCTTTTTTTAAGTTAACCTTTTTAAAGTTATGTTTGTTAGTTTAAATTGTTAGTTTTGAGTAAAGAATTAGTTTTCAACTTTAGGTTCTTTTTTGAACTTGAATTAGGTACTTGAATTTTGAACTTGAATTTGGAATTAGGATTTGGAACTTGAATTTGAAACTTTAATTTGGAACTTGAATTTGGAAATTTAATTAGGATTAGGACTTGAACTTGAATTTGGAATTAGGTTCTTGAATTAGATTATTAACTTGAATTTGGTTCTTGAATCATAGTTTTTTTAAGTTAAGCTTTTTTAAGTTAAGTTTATTAGTTTAAATTGTTAGTTTTGAGTTAAGAATTAGTTTTCAACTTTAGGTTCTTTTTTGAACTTGAATTTGGAACTTGAATTAGGATTAGGACTTGAACTTGAATTTGGAATTAGGTCCTTGAATTAGAGTATTAACTTGAATTAGGTTCTTGAACCTTAGTTTTTTTAAGTTAAGCTTTTTTAAGTTAGGTTTGTTAGTTTGAGTTGAGAATTAGTTTTCAACTTTAGGTTCTTTTTTGAACTTGAATTAGGTACTTGAATTTTGAACTTGAATTTGGAATTAGGATTTGGAACTTGAATTTGAAACTTGAATTTGGAACTTGAATTTGGAACTTGAATTAGGATTAGGACTTGAACTTGAATTTGGAATTAGGTTCTTGAATCTTAGTTTTTTTAACTTTAGGAATGATATTTTGAACTAGAATTAGGTTGGTTCTTGAATTAGATTATTCAATTGTTAGTCTTTGTGAACCTTAGTTTAGGTTAATGCTTGCTATTAGTTTTCACCTTTAGGTTAGTGTTAGTTTTGAATTAATTTCTTGAATTTGGAAATTTTGAATTAGTTCTGGGTTATGCATACAGATGTCATCAGGTGATGGTGATTGAGGTCTTCCTAGTAAAAGTACTAGCAAGTCTAGTAAGTCTAGGAAGATCTCTAGGAGGCCTATAGAGCATGACGATTGATGTGACGCTAATTTACGTCACTTTCGACTCCTTTTTACTAAGAACAATCGTACGTTTTCAAGCAACCATTGTTGTTTTTGATGTTTTTATGTTGAATTTGTAGGAAATGGAAGCAAACACGGAAACGGAAGGAAATACGCGAAAAACAACATTCTGCCTAAGAGTGACGGCCTGAGTGACGGCCAGTCACACATGTGACGGTCCATCACTGTGACCGTCACACCAAGGCAGCAACTTAAGGCAGTCCACTGCCTAAGGGTGACGGTCCAGGCGACGGTCCGTCAACCCTGTGACGGTCCATCAAGCCTGGCCGTCACGCTTAGGCAGTAGCTTCAGGCGGCGACCCGCGTTTTGGGGATTCTTAGCCCGTTTTGGATTTGGTTTCTATTACTCCTATAAATACCTTATGATAGGTTTATGTAATTATTATTCTCCCATTAGTTTAAACACGTTTTTAGTTAGTTTTCGAGAGCAAGAACACGTTTCTTGAATTAACATTCGTGTTCTTGATTCGTTCTTGAGTTCTTGGTTTCTTATTGTTCTTGGATACTTGAAGATTGTTCTCAATATATTGTAAGGATCTCGTTTCTTTATTATTGTATGAACATGACTTTCTTCTTTTCATCTTCGAGCATGAGGAACTAAAACTCCCGCAACTAGGGTTGTGGGAGCCATGGCAAACGTAGCAATATAGATTCCGGGTAGCGTTGGGTTCGATATATGTATTGTCACGTTGTTAATCATACTTTATGTCACGTTTTCTAGTGGTTGCAAACATTAGAACATGCCTAGGTTTAGTTTGCTTGAGTAAAGAGATTTAAACCGGGAAAACTTGATTAAACAACAAGGATTCGAGACTACAAACTCTCGTCTTAAAGAATAATGCCGTAACTGGATTACTCTACTTGATGTTAGGATTGCTAAGCTAAAAAGTACATCTTTTCGAGGTCGAAAGAATAGAAAAGGAAATTTGTTTATTCAGTCGAGAGACGTTTAGACGATACAATTGGCGCAATCACATCGTGACAATCATATAGAAAGAACCCGGTTAAGCCTAGAATCGACAGTGTTACAACGCCATGGTGAACACATCCCTAGTTCATTCTCTCCTACTGATTTAAACCCCCTACGTTTATTATTGTTTTGTTTACAATTTGATTACAAAACCCCCCCTTATTTACTGGAATCGATTGACAACTAGTCACTTAATTCACCAAAGACTTAATCATCCCCATATTCTCTGTGGGATTCGACCCCAACCTTGTTGGGTTATATATTTGACAACGATCGCTTACGCTTCTTAAATTGAGGTGTAGTTTGAGCGTTATCAAAAATGGCGCCGTTGCCGGGGAATACGGTTGTTTATTAAGTCTAGTGTGTTTATTTGACTCTTAGTCATAATTTCCTGCTTTACTTTTATTTGTTGTTTTTGTTTATTATAGGGTATATAGTTGTGCATACGGTTGTTTATTAAGTCTGGGGTGTCTTGATGAAGTCTGAGTAATCAAGACACCCGCGTCGTGCCGCGACGTTAAATCAGGCGCTGTATGGGAGGCAACCCATAAATTGTTGTTGTATTATAGTCTAATTAATTCGTGGGGAAACCTGTGAGTCACCACCGAGGGTTTTTGTTGCCGAGTTCTTTTCCCTCCGGTGTGCTATCTAGTAGAACCGGCATGTTTAGGTTGTTATTTTAAATTTTTTAGTGTCTATAGTGATGAGCATGGCGTTTTTGTTAACTAAAAACGAGGCCCCTTTAAAAAATTTCTGGTTTTGTACTTATGTTGAAACGATTGACTGTCTGGATCCTTGAATGTCATTGTGTGGTTATGATTAGAATGAGTATGCTTAAGCCGAGCGGTTGTTTGATAGTTGGTAGCGATATAGTTTCTTGGTGCCAAGAGCGTGTGAGATTATTGGTATAAATTCTTACTTTGTGCATGCATCTAGAACTTGCCCGGTCTATTTTGTTAAGTTTGAAGTTGGTTGCTTAGGAAAGGATCACAGGCCCTTTTTGTATGCAGTCCACTTAACCTAAAAGACCGTCCAAATATGAATAATCCCTTGATCCCTGTTTGAGCCATAATTGACCTTGTTCTTTCAATAACCTGTCACCATTCCTGTTTAACTTTGAATCCCTATTTTGGCCCTGGTCCTTCCTTGGACATCGTGCACCTCAACTCCGGCAAATCAGCCTAAGTTGAGGGTGGCTACTATAGAGGTAAACCCTGTTTTGGCCCTGGTCCTGCCATGGATATTGTGCACCTCAACACAGGCAATCAGCTTAAGTTGAGGGTGGCTACTACAGAGGTGAATGATAAGAAAAAGAGGATGTAGAAGATTGGTTGTGAATAGAATGAAAATCCGGGTGTGCGCCTAAGAAAAGAAAAGATGAAAAAGATTGAAAAAGAAAACAAAATGAGTTGTCAAAGAGGCCGCACCTGTAGCTAGAAACAAGGAAATAAAAAGGTGAATAAGGATGGCAAAGTGAAGTTATGTGGTAGTATGTTGTGTTTTGATTCCAAGGAGGGCTTAGTCACTAACCCCTAAATGTATCATACCTGCACCTGAAGCCTCATTACAAGCCGAAACAAGTCCTGTAGTGATCCTTAGCGGCTTTCTGAAGAACCGAAATAGAATAGTAAGGGCAAGCCTATGGTATCGCATGTGCATTGTTTGAAATCGTTTGTGAGTGTGAGCGCTTACCTAGTCCCAAATCTTGTGTGTGGGATTTCTTTGTGGTGAGGGAACCAAGATGTCTATATTGTCTATTGATTGTTAGGATAGTTGCGCGTGTGTATGTAGAACGTTCTATCATATCGGAATGACATGTTCGGATCCTTGCAAGTTAGTGTTTCATACATTTGTGTGCTACGAGGGAGCTTGATTTAATTGAATAAGTTTGAATGACCATGAGTTGCTATAGACATGAGTTTGTGTTCTTAGTTGAGTCGTGTTATTGTTTTATGTTATGTTGCTTGAGGACAAGCGAACGTTTTAAGTTGAGGGTGTTGATGTGACGCTAATTTACGTCACTTTCGACTCCTTTTTACTAAGAACAATCGTACGTTTTCAAGCAACCATTGTTGTTTTTGATGTTTTTATGTTGAATTTGTAGGAAATGGAAGCAAACACGGAAACGGAAGGAAATACGCGAAAAACAACATTCTGCCTAAGAGTGACGGCCTGAGTGACG
Organism: Jaltomata sinuosa; assembly: GCA_003996215.1. Classification (NCBI taxonomy): domain Eukaryota; kingdom Viridiplantae; phylum Streptophyta; class Magnoliopsida; order Solanales; family Solanaceae; genus Jaltomata; species Jaltomata sinuosa. The sequence continues at coordinate 11,911 of QJPP01000443.1, forward strand.
GCCAGTCACACATGTGACGGTCCATCACTGTGACCGTCACACCAAGGCAGCAACTTAAGGCAGTCCACTGCCTAAGGGTGACGGTCCAGGCGACGGTCCGTCAACCCTGTGACGGTCCATCAAGCCTGGCCGTCACGCTTAGGCAGTAGCTTCAGGCGGCGACCCGCGTTTTGGGGATTCTTAGCCCGTTTTGGATTTGGTTTCTATTACTCCTATAAATACCTTATGATAGGTTTATGTAATTATTATTCTCCCATTAGTTTAAACACGTTTTTAGTTAGTTTTCGAGAGCAAGAACACGTTTCTTGAATTAACATTCGTGTTCTTGATTCGTTCTTGAGTTCTTGGTTTCTTTTGTCCTTGGATACTTGAAGATTGTCCTCAATATATTGTAAGGATCTCGTTTCTTTATTATTTTATGAACATGACTTTCTTCTTTTCATCTTCGAGCATGAGTAACTAAAACTCCCGCAACTAGGGTTGTGGGAGCCATGGCAAACGTAGCAATATAGATTCCGGGTAGCGTTGGGTTCGATTTATGTATTGTCACGTTGTTAATCATACGTTATGTCACGTTTTCTAGTGGGTTGCAAACATTAGAACATGCCTAGGTTTAATTTGCTTGAGAAAGAGATTAAGACCGGGAAACTTGATTAACAACAAGGATTCGAGACTACAAACTCTCGTCTTAAAGAATAATGCCGTAACTGGATTACTCTACTTGATGTTAGGATTGCTAAGCTAAAAAGTACATCTTTTCGAGGTCGAAAGAATAGAAAAGGAAATTTGTTTATTCGGTCGAGAGACGTTTAGACGATACAATTGACGCAATCACATCGTGACAATCATATAGAAAGAACCCGGTTAAGCCTAGAATCGACATTGTTACAACGCCATGGTGAACACATCCCTAGTTCATTCTCTCCTACTGATTTAAACCCCCTACGTTTATTATTGTTTTGTTTACAATTTGATTACAAAACCCCCCTTATTTACTGGAATCGATTGACAACTAGTCACTTAATTCACCAAAGACTTAATCATCACCATATTCTCTGTGGGATTCGACCCCAACCTTGTTGGGTTATATATTTGACAACGATCGCTTACGCTTCTTAAATAGAGGTGTAGTTTGAGCGTTATCAAGATGGCTATATTGTCTATTGATTGTTAGAATAGCTGCGGGTGTGTATGCATAATGTTCTATCATATCGGAATGACATGTTTGGATCCTTGCAAGTTAGTGTTTCATACATTCGTGTGTTACAAGGGAGCATGATTTAATTGAATAAGTTTGAATGAACATGAGTTGCTATAGACATGAGTTTGTGTTCTTAGTAGAGTCGTATTATTGTTTTATGTTATGTTGCTTGAGGACAAGCGAACGTTTTAAGTTGAGGGTGTTGATGTGACGCTAATTTACGCCACTTTCGACTCCTTTTTACTAAGAACAATCGTACGTTTTCAAGCAACCATTGTTGTTTTTGATGTTTTTATGTTGTATTTGTAGGAAATGGAAGCAAACACGAAAACGGAAGAAAATACGAGAAAAACGAAGTTCTGCCTAAGAGTGACGGCCTGAGTGACGGGCCGTCACACATGTGACGGTCCGTCACTGGGACCGTCACACCAAGGCAGACCTCCAGGTTGAACCACTGCCTAGCAGTGACGGTCCAGGCGACGGTCCGTCACTGCCTTGACGGTCCGTCAGCCTGACCGTCACGCTTAGGCAGTGACTCAGGCGGCGACCCGCGTTTTTGGGGATTCCTAGCCCGTTTTGGATTTGGTTTCTTTGACTCCTATAAATACCCTATGTTAGGTTTATGTTAGAGATTATTCTCCCATTATTTCAAACACGTTTTTAGTTAGTTTTCGAGAGCAAGAACACGATTCTTGAATTAACATTATTGTTCTTGATTCGTTCTTGAGTTCTTGGTTTTTATTGTTCTTGGATACTTGAAGATTGTTCTCAATATATTGTAAGGATCTCGTTTCTTTATTATTGTATGAACATGACTTTCTTCTTTTCAGTCCCCGTCAAGGCAGTTTAAGTTGTGTGTATAGCACACCGGAGGGAAAAGAAACACGGCAACAAAAACCCTCGGTGGTGACTCACAGGTTTCCCCACGCATTAATTAGACTATAATACAACAACAATTTATGGGTTGCCTCCCATACAGCGCCTGATTTAACGTCGCGGCACGACGCGGGTGTCTTGATTACTCAGACTTCATCAAGACACCCCAGACTTAATAAACAACCGTATGCACAACTATATACCCTATAATAAACAAAAACAACAAATAAAAGTAAAAGCGGGAAAGTATGACTAAGAGTCAAATAAACACACCGGACTTAACAAACAACCGTATTCCCCGGCAACGGCGCCATTTTTGATAACGCTCAAACTACACCTCAATTTAAGAAGCGTAAGCGATCGTTGTCAAATATATAACCCAACAAGGTTGGGGTCGAATCCCACAGAGAATATGGTGATGATTAAGTCTTTGGTGAATTAAGTGACTAGTTGTCAATCGATTCCAGTAAATAAGGGGGGGTTTTGTAATCAAATTGTAAACAAAACAATAATAAACGTAGGGGGTTTAAATCAGTAGGAGAGAATGAACTAGGGATGTGTTCACCATGGCGTTGTAACAATGTCGATTCTAGGCTTAACTGGGTTCTTTCTATATGCGTGTCACGATGTGATTGCGTCTATTGTATCGTCTAAACGTCTCTCGACCGAATAAACAAATTTCCTTTTTTCTTCTCTCGATCTCAAAAAGATGTGCTTTTTAGCTTTCAATCCTAACATCAAGTAGATTAATCCAGTTACGGCATTAATCTTTAAGACGAGAGTTGGTAGTCTCGAATCCTTGTTGTTAATCAAGTTTCCCGGTTTTAATCTCTTTCTCAAGCAAATTAAACCTAGGCATGTTCTAATGTTTGCAACCCACTAGAAAACGTGACATAACGTATGATTAACAACGTGACAATACATAAATCGAACCCAACGCTACCCGGAATCTATATTGTTACGTTTGCCGCCATGGCTCCCACAACCCTAGTTGCGGGAGTTTTAGTTACTCATGCTCGAAGATGAAAAGAAAAAAGTCATGTTCATAAAATAATAAAGAAACGAGATCCTTACAATATATTGAGGACAATCTTCAAGTATCCAAGGACAAAAGAAACCAAGAACTCAAGAACGAATCAAGAACACGAATGTTAATTCAAGAAACGTGTTCTTGCTCTCGAAAACTAACTAAAAACGTGTTTAAACTAATGAGTGAATTATAATTACATAAACCTATCATAAGGTATTTATAGGAGTAATAGAAACCAAATCCAAAACGGGCTAGGAATCCCCAAAACGCGGGTCGCCGCCTGAAGCTACTGCCTAAGCGTGACGGCCAGGCTTGACGGACCGTCACAGGGTTGACGGACCGTCGCCTGGACCGTCACCCTTAGGCAGTGGACTGCCTTAAGTTGCTGCCTTGGTGTGACGGTCACAGTGATGGACCGTCACATGTGTGACTGGCCGTCACTCAGGCCGTCACTCTTAGGCAGAATGTTGTTTTTCGCGTATTTCCTTCCGTTTTCCGTGTTTGCTTCCATTTCCTACAAATTCAACATAAAAACATCAAAAACAACAATGGTTGCTTGAAAACGTACGATTGTTCTTAGTAAAAAGGAGTCGAAAGTGACGTAAATTAGCGTCACATCAACACCCTCAACTTAAAACGTTCGCTTGTCCTCAAGCAACATAACATAAAACAATAACACGACTCAACTAAGAACACAAACTCATGTCTATAGCAACTCATGGTCATTCAAACTTATTCAATTAAATCAAGCTCCCTCGTAGCACACAAATGTATGAAACACTAACTTGCAAGGATCCGAATATGTCATTCCGATATGATAGAACGTTCTACATACACACGCGCAACTATCCTAACAATCAATAGACAATATAGACATCTTGGTTCCCTCACCACAAAGAAATCCCACCAAGATTTGGGACTAGGTAAGCGCTCACACTCACAAACGATTTCAAACAATGCACATGCGATACCATAGGCTTGCCCTTACTATTCTATTTCGGTTCTTCAGAAAGCCGCTAAGGATCACTACAGGACTTGTTTCGGCTTGTAATGGGGCTTCAGGTGCAGGTATGATACATTTAGGGGTTAGTGACTAAGCCCTCCTTGGAATCAAAACACAACATACTACCACATAACTTCACTTTGCCATCCTTATTCACCTTTTTATTTCCTTGTTTCTAGCTACAGGTGCGGCCTCTTTGACAACTCATTTTGTTTTCTTTTTCAATCTTTTTCATCTTTTCTTTTCTTAGGCGCACACCCGGATTTTCATTCTATTCACAACCAATCTTCTACATCCTCTTTTTCTTATCATTCACCTCTGTAGTAGCCACCCTCAACTTAAGCTGATTGCCTGTGTTGAGGTGCACAATATCCATGGCAGGACCAGGGCCAAAACAGGGTTTACCTCTATAGTAGCCACCCTCAACTTAGGCTGATTTGCCGGAGTTGAGGTGCACGATGTCCAAGGAAGGACCAGGGCCAAAATAGGGATTCAAAGTTAAACAGGAATGGTGACAGGTTATTGAAAGAACAAGGTCAATTATGGCTCAAACAGGGATCAAGGGATTATTTATATTTGGACGGTCTTTTTAGGTTAAGTGGACTGCACACAAAAAAGGGTCTGTGATCCTTTCCTAAGCAACCAACTTCAAACTTAACAAAATAGACCGGGCAAGTTCTAGATGCATACACAGAGTAGAATTCTTACCCTAATCTCACCGCGTCTTGGCACTAAGAACTATATCCTACCAACTAATCAAAAACCACTCGGCTTAAGCATACTCATTCTAATCATAACCACACAATGACATTCAAGGATCCAGACAGTCAATCGTTTCAACATAAGTACAAAACCAGAAAATTTTTAAAGGGGCTTCGTTTTTAGTCAACAAAAAACGCCATGCTTATCACTATAGACACTAAAAAAAATTCAAAATAACAACCTAAACATGCCGGTTCTACTAGATAGCACACCGGAGGGAAAAGAAACACGGCAACAAAAACCCTCGGTGGTGACTCACAGGTTTCCCCACGCATTAATTAGACTATAATACAACAACAATTTATGCGGTTGCATCCCAGTTACAGGGCCTGATTTAACGTCGCCGGCACGGACGCGGGTGCTTGATACTCCAGACTTCAGTCAAGACACCCAGATTAAATAACAACCGTATGCACAATTATATACCCTGATATAACAAAACAACCAAATAAGTTAAAAGCGGGAAAGTCATTGACTAAGATGTCAATAACACACGGACCTTTAACAACAACCGTATTCCCGGCAACGGCGCCATTTTTGATAACGCTCAAACTACACCTCAATTTAAGAAGCGTATGCGATCGTTGTCAAATATATAACCCAACAAGGTTGGGGTCGAATCCCACAGAGAATATGGTGAAGATTAAATCTTTAGTGAATTATATGACTAGTCGTCAATCGTTTCCAGTAAATAAAGGGGGGGTTTGTGTGAACAAATCGCTAACAATAATAAACAATTAACGTATGGGTTTTAATCAGTAGGAGAGAATGCGAACTAGGGGTGTGTTTACCATGGCGTTGTAACAATCGATTCTAGGCTTAACTGGGTTCTTTTTATATGCGTGTCACGATGTGATTGCGTCTATTGTATCGTCTAAACGTCTCTCGACCGAATAAACAAATTTCCTTTTTTCTTCTCTCGATCTCAAAAATATGTGCTTTTTAGCTTTCAATCCTAACATCAAGTAGATTAATCCAGTTACGGCATTAATCTTTAAGACGAGAGTTGGTAGTCTCGAATCCTTGTTGTAAATCAAGTTTCCCGGTCTTAATCTCTTTCTCAAGCAAATTAAACCTAGGCATGTTCTAATGTTTGCAACCCACTAGAAAACGTGACATAACGTATGATTAACAACGTGACAATACATAAATCGAACCCAACGCTACCCGGAATCTATATTGTTACGTTTGCCGCCATGGCTCCCACAACCCTAGTTGCGGGAGTTTTAGTTACTCATGCTCGAAGATGAAAAGAAGAAAGTCATGTTCATAAAATAATAAAGAAACGAGATCCTTACAATATATTGAGGACAATCTTCAAGTATCCAAGGACAAAAGAAACCAAGAACTCAAGAACAAATCAAGAACACGAATGTTAATTCAAGAAACGTGTTCTTGCTCTCGAAAACTAACTAAAAACGTGTTTAAACTAATGAGTGAATTATAATTACATAAACCTATCATAAGGTATTTATAGGAGTAATAGAAACCAAATCCAAAACGGGCTAGGAATCCCCAAAACGCGGGTCGCCGCCTGAAGCTACTGCCTAAGCGTGACGGCCAGGCTTGATGGACCGTCACAGGGTTGACGGACCGTCGCCTGGACCGTCACCCTTAGGCAGTGGACTGCCTTAAGTTGCTGCCTTGGTGTGACAGTCACAGTGATGGACCGTCACATGTGTGACTGGCCGTCACTCAGGCCGTCACTCTTAGGCAGAATGTTGTTTTTCGCGTATTTCCTTCCGTTTCCGTGTTTGCTTCCATTTCCTACAAATTCAACATAAAAACATCAAAAACAACAATGGTTGCTTGAAAACGTACGATTGTTCTTAGTAAAAAGGAGTCGAAAGTGACGTAAATTAGCGTCACATCAACGATATTCCAGGTCGTCTTTCATCTTCGCCACAGATTCGCTCTACTCCACCTGTGTCTATCCCCTATGGCACTGGGAATCCCACAGATTATCATGGTCTTACACCCACTACTTCTCATCATCATATGACTTTCATGCCTACACCCTCTATGCCTCCGCCACATGGCAGCGGGACTACTAGATTACCATCTGGTACACCATCCCCACGTGATTCTTCTTCCCCCCACTTATCAGGCTTGCGACTTAGAGATACCAGCTCTGAGTTTGACACACAGACCTCTGCACCCCCATTGACTCAGCGTTATAGACTTCCTCCATTACCTGCATCAGCACTTTCTAAAGAGGAAGAGAACGACGTAAATCTGAGACCCGGTGAGAAGGACGCCATTGGTAGAGTCATGATTCGCCCTGAAGGATCATCGTAAGTTTTTTTCTAATTAATTGATAAGTTTATTTTTCATATTAATTAATTATTTATCACTTGATGACATGCTTATTATGTTCTTTACAGGTGGTATCCCACGAAAGAGCCCCGACGTGCTCTAAAGGAGGCAGTTAGTAGGCTTTTTACAAAACCTTGGAGCTCCTGGTCAGAGATTCCAAGATCGATCCAACAGGACATGTTTGATGAATTTAAAGTATATATATACTATATATATATATATATTTATATTAAATTTTCATAATATACATACATATATATATCATCTAACACTAATCATTTCTTTCTTTCAGACAATGTGTACTTGAAAGTGAAAGTACAATAAGATCATTTCCACTACTTTCGCGAGGAAAGTCAGTGCCAAGCTACGGCAATGGCTTAAAAAAATTTGGGATAGTAAAAAGTGTGGATCTTGGCTTCTACCTCATCTTCATGAGCAGCTTCAGAAGTATTGGGATTCGGAAGAGTTCAAAGTATTGTCTGAACAAGGCAAGAAAGCCGGAGGTAGTGTTAAAGGTGGATCGTTGCACACTATGGGTGCAAAGAGTGTAGTGGACGTTGCAAGGGATATGGTAAGTAATAATATTAACCTTTTAACTTATATATATGTTTATATAAACTTGATTAAATAATATTAATTATATTACTTTATTATGTTAAATTTATTTTGTTTGCAAGAGAAGAACTTGGGGCGCCCTCCGACTAAGGCTGAGCTCTTTAAGAAAGGCCATATTTGAGACAAAAAAAATGAGTCAGATCCAGATGTATGGGTCGAGCAGAGGGCTCAAAATGCCTATGTAAGTTTTAAAGTTTAAATATAATTAAAGTACTAACATTTATATATATATATATATATATATATATTATGTATATATTATAATTTTTATTTTTTTATATGCAGAATGAGTTTGGACGTGTTTTGTCAGAGTATAGCCAGACTCAGCAAGATCTGGGCTTGCCGACCGAGCCTACAAACGAGGAAGCCACTCAAATATGAACCAAAAAAGTGACAGGGGGGAGACAAAAGGGGCGAGTGTATGGTCTAGGCTCGAGGAATGATTTGCGATGAATCCAGTCAGGACTGGATGGTATTGGATCCTCGCGCCAGGCTGAGGCGGTTGATGGTATCCAACTTGCACATATGTCACAGCAGATCGCAGATCTTACTAGGGTCTTGGTAGAATCTGAGAAAAAATAGGTTGAGACCACTGATGATTTGTCCAAGACCGTCCAGGCTCTTCAACAACAAATGTCGTCCTTTGTTGGTCATCACCGTCGTAGTATAGATCATACTCCTTCCTCCTCGTCATCAAGTGACGATGTTACTGAGACTAGTGAAAATGAGGAAGAGTATGTTGATACTACCCCTCGTTAGGATTGCCTCATTTTCTTCTATATTTTGACATATTTTTTGACACTTTTTGACACTTTTTTTATTGTTATTGAATACTTTATAGGTCCTTTTGGTGGACCTTTTATGTGATTAATAGATTTTTTTACTTCATTTTTAGTTTGTTGTTGATGTTTTAATTATTTTATGATGTTGTAATTGCTGGTTTGAGCTGTATTAAATAGGTTTTTGAAATGGCAGGTGGTGCATATTGAAAATGCAGATTTTTGCAGCTGGAAAAAATGCAGATTTTTGCAGCTGGAAAAAATGCAGAAAAGCGACAGACAGCGTCTCTTTTGTCCGTCGCTTTTCTGGAATTTTTTAAAATAATTTCCAGAAAAAGCGACGAAAAATGTCACTTTTCTGGAAAAAAATTACCAGGACAAGCGACGCTATACATCTCTTTGTTCTTCAAGTTCAAGAACAAAGCGAGGGACTGCATCACTTTTCTGGAAAAATAAAGAAAAAAAGGTCGTCGCTTTTGCCTTTGCGTCACTGTCCGTCGCTTTTAAAGCGACGCTTTCCGTCGCTTCTGGAAAAGCGACAGGCCATTTTCCCACGGTAGTGAGGCCATCGCTTTTTTGTCGCTTTTGGCCAAAAAAGCGACGGCCAGCGTCCTTTTTGGCCGTCTCTTTTTGGCCTTTTTTTAGTAGTGACAGCAACAACAATTTCCCATCCAATTTACCATTAAACCAATACTAGTTTGAGGACCACCCATAATCCAGTTATCTGAGGATTAACAATCGTAACTGAAACCTGAACAATCAAGAATAGGGTCAATATTACTCATAACAATAAATTCCCACCCCAAATAGCAATGTTTAATACGTTTTATCCATCCAAACACCGTGTTTGAAGGCCTAAAGATACAGTCTCCTATCAATCTACGTTATATTCATGTTTTTCAACCCAGGTCTAAACTACTCAGTAAAACCTAGCCTACCTGAAAGCCAAGCAGCTGCTACAGAAGTTTAAATGCGAACTTTGGCTCCATGGAGATGAATCCTGATGAGAAAGCAATGTGGAATCCGTGGGTTTTACCCTATTCAGGTGAAAATCCCTCCCCTTCATTGTTTCCCAATTGAGAGGCAGCCTAGGAGGGTTTTTGAGACAACCCTCATTCTTTTTAACAACTTAAGAGGAGAAAAGAGAATATAAAAAGCCACTTTATGGTTTCTGGTCCCATCATCCCGCTATATCGGCCCGTCGACCGCTACAGCGATGCTGCTATAGCAAGAAAATTTTCGCTATAGTGGGTTGACGTCATCCCGACCTAAAATTTTAATTTCTAAATTTTTTTATCGTGTCTTCCCATACTAATTTAAGATAGTGCATTTGAAAGTTCTTGAACTCGTACCCAAAATGAGGTGCCTTTTAATTATGACTGAACATATCATTACAATAGATACCAATTTATTCATCATTCATACTCGAACAATCACTATTACGGAAGGAAAAGAGCAAGCCAAAATTTTGAACCTTAGCACCCTTATTATGACAACGTAAATTTTGGCCTTACGTGGACCACTGAAACTTCATTCCCCTTGATGTATCAGGAACTCAAGTTGAAATTATTACTACTCCACTTAGTCAAGGATTTATCTCCTTTCTAGTCACATAAAACTACGTAGAGCAACCCTTCTTCTGAGCACCCAAGTAATCTAGAGCCTCGTTAATATACCAGAACAAAAAAATTCAACCATAACGGACAAAATAAATTATCCTTGCTATGAGAAACTGAATCTCGCTAAGGTGACCCATCCCTCTATGGCGACCTATCCCGCTATAGCAACCTTGCTATAGCATAAAAATTCCTACTATAGCGGCACTGCGGCAGTGGCCTGCCTCTCGCTATTGCAGCGTAGATGAGGTGGTAGCTCTGTGCAGTCCCAACTTTGGCCAATTTTACAACACAATACTCAGATTTTGACATCCCATACTAACCCCTTTTGTGATAACCCTTCCAATCATTTTCGCATTTACGCATTCATTATACTATTAGAGCTTTCCTGTAGCAGCCCCGAGTCATTTATGGCTTGCTGGGACCAGTAGTTTGGTGCCCTGGTCATTCGTTTGGTTGTTTTGCCCTTTTTCTTATTTTAGAGCTTTAACTTAGAATATCGTTGACTTTAGTCAACATTCTTAGCTAATGTGCTCAGAATTGAATTCTAACAATTTCGTTAGCTCCGGAGCATTGAGTTTGGTCTAGTTGGACCTTTAGTTGAGGCCTGAGAACTTCCGGTGTGGGTTTTGTGTTATTTTCTCTGTTTTCAGGCTATGTGGAGTTGGAAGCGTAACTTTGGTCAGCTTTTGATGATCGGAGTGTCAGATTTGAAATTCGATGATTCCTTCAGCTCCTAAATAATGAGTTTAGGTTAGGAAGGTCGTTGGTTCGAGTTCTGGGTGAGTCGGGCTCATTTTGAGCCTTTGGGTTCTAATTTGTAAGTGGTTACTTGGGTCAACATTTCTTACAAACGACCTCGTATGGAAGTTTCATTGTCTTTGTTGAGTTCAGAACGTCGTTTCCACTATGTTAGCATTATTGGTTTTTGAATATCGGTTTCTGATTATGCCCGGAATGCCTCGTGGAGTTTTAAAAAGTTGTAGATTTTTAGTGCAGGCCAGGCCTTCAGCGCAATCGCGCCAAGGCCCGCGCGATGGCTCCTTGGCACCTGGCTTCCTTGAGCGTGATGGCGCTGGTTTAGCGTGATAGCACTGACCAACGATCATCAGCTATATATTACTTGTTAGTTTGATTTTCCAGCCATTTCTCTCAACCTTTCTCACTCTAAAACTCATATACTCTCCACTAAATTGCTCCATATCAGTCCTAGCCTTGGGGAAATCATTTGTTCATCATCTATTAGTGATTCTCTGATTATTGGTAAGCTTTCTCCCCAACATGCTTTTCCTTTTGTTTTCTTGAAAAATCCACCATTGTTGCTCATATCCAAAGCTTGGAATTTGTGGTAGATTCTGCCTCCTAGCTCGTGCATGTTCTTGGGTTTGAAGAATTCTCCGTGTTTGCTTAAATTTCAGCTTCTTGGTAGGTAATTCTTACCTAATTTCTGGTTTCCTTTCCTTAAATCCTTAAATTGGGTTCTTGATTATTAGGGGCTATTTTAGCCTGAAATTGTTGCCCAATTTCCTTGATTTTTCGAGCATGTACTCCTATGGTCTCGGTGATCATATTGTACATTTTCATTTTCAATTTTGGGTTGCGAGGCCCACGAGCCCGTCGGTGACCCAAATTTTAGCCCGGCTATTATTATAGCAATATGGATATCATTAGACTCGTCTTGATGTGTTTATTATGTTGTTGATAGTTTGATTATCATTTGGGAGTCCTCGGAGTGTTTTGGGCTTGGATATCATTATCCCAGCAACTTGTTATCCGACGACAGGTAGGTTACGGTCTAAACTCCCTAGACTTAGCATATATTAGATAAAATTGTACTAGCTGGCATTCTTGGGTTGGGTTATTAGGTTGGTACCACAGACCTTGACAACTTTATTCATGTTCGCCTACTTTCCTTCCTCCGATGTTTGTAGTACTTGCTTGATACATTTTATTCACCCTTGTGGTCCTGTGAGGCCTTGTTGACTCTGGAACATAGAAGGTGTGTTATTGGGAATGTCCGCGAGTCCCAGACATAGAAATATCCTTCTAGGCTGGTTATGCTTGTTGAGTAGTTATGGGCTTGTGCAGGGTCGATAGGTTATTTGTGAGCCGTTGGGCTGCTGATTTGATTGAGCATGCCATTATCATAAATATAAAGGATTTTCTACTCGATTTTACTACGGTTTTGGCTTCGGGCCTACTATCTATGATTTTCAAACCTTGCATGGTCTGGGGGGGCCTTTTTCGATAAAATGTGTTATGAAATGGTTTGGTATCCCTTTTATGGATCTTCTTGGGGTAAGAAAGGTTAAAAGGAGAGAGATGTCTCAGTTTTCGTATCCTATATTAAACTCGGGTGGACCGAGGTGCTGGATTGATTTCCGCTATTTATAAAGAAGTGAGATTAGACTCGGTAAAGCTGAGCAATAGACATGTTTTACTACTGTTTTAGACCTGGAGTTGCCCGAGAACCCTTGGAGTGGATTTACTGCATTTATTCTATTGATTTAGACCTGGACAGGATTCAAGCATGCATTTCGAGCATTAGTGACTAGTTTGGATCCGGTGACACTCCGGATGGTATTTTGAGGTTAGAGTGCAGTATGTGGTATATAAGTAGACCTCCATGGACCCTGTCATTCCAGACCAAGTGCTTCGAGCAAAAGGGTGACTAGGGGTAGGGGTTTACGGCGGAGCAGATGTACTCAGGAGAAGTCCTTCCATAGATCCCGCCTTTACTGGACCTTTCGGGCACCGGAGGGGGTAATATACTGACACTGAGATTTAACTGTCTTGGCATTTCATAGAATATCATTCATTGTTTGAGGCTCCGCCCTTGTTTGTTATTTGTTGAGTGTACGCTCTGGGTGTATGGGCGGCCAGAGGGTTTTGTTTTCACTTGATTGTGTTCCTTGGTTGTATGGGCGGCCGGGGGACTGTAGGTAGACTCTTGTTACTTTATCATAATACTACCCTCTGCCACGGTTATGATTTTGAGATTACATACTGTAGGGTTGTTAGTGCTGGTTTGAGATTGATATGATTAGTTTGGTTATTGATTCCTGTTTTTCGAGCATGCCTATCCTTACTCTTCTCTCCCATTCCTTATACTTGAGGTTACCGGTATACCGTCCACTTCTAAAATTTGTATATATATACTATTTTTGCAAGGATACCAGGTGCGTCGTCTCTTACTATGATTTGTGCCTGTTGTGTATGTATTCTACTTGCTAGCCTTGCATGTTGTTCTATTGTCTTCCATCTAGGCTAGTTCTTATGTACTTTTTCATTGATTTCCATGACTACTTGCTTCTATTATGTTTGTTACTATGCTTTTATCTTATATGTGCCCAGTCAGCCTATGATACCTACTGGGTACCTTATGCTTCGCATTTAGTGCTCATACTACACTCTGCATCTTCTGGTCCAGATCCTAGTGTGGGCCATCATTGTTAGCTCGTTGAAGACTCATGCGAGGAGATGCTCTTGTGATATTCCATACTGAGGGTGAGTTCTTTATGACCAGAGCTTAGCTTTTAGTTTATATTTTGATTATGTACTCTATTTCTACACAGAGACAGCTCTGTATATATTATTTTGGACCCTTTGTACTCTTTATGTAGATCCGGCTCTTATACGCTATGATACCAGGTTTTGGGTTTGGTTTAGCTTCCGCATTGTATATATTACTCTTGTTATCTATTTTCTTCATTTTGTTCCCTTTCTTTCGCTTATTAAAATGTTCTTCCTTTTAAGTTGATAGAATGTGGCCCATTACTAACCGTTTGGGCTACGGGGATTGGTTCGCCTACTAAGGGGTTGTAGGTGCCATCATGACCGAGAAATCAGGTCATGACATCTTGGTATTAGAGCTCTAGGTTCACTGGTGTCATCGGTATAGGAGCTAATATCTAGTAGAGTCCTGCGGATCGGGGCAGAGACGTCTGTACTCAATCTTCGGGAGGGTATAGTGACATCTTAGGAAAAATGGACTTTTCTTATTTCTACCTCATGCGTAGTATCCTTGGAAGTTTCTGGAAATCTCACTTGTTCTGGTTCACTTTTCTGCAGATGGTTTGTACGAGATCTTCAGCTTTTGGTGGAGGAGAGCCTTCGACCCCTGCACCTCCGACTCCATCTAGGGTCTGGGGTGGTCTCAGGGTTAGGGCTAGAGGTTGTCCCAGAGCAGTTGCGCCTGCTAGAACTGCTAGAGTTGATATAGAGCCTGAGCATGATTATGAGCTAGGGTTAGTTCATGAGGAGCAGCATGTGGACCTAAGGACAGCCCAGGTACCACCAGCTCCAGTACCAGTTCCAGCACCAGTTTTTGTGCCAGCTTCAGCCCCAGCTAAGTCCTCAGATATCCGGGGTTTACTTATTCAGCTTTTGGGTATGATTGGAGAGAGACCTTCGAAGGTAGCAGAGACATACGCTCTGGGGGCAGCCCTGGGTGTTTAGAGTTCAGGAGTACAGCCTGCTACTGTAGCTCCCCGTGCCGAGGTTATTCAAGTCCCATTGGTTGCACAACCTCTTGCTCCCTTCCCAGCTATGATAAATGGGGAGCGAAGGCCTTGAGTAGATTTCTGAGATTGGCACTGCCGAGGTTTACTGGTACACCGGGTCAAGACCCACATGATTTTATCACTATCTGTGAGGAGATGCTTACCATTTGGGGTTATTGGAGACTCACGGGGTTGGCTACACTACGTATCAGATGGAGGGCCCAGCGAAGTTATGGTGGAGGGCACAGGTTGCTTGAAAATCTTCTACATCGCCTCTTTTGACCTGGTCTAAGTTCTATGAGTCCTTTATGGCCAAGTTCCTGCCTCAGAGTGATCGTGAGCATTGTAGGGAGCAGTTTACTCGACTTATGCAGGGATCTATGACTGTATCTAAGTATGAGATCCATTTTCATCAGTTAGCACCATTTGGAGCTATGATCATTCCTACTAGCCGGACAGGATTCGCAGGTTTTTTTGGGGATTTAGGTTGGAGTTTAGAGAGCCAGCCGAGAGATTAGTTGCTGGTGGTAGATCATTTTAGGCCATTGCGGATTATACTCGCATCGTAGAGGATTTGCATCATTATGACTTTGTGGCTAGAGATAAGAGGCCTCGACATCAGGGTGGCTACAGTGGTTCCCATCAGGGGGTTAGAGGTTCGGGCTAGTGGGGCCAAAGTTATCAGCCACAGCAGCATCAGGGTCAGTCCAGCCGACCAGTTTAGGCTTTGCTTTAGACTACGGGTGGTACTCCATTTGAGCAGGGTCAGGGTAGCCATCAGGGCCAGAGCGGTCAGTCTTTGAGGGGTGTATCTTATGGGGCATTAGGCCATCGTGGACATTAAGGTTTTGCTGGTCCATCTCGACACTTCAGGCCGTTAGGACCTTGTTATGAGTGTGGGGTTGTGGGTCACTATACGAGAGATTACCCCCAGAGGGGTACAGTTAAGCCGGCCGCTTTACCAGCCGAGCCATTATGAGCAATTCAGCCTCCAGCTAGAGGGGGTGGTGGTCAGGCTAGGGGTAGTGCCCCGTATGGTATAGCAGGCGGAAAGGATGGCAGTTGGGCAGGTGGAAGTCATCGTCAGTTTTATGCGGTCCCTGGGAGACTAGAGGTGGAGCATCAGATGTTGTGATTACAGGTATAATTTTTGTGTGTTATCAGTCTGCTATGGCTTTGTTTGATCCTAGATCTACTTGTTCGTAGGTATCTTCCTACTTTCTGCCTTGTTTGGGGTTGGCTAGTGAGCCATTATCTGTTCATGTTTCTGTTTTGACCCTAGTAGTAGATCGGATTATGAGATCTTGCATGATATCTATTGGTGATTTGGAGACTTGGGCTGATTTGATGATTTTTGATATGTTAGATTTTGATATGATACTGGGCATGGACTGGTTATCCCCTCACCGTGCAGTTTTAGATTGTTATGCCAAGACCATCACCATAGCCGTGCCCGGTGTATCCCCGGTTGGGTGGCAGGGTTCTGTTAGCCATGCACCATCTGGGATCATCTCTTATCTTCGATCTAGGAAGTTGATTTCCCATGGGTGTTTAGCTTATCTAGAATATGTCTGAGATGCTAGTGATGACCTTACATCTCCTGAGTCTGTTCCTATGGTTAGAGACTTCCTAGATGTGTTTTCTACAGACCTGATAGGCCTTCCACCTGAGAGGGATATTGATTTTTCCATTGAGTTAGAGCCAGGCACCAGGCCCATTTCTATTCCTCCCTACTGTATGGCTCCTGCTGAGTTGAGAGAGCTTAAGGAGCAGCTCCAGGATTTGTTAGCTAAGGGGTTCATTAGATCGAGTGTGTCTCCTTGGGGTGCTCCCATTCTCTTCGTGAAGAAGAAGGATGGGTCGATGCGGATGTGTATTGATTATCGACAGCTGAATAACGTGACAGTGAAGAATAGGTATCCAATGCCTAGGATTGATGACTTATTTGATCAGCTTCAGGGTTCCGTCGTGTTTTCGAAGATTGATTTGAGGTCCAGCTACCACCAGTTGAGGATTAGGGTGGATGACATCCCTAAGACAGCATTCAGGACACGTTATGGCAACTATGAGTTCCTGGTGATGTCTTTTGGGTTGACTAATACCCTCGCAACCTTCATGGACTTGATTCATAGGGTGCTTAGCCCGTACTTAGATATGTTCGTGATAGTCTTCATTGATGACATTCTGGTATACTCCCAGAGTAGAGACGAGCATGAGCAGCACTTGAGGACTGTACTTCAGACTTTGAGAGATCATCAGCTTTATGCCAAGTTCTCAAAGTGTGAGTTTTGTCTTGAGTAAGTTGCATTCCTAGGGCACGTGGTGTCTAAGGATGGGATTAGAATTGATCCGAGTAAGATTGTAGTGGTTCGTGATTGGCCTAGACCTGTTACTGCTACTGAGGTTCGCAGCTTCGTTGGTCAGAAGGATACTATAGGCAGTTCGTTCAGGGATTTTCTTCCATAAAAGCACCTTGACTATCCTGACTAGGAAGGATGTTCCATTCCAGTGGTCGGATCAGTGCGAGAATAGCTTTCAGAGGCTTAAGGCCTTATTGACTTCAGCTCCAGTTTTGACTTTGCCGGTTGAGGGTCAGAGTTTTGTCGTGTATTGTGATGCTTTCGGGGTTGGTCTTGGTTGTGTGTTGATGCAGCAGGGTCGAGTAATAGCATATGCATCGAGGTAGGTAAAGGTTCACGAGCGCAACTACCTCACTCATGACTTAGAGTTGGCAGTGGTAGTCTTCGCGCTCAAGATCTGGAGGCACTATTTATATGGAGTTCATTGTGAGATATTCACCGACCACCATAGCCTTCAGTACATTATGAGTCAGCGAGAGTTGAACTCGAGGTAGCAGATATGGATTGAGCTACTGAAGGACTGTGATTTCACCATTCTATTTCATCTGGGTAAGGCAAACGTGGTAGCGGATGCCTTGAGTCGGAAGGCGGTGAGTATGGGCAGCCTAGCTTCACTTTCAGTTTCTGAGTGATCGCTAGCCTTGGACATCAAGTCCTTGGCTAACCGGTTGGTTAGGCTTGACTTATCGAATCCCAGCAGAGTTCTTGCCAGTTTTGAGGTTCGTTCTAGTCTAGTTGATCAGATTCAGAGCTGATAGTTTGAGGATCAGAGTTTGTGCGACCTTCGTGATCAGGTAGTTGGGGGTGAGGCCAGCCGGGCTACTTTGGGTTCTGATGGTATTTTGAGGTTTGATGATTGACTTTGTGTTCCAAGGGCTGGTGATTTTATTCAGTTGATACTCCATGAGGCACATAGTTCTAGATACTCCATTCATCCTGGTACGACAAAGATATATAGAGATTTGAGGCAGCTTTACTGGTAGTGTGGTATAAATCGGGACGTAGCGAAGTAATTATCTCGATGCTTGAACTGTCATCAGGTGAAGTTCGAGCACATGAGACAATGTGGCTTGATGCAATGACTTTCCATTCCTGAGTAGAAGTGGGAAGGTATTACTATGGACTTCGTTGTTGGTCTACCTCGTACTTCTCGTGGTTTTGATTCCATCTGGGTGACTGTTGATAGGCTGACTACGTCAGCACATTTCTTGCCAGTTCAGACTTCTTATGGTGTAGAGTGGTTAGCCCAGATCTACCTTCGTGAGATAATTTGGTTGCACAAGGTCCCAGCTTCTATCATTTCAGACCGCGGCACTCAGTTCACATCTCAGTTCTGGAGGGCTATTCAGCGATATTTGGGTACAGAGGTTCAGCTTAGTACTGCTTTCCACCCTCAGATAGATGGTCAGTCCAAGAGGACTATTTAGGTCCTGGAGGACATGCTTCAGGCTTGTGTTCTTGACTTTGGGGGTTCATGGTATCAGTTTGTGCCATTGGCTGAGGTTGCTTATAATAATAGGTTTTATTCGAGCATTAGCATGGAACCTTTCGAGGCTTTGTATGATAGGCGTTGTAGATCATCGATTGGTTAGTTTGATGGGTTAGAGTCTAGACCGCAGAGTACAGATTTGCTTAGAGATTCCTTGGACCGAGTCTGTTTGATTCAGGACAGACTTAGAGCAGCCCAGAGTAGGCAGCAGAGCTACGCTGATCATAGACTTTGTGCCTTGCAGTTCAGTGTTGGTGACTTGGTTTCCCTTCGAGTATCACCCGTGAAGGGTGTGATGAGATTCGGTCGATGGGGCAAGCTTATCCCCAGGCTTATTGGGCCGTTTGAGATTCTACATAGGGTTGGTAGTATTGCCTACATGTTACCCTTGCCTCCGATGTTTTCAGCTATTCACCTAGTTTTGCATGTCTCGATATTGCCTCGGTATATTCCAGATGAGTTTCATGTGTTGCATTGAGATTTGGTTCAGTTGGATGAGAGTCTATCCCTTATTGAGGAGCTGATTGCTATTCTGGTCAGAGATATTAGAAGGTTGAGATCTAGGGAGATTTCGGTTGTGAAAGTTCAGTGGAGGCACCATTCGATCGAGGAGGCTACTTAGGAGACCGAGAGTGAGTTGCATGCTCAGTATTCGCAGTTGTTCAAGCCTTCAGGTACTCTCTTCTTCTTGACTTTTGAGGATAAAAGTCTTTTTAGTAGTGGATGTTGTGATGACCCTTTCGGTCATCTTCTCATTTATGTATTCATTGTACTGTTAGAGCTTTCCTGTAACGGCCCTGAGTCAATTATGGCTTGTTGGGACCGGTAGTTTGGTGCTCTGGTCGTTCGTTTGGTTGTTTTACCCTTTTTCCTGTTTTAGAGCTTTAACTTAGAATATCATTGACTTTAGTCAACATTCTTAGCTAACGTGCTCAGAATTGAATTTTGACAGTTCTGTTAACTCCGGAGCTTTGAGTTTGGTCTAGTTGGACCTTTAGTTGAGGCCTGAGAACTTCTGGTGTGGGTTTTGTGTTGTTTTCTCTATTTTCAAGCTATTTGGAGTTGGAAGTGTAACTTTGGTCAGCTTTCGATGATCAAAGTGTCGGATTCAAAATCAAATGATTCCATCAGCTCCAGAATGATGAGTATTGGTTAAAAAGGTGGTTAGTTTGGGTTTTGGTGAGCCGGGCTCATTTTGAGCCTTTGGGTTCTTATTTGTTAGTGTTGACTTGGGTCAACATTTCTCCAAAACGACCTTGTATGGAAGTTTCATCAACTCCATTTAGTCCGGAACGTCGTTTCCACTTTGTTAGCATTATTGGTTTTTGAATATCGGTTCCGATTGTGCCCGGAATGCCCCGTGGAGTTTTAAAAAGTTGCAGATTTTTAGTGCAGGATAGGCCTTCAGTGCAATCGTGCCAAGGCCAGCGCGATCGCACCTGCAGCCGACCAGCGCAATGGCGCCTTGGCGTCTGGCTTCCTTGAGCGCGATGGAGCTGGTTTAGCGTGATAGCGCTGACCAGCGACCATCAGTTATATATTTCTTGTTAGTTCGATTTTCCAGCCATTTCTCTCAATCTTTCTCACTCTAAAACTCATATACTCTCCACCAAATTGCTCCATATCAGTCCTAGCCTTGGGGAAATCATTTGTTCATCGTCTATTAGTGATTCTCCGATTATTGGTAAGCTTCTTCCCCAAAATGCTTTTCCTTTTGTTTTCTTAAAAAATCTACCATTGTTGCTCATACCCAAAGCTTAGAATTTATGGTAAATTCTGCCTCCTAGCTCGTGCATATTTGTGGGTTTGAAGAATTCTCCGTCTTGGCTTAAATTCTAGCTTCTTGGTAGGTAATTCTTGCCTAATTTTCGATTTCCTTTCCTTAAATCCTTAAATTGGGTTCTTCATTATTAGGGGTTGTTTTTGATATCGTTAGACTCGTCTTGATGTTTTTATTATGTTGTTGATAGTTTGATTATCATTCGGGAGTTCTTGGAGTGTTTCGAGCTTGGATATCGTTGTCCCAGCAGCTTGTCGTCGGACAATAGGTAGTTTACAGTCTAAACTCCCTAGACTTAGAATATATCGGATAAAATTGTACTAGCTGGCATTCTTGGGTTGGGTTATTAGGTTGGTACCACAGACCTTGACCATTTTCTTCATGTCCGCCTACTTTTCTTCCTCCGATGTTTGTAGTACTTGCCTGATACGTTTTATTCACCCTTGTGGTCTTGTGAGGCCTTGTTGACTATGGAACATAGAAGGTGGGTTATTGGGAATGTCCGCGAGTCCCGGACATAAAAATATCCTTCTAGGCTGGTTATGCTTGCTGAGTAGTGGTGGGCCTGTCCAGGGCCGATAGGTGGTTTGTGAGGCGTTGGGCTGTTGATTTTGATTGAGCATGCCATTATCATACATATTAAGGATTTTCTACTCGATTTTACTACAGTTTTGGCTTCGAGCCTACTATCTATGATTTTCAAACCTTGCATGGCCTCGGGGGCCCATTTTTGGTAAAATGTGTTATGAAATGGTTTGGTATCCCTTTAATGGATCTTCTTGGGGTAAGAAAGGTTAAAAGAAGAGATATGTCTCAGTTTTCGTATCTTATATTGTACTCTGGTGGACCGAGGTGCTGGATTGATTTCCACTATTTTTAAAAAGTTAGATTAGACTCGATAAAGCCGAGCAGCAGACTTGTTTTACTACTATTTTAGACCCTGAGATTCCCGGGAACCCTTGGAGGGGATTTACTGCATTTATTCCATTGATTTAGACCTGGACAAGATTTAGGCACGCATTTCAAGCATTGGTGACTAGTTTGGATCTGGTGGCACTCCGGACGGTATTTTGAGGTTAAAGTGCAGTATGTGGTCTATGAGTAGACCTTCATGGACCCTGTCATTCCGGACCAAGTGCTTTAAGCAAAAGGGTGACCAAGGGTAGGGGTTTACGGAGCAGATGTACTCGGGAGAAGTCCTTCCATAGATCCCACCTTTACTGGACCTTTCGGGCACCGAAGGGGGTAACATACTGACACTGAGGTTTCACTGTCTTGGCATTTCATAGCATATCATTTATTGTTTGAGGCTCCACCCTTGTTTGTTGTTTGTTTAGTGTATACTCCAGTTGTATGGGCGGCTGGAGGGTTTTGTTTTCACTTGTTTGCGTTCCTCGGTTGTATGGGCGGCCGGGGGACTGTAGGTAGACTCTTGTTACTTTATCACGATACTACCCCCTGTCACGGTTATGATTTTGAGATTACATACTACAAGGTTTTTAGTGCTGGTTTGAGATTGATAGAATTAGTTTGGTTATTGATTCCTGTTTTCCAAGCATGCCTATCCATACTTTTCTCTCCCATTCCTTATACTTGAGGTTACCGATATACCGTCCACTTCTAAAAATTATATATATATACTGATTTTGCAAGGATCCCAGGTGCGTCATCTCTTACTATGATTTGTGCCTATTGTGTATGTATTCTACTTGCTAGCCTTGTATGTTGTTTCTGTTGTCTTCCCTTTGGGCTTGTTCCTGTGTACTTTTTCGTTAATTTTCGTGACTACTTGCTTCTATTTTGTCTCTTACTACACTTTTATCTTATATGTGCCCAATCAGCCTATGATACCTACTGGGTACCTTATGCTTCGCATTTGGTTCTCATACTACACTCTGCATCTTCTGGAGCAGATCCTAGTGTGGGCTATCGCCGTTAGCTCGTTTGAGACTAGTGCTAGAAGTTGCTCTTGTGATATTCCAGACTGAGGGTGAACTCTTGGCAACCGGAGCTTAGCTTTTAGTTTATCTTTTGATTATGTACTCTTTTTCTACTCAGAGACAGCTTTGTATATATTGTTTTGGACCCTTTGTACTCTTTATGTAGATCCGGCTCTTATACGCTATGATACCAGGATTTGGGTTTGGTTTAGCTTCCGCATTGTATATATTACTCTTGTTATCTATTTTATGCATCGTGTTCCCTTGCTTCTGCTTATTAAACTGTTCTTCCATTTAAGTTGATAGAATGTGACCTATTACTAACTGTTCCAGGCTACGGGGATTGGTTTGCCTACTGGGGGGTTGTAGGTGCCATCATGATCGGGAAATCGGGTCGTGACACCTTTATGTTAAATGTTGTATCCAAAGTTCTACTAACCCAAACTTCATTCTGAAAGATTCTATCAGATACTATGTTGCTCACATACCATGATATCACCTTAATTTTCTCAAACACTACACCTCGAGACACCAAGTATCTCTAAACCACATAACACAAAAATTATATTGGAACCCATCCTAGCCTGAGTTTTTTGTCAACTCTCATCCTAGGGAGAACTCTACCCGGGCACTTACACCCTAACCAATCCTATACGAGCACATCACCACCACTTAAAGAGCAGTAACCACAAGGTATTATCATGACCAACAAGAGGGATATGAATGTTCAAGAATACATTTGATAACCTCACTCCCTCAACCGATCCTACTGATGTGCCAGGATTCTACGGCACATTTGACGCCTTTAACTAAGAATACTCGTGAGTTTTCAAGCAACTTTTGTGGTTTTTGATGTTTTATTGTTATATTTGCAGGGAATGGAGCTAGAGATAGAAACGGAAGAAAAAATGTTCAAAAACCTCAACTGGTTACGCTTGACGGCTGGCATGACTGACCGTCACAGCTGTGACTGGCCGTCAGCCAGGCCGCCAAGACGAGACAGCAAGTCATCAAGCACTGCCTAGGAGTGACGGCCCGTCTGACGGCCCGTCACTGACCTAACGGACCGTCACCCAAGCCACCAAGATAAAACGCACTCCTCAAAATGCGTTTTTACCCTATATATATGTAAGTCGTCGAGCAGGTGACGACTTACCTAAAAATTTGTCATAAAACGCATATAAAGCTGTAAGTCGTCACCTGCTGGATGACTTACCTGAGAATTTTCCTGGAAGCTCACTGGTTAGCAGAGACGGCTCAAGTGACGGCCAGTCACATTCATGATGGTCCGTCAGGCGACCCGTCAAGCGACGCGGGATTCCAAAAATTCTATTTTTGGACTTTATTTCCTGGGCTACTATAAATACCCTGTGTTAGGGTTATTTTATTATTCATTAACTAATAGTTTGTGCGACGGTTTGAGCGACTTTTTGAGAGGAGAAAACACGACAAACACATTTTTCTTCTTCTTATTACTCTTCCATTTGTTCTTGGGATTTTGGCTTCTTGTTCTTGGATAATTGAAGCGTGTGTTCATATATCGTAAAAATATTTTCTCTCTATTATGAATATGATTTTCTTCTCTTTCCCTAATAGCATGAGTAGCTAACTTCCCACAACTAGGGTTGTGGGAGCCATGGCAAGAGTCACAATGTAGATTCCGGGTAGCATTGGGTTCAATCTATATGTTGTCACGTCGTTAATCATTCATTATTAATATTTTCTAGTGGTTGCAAACATTAGGACATGCCTAGGTTTAATTTGCTTGAGCAAAGAGATTAAAACCGGGAAATTTCATTAAATACGAGGATTCGAGACTACCAACTCTCGTCTTATGATTAATGTTGTAACTAGATTAATCTACTTGATGTTTAGGATTGAAATAAGAAAGTTCACCTTTTCAAGTTCGAGAGAATTGAAAAGGAAATTCGTCTATTTGGTTGAGAAACGTTTAGATGATACCATTAATTCAATCACATCGTGATATGCATATAGAAAGAACCCGGTTAAGCTTGAGTCGAAACTGTTACGACGCCATTGTGAACACTCACCCGTAGTTCATTCTCATATTGATTATTACTCGTTGAAACTCATACATTATTATTTGCATTGTTCAAATATTGATCACACAAACCCCGCATTTACCGAAAACTATTGATTACTAGTCAACTAAGTCATAACGACTAAATTTGCACCTTATTCCCTGTGGGATCGACCCCAACCTCTGTTGGGTTCTATATTTGACGACAACCGCTTGCGCTTCTTAATTTGAGGTGTAATTTGAGCATTATCAAATTTTGGCGCTGTTGCCGGGGAATACAGTTGTTCATTAAGTCCGGTGTATTTATTTGACTCTTAGTCATATTTTCTGCTTTTACTTTTATTTGTTGTTTTTGTTTGTTACAGGGTACAGAGTTGTGCATGCCAAGTACCCGACGCTCGGGTGAACCGATATTACCTTACGACCCTGAGCTTGCTAGAACTCTAAGGCACAACATAAACGCACAACAACAAGAGGCAGCAAGACTAGCTGCAGCTCAGCATGCCCAACAACACTTAAATGTTGATGATATTGAGGACGATGTTGGGCTGGATGATGAGGCTGCAGCGGGTGATGGTAGAGCTGCGGATCATGTTGAAAATATAGCCCCCACAAACCAAAGGCAGCTTCAGAGGGGTAGAGGTCGACAGCAACCAAGGCAATTTGCTTTGGATGATGATGAGGATATCGAATTAGATGGAGTTGGTGCCACGGGCGCTATTGCACTTCCTCCGCTATCGCCTGGGGCCAAGTTCAACATTACTAGCATAATGCTCCAGCTGTTGAACTTAAAGGGATTGTTCCATGGTGTGGCTGGTGATGATCCAAACCGACACCTGATGAATTTTGTGGGTATCTGCAAGTCGTTCGAATTGCCTGGAGTAAGTCAGACAGCGATCAGACTCAGGTTGTTTCCGTTGTCTCTATCTGATGAGGCAGCATTATGGTTGACAGAGCTAACCCCCGACTCTATCACAACCTGGGGAGAGTTGAAAGGAGCTTTCCTAGAAAGGTTCTTTCCTCCTTCTAGGATGATACATTTGAGGGATGAAATTAGCAACTTCAGATAACAACCTCATGAGGCTTTACATGAGACATGGTTGTGGTTCAAGAAAAAGCTGACACAATGCCCAAACCATCAGTTGACCGATAATTTTTTGATGCAGACATTCTACAGGACACTGAATTCGGCTACCAAGCCGACACTGGATAATACAGCAGGTGGAGCATTTATGGGTCTTACCTTTATCGATGCCATAGCTATTTTGGACCGGCTCACTAAAACCAATAGGGCTTGGCATACACGGGATACAGAGGTAGAAACTAGCACTTATGAAGTCGATATATCAGCGGAACAACGCCGGAAAGAGGAAGAGCGGGACCAAGATATGGCCCATCTAAAAATGCAAATGGACCTCCTGACAAAACATTTGTTGTCAGGAGGTATGGAGAAAGTGAAAGTTGTGGGTTCCCAAGGTAGAGCAACAAAGTTTGAATCTGATGAGGAGGCTAATTATTTGGGGTGTTTCCAGGCCAATGGCCAGGGAACCAAGGTTGGAACTATCAGAAGGACAACTACTATGAAAACGCTGGCTACAGAGATCGTGATCAGGGGAACTGGGAGAATAAAACTGATAGAGGTGGGTTGTATGTACCACCTGGTAATCGGGAAAGAGCTAGCAACGAGACAGGGACGTCCAAATTGGAGAATATGATGGCGAAGATGTTGTTGAAGGTGGAATCTACTGACTCCGGGGTAAACGAGATGAGGACTGAATTATCAGCAATGAGTCAGGTAGTGGATTCACATTCCACCTCGATCAAGCAATTAGAGCAGCAAGTGATTCAAATCTCGGCGTCTCTAAATCAAAGGAAGATAGGTACCTTGCCGAGTGACACCATTCAAAACCCGAGGAATGATGGGAGTTGTATGGCGATCACTACAAGAAGCGTTAAAATATTATCAAAATCACATCCGGTAATTCAGACTCAGAAAGGTAATATTGTTGAGGAAGATGAGTTAGTAGATGCTGAAAATATGATCGATGAGGGTGTGAGGGTATCTGTTGAAAAACTCGATGTGGTAGAGGATTCTACTCAAGTGCTCACGGATAAAAACAAGGAAGTTGAAAAACTTCCAACTATGATGCCTCAGCCACCGCCTCCTTTCCCACAACGGTTGAAGAAAAAAGTGGAAGATAGCAAGTTCTTAAATTTTATGACCATGCTCAAGCAGATATCAGTAAACATCCCACTGGTGGACGCTCTTGAACAAATGCCCGGATATGCCAAGTTCATGAAGGACTTGATTACCAAGAAGAGGTCAGTGAGCTTTGAACCAGAAGATAACCTCCACCACTGCAGTGCTATTTCTTCAAGATCGTTAGTGGAAAATAAGGAAGATCCAGGTTCTTTTATTGTTCCCTGTACTATTGGGAAATTCAACTTTGAAAAAGCCTTATGTGATCTTGGTGCTAGCATCAACTTGATGCCGCTAGCAGTCTATAAACAATTGGGTTTGGGAGCTCCCAAACTAACTACCATGAGGGTGTTAATGACTGACCGTTCAGTAAAGTGACCGGTGGGAATATTGTCTGATGTGCTGGTAAAGGTTGGTAAGTTTATATTCCCAGCTGACTTTGTAATCTTAGATTGCGAAGTGGACTTTGAAGTTCCCATAATCTTGGGACGACCATTATTAGCCACTGCAAGAGTGTTGGTCGACATGGAAAGAAACAAACTGACATTCAGATTAAACAATGAATTGGTCAAGTTTGATGTGTGTAAATTGATGAAGCCACCAAGAGACATGAGTATGGTCTCGGTTATCGATGTTATTGATGAAGCCCCTACGGATGTGCATATTGAGGAGAAGGGTTTTGTTGAGACCCTAGCTGTGATGAGAATGATGTTGGGATCGCAAAAAGAGAAACCTATAGAGGAAGGCGGTGAGAACAAATCAAGGAAAAGAAAACACCGCAAGAGAACCAACAAATAAAAAGAGTTAGAAAGAGTAAAAAAGTTGTCTCGACTAGCTGAGGAGCCGATAAAAGAGAAAGTTGGAGCTCAACAGGATGATATCGCTTGCACCTATTCCAGCGATTGCTCCTGCTTTGGAGACCCTGGCGGTCTCCAACATTATGCCAGACTCTGAGTCCTATGGGCTTCACAGGTATTCCTTTCTCTCACAGTTTTAGCTTTCACATGTATGCATTAGGGACAATGCATGAGTCTAAGTTGAGGGTATTGGGATACCTGTGAGTCTTTCACCATCGAGGGTTTTTGTCGTCGTGTTTCTTTTCCCTCCGGTGTGCTATCTAGTAGAATTGGCATGTTTAGGTTGTCGTTTAAATTTTGGTTGTGTTGTGATGTCTATAGCAAGAATGGATTTTTGAAAGTTTAACTAAAAGGAGCCCCCTCTGAAAAAGTTGATTTTGTATTTATGTTTGAAACGATTGACTATTCTGTATCCTTGAATGTCATTGTGTGGTTGTGATTGTAATAATTATGCTTAAGCCGAGCTGATGTTTTGATAGTTGGTAGTGGTATGGTTTTTTGGTGCCAAGTGTGTGTGAGCTTATTGTTATAAACTCTTACTCTGTGCATGCATCTAGAACTTTCCCAGTCTATTTTGTTAAGCTTGAAGTTGGTTGCTTAGGAAAGGATCACTGGCCCTTTTTGTGTGCAGTCCACTTAGCCTATAAGACCGTCCAAATGCAAATAATCCCTTTGATCCCTGTTTGAGCCATAATTGACCCTATTATTTCAATAACCTGTCACCGTTTCTTTTTAACTTTGAATCCCTATTTTGGCCTTGGTCCTTCCTTGGACATCGTGCACCTCAACTCAGGCAATCAGCCTAAGTTGAGGGTGGCTACTATAGAGGTAAATGATAAGAAAAATAGGATGGATAAGATTGGTTGTGGATAGAATGAAAATTTCGGGTGTGTGCCTAAGAAAAGAAAGAAAAAGAAACTAAAAAGTGATGAAAAAAAAAAGAATTGTCAAAAGAAAGAGGCCGCACCTGTAGCTAGAAATAAGGGAATAAAAAGGTGAATAAGGATGGATGAAGTAAAGTTAAGTGGAAATAGTAGGTCGGTGATTCCAAGAAGGGTTTAGTCACTATTCCCCAAACGTATCCTACCTGCACCCGAAGCCTCATTACAAGCCAAAACCAGTCCTGTAGTGATCCTGAGTGGCTTTCTGAAAAACTAAAATAGAATAGCAAGGGCAAGCTTATGGCATCGCATGTGCATTGTTTGAAATCATTTGTGAGTGTGAGTCCCAAATCTTGTGTGTGGGACTTCTTCGTAGTAAGGGCACCGAGATTTCTGTATCATCTATTGACTGTTGGGATAGCTGTTGTGTGTGTATGTAGAATATTCTATCATATCAGAATGACATGTTTGGATCCTTGCAAGTTAGCGTTTCATACATTTGTGTACTACCGGGGGGGTTTGATTTAAATTTAATAGACTGTTGAGTGGCCATGATTTGCTAAACATATGTGTTTGTATTCTTAGTTGAGTCGTCATTTTGTTTTTGTTGTCATGTTGCTTGAGGACAAGCGAACGTTTTAAGTTGAGGGTGTTGATGTGCCGGGATTCTACGGCACATTTGACGCCTTTAATTAAGAATACTCGCGAGTTTTCAAGCAACTTTTGTGGTTTTTGATGTTTTATTATTATATTTGCAGGGAATGGAGCTAGAGATAGAAACAGAAGAAAAAATGTTCAAAAACCTCAACTGGTTACGCTTGACGGCTGGCATGACTGACCGTCACACCTGTGATTGGCCGTCAGCCAGGCCGCCAGGACGAGACAGCAAGTCATCGAGCACTGCCTAGGAGTGACGGCCCGTCAGACGGCCCGTCACTGACCTGACGGACAGTCACCCAAGCCACCAAGATAAAACGCACTCCTCAAAATTCGTTTTTACCCTATATGCATGTAAGTCGTCGAGCAAGTGACGACTTACCTGAAAATTTATCATAAAACGTATATAAAGTTGTAAGTCATCACCTGCTGTATGACTTACCTGAGCATTTTCATGGAAGCTCACTGGTTAGCAGTGATGGCCAGTCACATTCGTGGCGGTCCGTCAGGCGACCCGTCAACGCGATGCGGGATTCCAAAAATTCTATTTTTGGACTTTATTTCCTGGGCTACTATAAATACCCTGTGTTAGGGTTATTTTATTATTCATTAACTAATAGTTTGTGCGACGGTTTGAGCGACTTTTTGAGAGGAGAAAACACGACAAACACGTTTTTCTTCTTCTTATTATTCTTTCATTGTTCTTGGGATTTTGGCTTCTTGTTCTTGGATAATTGAAGCTTGTGTTCATATATCGTAAGAATCTTTTCTCTCTATTATGAATATGATTTTCTTCTCTTTCCCTAATAGCATGAGTAGCTAACTTTCCACAACTAGGGTTGTGGGAGCCATGGCAAAAGTAGCAATATAAATTCCGGGTAGCATTGGGTTCAATCTATATGTTGTCACGTCGTTAATCATTCATTATTAATGTTTTCTAGTGGTTGCAAACATTAGGACATGCCTAGGTTTAATTTGCTTGAGCAAAGAGATTAAAACTGGGAAATTTGATTAACTACGAGGATTCGAGACTACCAACTCTCGTCTTATGATTAATGTTGTAACTAGATTAATCTACTTGATGTTTAGGATTGAAATAAGAAAGTTCACCTTTTCAAGTTCGAGAGAATTGAAAAGGAAATTCGTCTATTTGGTTGAGAAACGTTTAGATGATACCATTAATTCAATCACATCGTGATATGCATATAGAAAGAACTCGATTAAGCTTGAGTCGAAACTGTTACGATGCCATGGTGAACACTTCCCTAGTTCATTCTCATATTGATTATTACTCGTTGAAACTCGTACATTATTATTTGCATTGTTCAAATATTGATCACACAAACCCCCCCATTTACCGGAAACTATTGATTACTAGTCAACTAAGTCACTAATGACTAAATTTGCACCGTATTCCCTGTGGGATCGACCCCAACCTCTGTTGGGTTCTATATTTGACAATGACCGCTTACGCTTCTTAATTTGAGGTGTAATTTGAGCGTTATCACCTACCACTAAGGATCACCTATCATAAATGAGCTAACTTATTTCAAAATCTCCACAATTCAATTATACCTCCTTTCAAGAGCTACTATTAGCAAATATTCATTCTCATAAAATAAGCCTATGAGCAATGTCAAACAATATCAGCCATTTACAGTTTATTTTTCCAAATACTATATAGGTAACTATTCCCACCAATGGACAATCATAATTTCACCAATACCCAAAAATATAGTCCCACCATAATTTCACGGTTTCCTCATTAACTACACGTTATCATTACAATGTAAGTAGTTACTCAATCAACAGTAAAAATCTCCAAGTCAAATAAGGTCTGATGTTCAATTATATAGGTTACCTCAAACAGGTAACATCACCCACATCAAACAAATAACCTTTATGCCAAGGGCTACCATAGCTACCCTTTCCTTTTTCCTTTTATTTTATGCATATGGATGCTAGATTAACAATGTTAATATCAAATACATGTTAAACTTATCTATAAGCGATATCCATGATTCACACAGCAGCTTACAACTTAAATTGATGATTAAAACAAACTGGGAATGAAAAGCAAAACAGGGTAAAATAGGGCAGGGATTCTGTCCTGCCCATCCCGATATAGCAGCTTACACACTGCTACGGCGACCCCAACAACAGCAACAGTCCAAAAATTTACCATTTTTACAAAATTCCCTCATTCCCCTTCTTTTTTTTCAACAATAAAACATGATATTGCATTATGGAATTTAACATAATCCCAAGACCGAACCCATCAATGCATAAACAAGAACTTAGCATCACTTAATTAAAGCTAGTTTTGAATCACACCAAGAATCTCTTCATAACAATAAATTCTGCTATTATGCAACAATAGTCCTTTTTCCGATGGTTCTCAACCAAATCCATATTGTCCCAAAACTAGAGTTTCCTCCACAGACGTAAGACAATTTATCCCCTTACCATTTTACCAAAGATAAGCCCATGCATAGCATTTAGCATAAAATTTTCAGTTAAACCATTTATTAATTAATCCCTCAATCAATCACACATAACCAAGTTATGACCTTCCCCTGACCACGAATTCTATAGTAATTCACACAATCACATTTCACATATTCGCAATCATTCAAGAAAAATAAGTACACATAAGCACCAATCTCAAGTCTCATCATTGAGCAAGCCCTTTCTATTATCCTTAATCGCCTCATGGATAACCGTTAGCCAGTCATCTATGCATTACATAGCCTCTATGGCTATATACTAATTGGAGCCTTCCCGGTTCAAATTGGCATCCATTTACCTTGTTGAGATACCAATTGGAATTGAGAAATACCAACTGGACTCAACCCATACAAGAAAATAACTGACCGCACAAAAGGAGAGAAAGAAGTGGAACAATTTCCTAGAATGTTTCATAGCTTTCCAAAGATTAGATGGGGACGTCAACACACCAATCCTCGGGACTCTATTCGATATTTGCTCTTGTACTTGGAGACCAGTAACTTAGGCTCTGATACCAAATTGTTATGATTCAACTACCAGGTCATGTAGTCACCTACTCAAAGTCACCTAGAAAGGAGAACCCTTACCACCCAATTAAAACAGGTATGCGGAAGTAAAACCAGACAACATAACTTTACCTTGAATAAGACAAAAACCAATCTCAAAACTTAGATTACAATAAAATCTTTCAAATACAATTGAACACCTCCCTAGGAACTAGTCTAAACATGTACAAGAGCTATAAAAGAAGTACAAAACTAAGATACAACTTCCACATAGGAGTGAGATAGTTAGAAGCTACTGGAGATCTTTACCGTGTCAAATCTGAAACATCTACTAAATCCTGCAACTAGATTATACCCAAAAAGGGTATAGCAAGAGTATATTAGTACAAACAATACGTTACTTGTACCACGTGTGGTACTCGATCCAACTATGAATGAATCAGTACCAGGGGTGGTACTCGAGCCAACCATGCAGTGAATTTGTACCAGGCATGGTACTCGAGTCAATCATGCAATAAATCTATACCAAGTGTGTTACACCAAGCCAGCTATGCAATAAATCTGTATCAGGCATGGTACCCGAGCCAACTATGGAATAAATTTATACCAAGCGTGGTACCCGAGCCAGCCATGTAATGAATCTTTGCTAGACATGGTACCTAAGCCAACCATGTAATGAATCATAAAACTGTACCAGGAGTGGTACCAGAGAAACTATTGAATAACATTGACCAATCTCGTAGAGATATCCAAATATTGGTACATCCCACAATAATAACAGATATCACAATAATCACAACCATAATAAGAAATAAGCAGTCATTCTTGTACCATCAATAAGCCTTTAACATAATCTCATTATATGTGATTAACACTTAGGATATCATTTAACATTTACCTTCTTTAAGCATGTATTTACAATAATAGATAACCACCAAACCTTTGGTCAACTTGAGTTATTCATTTTATGTAAACAACAACCTTTTTTTGACATACCAAATCACAAGAAGATATGATTCATTGAGTTTATCAATTACAGCCTATCCGAAGATCAACCCCCGGCTAAATCAGGCAAGCATATCAAGCCATATTTCTTGGATTCAAATACTCATTTTAGGAGTGCACATTCAGCTCAATGGAATTTAAACTTTAGTTCAAGACATGATTTCATTCATTTGTCCCGTCCATTTACTATAAAAATCAAGGCCGAGAATTCTGCTATTATCTAGAAACCCCTACATGTAAGTCATTTCTAGGTTCAAGACCCTGTCCGATTAGTCAATTATCCTAGGGTGAACAATCATAGGCTTACAAATAATTAGAAAGACTTCATCATTACAGCAACAATAATTTACCACTAAACTAGTACTAGTTTAAGGACCCACCCATAATCCAGTTATCCGAGGATTAACAATCGTAACTTGAATATGAAAAATCAAGCACAGAGTCAACATTACTCATAACAGTAAATTCTCACCCTAAATAACAATGTTCAATATATTTTATCCATCCAAACACCATGCTCGAAGGCCTAAACATGCAATCTCCCATCAATCTATGTTATATTCATGTTTTTCAACCCAAGTCTAAACTAGTTAGTAAAACCTAGCCTACCTGGATGCTAAGAAGCGGCTACAGAAGTTTGAATGCAAACTTTGGATCCATGGATGTGAATACTAACGAGAAAGCAGCGTGAAATCTATGGGTTTAACCCTATTTGAGTGAAAATCCCTCCCCTTCATTGTTTCCCAGTTGAGAGATAGCCTAGGAGAGTTTTTGAGACAACCCTCATCCTTTTTACAACTGAAGAGGAGAAAAGAAAATATAAAAAATCACTTTCTAGTTTCTTGTCCCGTCACCCCACTATAGCAGCCCACCGAATGCTATAGCGATGCTGCTATAACGAGAAAATTTCTGCTATAGTGGGATGATGTCAACTCGATCCAAAATTTAAAATTTTAATTTTTCTGTCGCGTCATCTCATACTAATTTAAGATAGTATATTTGAAAGTTCTCGAACTCATACCCATAACGAGGTGCCTTTTAATAATGACTGAATAGATCGTTACAAGCATATGATTATTTTTATTAAAAAGAATCATAGGAAATCACCTAAGAAAATTACTAGGAAATTTTAATGATAAATAATCTATAAGATGTTATATGATAAGTTAATAAGGAAAATACATAGTTCCAATTTTATATTATGCATATGTCATTTGTACGCTCATAAGATATAGTTCTAGATGAGAGTTCCTAGTATTCAGTTATATATAGTTGCTCATTTTGCTATTTGATTTATTAAGCATCTTCACATGTCTACTTGTATTGACGTCCCTACGTTTGGGGGCATTGCATTTCTATATATGCAGGATTAGGTATACCAATTAGCAGACTTCTATATTAGGCTATTGTTCCGCATTCAGCA
Source organism: Jaltomata sinuosa (assembly GCA_003996215.1). Lineage (NCBI taxonomy): Eukaryota > Viridiplantae > Streptophyta > Magnoliopsida > Solanales > Solanaceae > Jaltomata > Jaltomata sinuosa. Next base: position 46,258 of record QJPP01000443.1, read on the forward strand.
AAGCATTTGGTGAGCTCTTCTCTCATTCGGAGCTAATAGATGTCTAGTAATCTTTAGTCATATTTATAGTTATAATTTGGGTAAGTTGGGGACCTATCTTAACCATCATCCATTGTATAGTTACAAATTCTATTAGAGGCTTCATAGACACCATAGAGTTATCATATGTAATTATAGTCTCAGTTATCGATTGTATTAGTGTTTAGATAGCGTGGTTTATGTATAGATACTTGTTATGGTTTTATATATAGCAACTCATTCACTTAGCATAAGTTATTTTTATAGCAGGTGCTCATACGGACCCTTGTTCGCCTTTATTTGGGGGCGTGATAAATCATATCTCTTGGCTCTGAATTAGATTTTGTTCTCATGGATCAATTAAAATGAGAATTTTATTCCTTATACTGTTGATAGGGTTAGTACTAGTATTACTCACCTAAGTTTTGCATATGACACTATTTTATTCTCTTCGGGTTGTCCTTTATCTTTTATGATGATGATGAATAAATTAGCTATCTAAACAAGAGCAAATCTTGCTTCATAGTTGGCCCCAATTCGTCTCCGTCTATTACTAGTGATATCAAATAAGTTACTGGTTATAAGCAGCAAAAATTTCCTTTCAATTACTTGAGAGCTCTTATTTATAATGGAAGGAAAAAAGTTGTCTACTTTGGAAATATAATTTCTAAGGTTGCTAACAGAATGTAGGGTTGGCAAGGTAAGATTCTATCTCATGGAGGTAGGGCTATTCTTACTAAATTTGTCCCTTATTCTATTCGTTTACATATTCTTTCTGTGATTCAACTTTCCAAAACCAATATTAAGCAAATCAAACAGCTTATGGCTAAAAAATATTTTAAGCGATAGGGAAGGCAAAACAAATGCATTGGATTGCTTGGTGTAAAGTGTGCTTTCCTACTTTAGAAGGTGGGGTTGGTTTTAGATTCATCCAGGATATTAGTCATGCTTTCGGTGCCAATGTATGGTGGAATTTCAGACCTAAGGATACTCTTTGAAAAAAAAAATCTAGAAAATAAATATTGTCCAAGAGCTTATCATGTCTCCGAAAAAGGGCTTTCAAGACAGTCTCATATTTGAAAAGGCTTATGGACTCCAGAAAATCTTGTGAAAATTATATAGGCTAAAAAATTTCTAAAGGTAATATTTCTTTTTGGTGGGATTACTGACTTAGCTCCGGACCACTTGCTCAATTTTTTTCTGATTTTTATCATTCAAAGAAGACTACTACGTTCATCAGTAATGGGGCTTGAAATTTCAATAAATTGTATACTATTCTCCCTTATTACATTGTTCGTCATATTCCCACAATTGATATTATGGACTACAACATTGATTTACCTATTTAGACTCCTAATCAAAGTGGTCTCTTTACTACTAAATCTGTTTGGCAAGTTCTGAGAAAGACTAGAACTCTACTCTTACTGCTTCTATGATCTAGCAAAAAAAACATACCTCACAAATTTCTTTTTTTATGCTCAGGTTAATGAAAAATAAGCTTTATACTGATGAAGCCTTACAAAAATTCAAAGTTCATGGGCCTTCAAAGTGCAATTATTGCAGAACAGGAAACACTGAGAATGTTGATCACCTTTTCAGAGAAGGAGAGTTAGCAACTATAGTTTGAAAATTCTTCTCCAATTATTGTGGCATTACCAATATACAAAGAAGAATAAGAGATACTCTTATTATATGGTGGCTGAGCAACACAAAGAATAGTGTCCATACAGTTCTTATAAACTGTTTATCTCTGTTCATTTGTTGGAAAATTTCAAAAGCTAGATTTAGCCATAAGTTTGAAAACATCAAGATCTCTCCAGGTAACATCATCAACAAGATATCTACCAATTCAGAATGATACTGTCGTGCCAATTTCCACATGTTCATCTAAAGAAACAATGAAGAAACACTCTTTTTCATATTGAACGACTCAAAGCTAGGATCAATATCAAATTTCTTAGGTAGATTAAATCCAACCCTGGTAGATTCAAATTAAATACTAATGGATGTAGCAAAGAAAATCCAAGAAATGCAGGAGGATGGGGTGTTCTTAGAGATGATAATGGTTAGTTGATTATAACTTACTCAGAATATTATGGAGAATGCTCTAATAATGTTGTGGAATCTAATGCCATTCTTTATGGAATATAATGGTGTATCACAAATGGACTCAAAAATGCCGATACTGAATCTGATTCTATGATCATCATTAATATGATCAATGATCAAATTAATGTCAATTATCATATTATGCACCTCATAAGCCACATCATCAATTATAAGAGAGAAGGTAATTACAAATTCTATCATTATTACAAAGAAGTAAATAGCTTGGCAGACTACTTAGCAAATTTGAGTGAGAAGCAAAGGAAAAACTCTTTCTTCACACAGAATTAGACTTTACCTAATGGGGTTAAAAGCTGGTTAAAGAATGACATGAAAGGAAACCCAACATTTAGGATTCGAGCTTAGAGGAAGATTTTTACTTTTTATAATGATTAATTATGCTTATAATTTCTGGTTTGGGCATATGTACTTACCTTTTATTGTAACTATGGATCTTATAGGATTCCTGACTTTAAAGACTAATCCAATTTTTTTTTTATTTGAGATTTTTTGTACAAGAATGAACTCTTCATCCTTCTAATTTTCTAGGGTGGATTGGATAAAAATCCAATACACAAATTATTTATTTTTGCTAACATTAATATATTGATTAGGTAATGTCTAATACCTAGCAATGATGAATTTTTAAAAAAAAAACAAATCAGTAATCTTCCCAAACCTAAGTAGGTTGGGCAGATCATGATTTTATGGGCTAATTTTATCATCCCTATATGTAATACGTGTAAATTATCACAACAATAATCACAAGGTATTTCCAATTCCGTCATTAAATGTTATGTACCTATATCAATTTTATATGGAATATACCTATGTATGGATGGGTTCAGTCAAATAGTTTTGACTCAAACCTTGTATATATATATTTGCATCAATATATCAATATTTATAGAATGGAGCAACAAAATGTGATATGGACAAGCAAACTAATTACTACTCCTTTTTTATTTTGTTAATCTAGTTTTGACTTGACACGAAATTTAAGAAAGTAAAGATAACCTTTGAATTGTGGTTTTAAACTAATATATGTAGAATGTATCAAAATTTCCTTTAATCTTGTGCTCTTAAACATGTAATGCAATGTGAAAAGTTAGAATTAAAGAATTATCAAAAAGTTATTCTAAGAAAAGTAAGATAAATAAATTAAAACAGAAAGAGTAGTAACTAGTGTTCTTAAATTCTATGGATCAAAGATATGACAAGAAGGAAACACAAATTATTAAACAAGTAGAACACAGGTCGGACTTGAGAGAATTATTTTACGCAACTGATTTGTTTAACTTAGATGGTTTTTTTAGGAGCTCAATTATGTGACTGTTGTTGTCAATCCAATTCTTCAAGAAATGGGGGGTGATCCCAATCTAAGCACAGAAGGGGATAACTTTTTCATTATACTTTGTCCATCTCCATCCCATGATCTATTCAGCAGAAGTCCAAACATTTTTCTCATCGAACTTTTGATGAAGCTGCCTAGGTCTCGTTGAGTATTATTGTGGTGGACTATCAATGATAACAACGGAAGTACCTATTGCTGTCATTGAAGAAATAATTTAAAATACATATATAAAATTATAACTTCTAGATCTAAAAGTACCTTTAACTTTTTAAGTAAGATATGAACACAATTTCAACATATATTATCTGAGAAATCAATTTTTTTTTCTTTTACCTTATAAGTGAGCTAAATTTTGCCTTTAAATGTAGTTTGGCAAGCTTTAAATTAGAGGCGAACATAATTTAAAGGTTTTCCTGAAAAAAAGATTGAGTTGCTATATCTACACTTGATATTCTGAATGTGATAGTTTTTTGCATGTTGAACCTATGAGAAAAATAATTAGCTCAACACATGAAAAAAGAAGATTTATAATCTATGTAATTTTAATAAGTACCATAGATCGGGTGATTAACAGAGAGGTAGGAAGATCCACCCCGGCCTCCACCTCCATCTCAATTTTACTATAGAAGTTTTGATGATAATGACAAGCAATACAGATGAAGGATTTAGAGATTCTAGGAGCACCAGTTGGACAAAATTTACCCCAATCATCAAGTACATGACAATAGATCTTGTTGCATATATAGTTATGCCTACACTCAAAATACTTCACAACAAAATATTTGTTGTAGGAAACCATATATGGAAAAGAGAGAATTAATTGAAGTGATGAGGATATAGCTAGCGGTGAGGGGAAAGAGGCATAAATGAGTCGATAATATAGATAGGGGAAAGGATTGAGGTGTTTGCTTATTATGGTTGCATGGCATGGAATTGCCATTTGGAAATTGATTTTTTTGGGAAAGGATTGAGGTGTCTGCTTATTATGGCTGCATGGCATGGAACTGCCATTTGGAAATTAATTTTTTTTAAGTTAAATTTTATGTTTGTGGATCATTTTTATTAATCAATAAAGAAGAGAAGAAACAAAGTGGGCTAGACGACAAGTCTGAAAGCCAAAAATAAAAAAGACCGGATCCAAAACAATGACAAACCTTGTTTCTTCCATTTATAAATAAATAAATAATGTATTGACAAAACTTTTTTCCTTTCAATCAAGAGTTCCACCCCCAACTTTAGGCTTTTAGCCTCAATTTCAATTAAATGCTTCACAGGAGGGATTGGTTCGACAAAAGAAATTTCTTTGAAATAAAAGGTTCTGGCTTGTAATGAGGTGGCAAAAGAAATAGGGTTATGAGGCATAATGGGAAAAAATGAGGTCACTAAACTCACAAATAGACCGACAAAGCTTTACAGAAAGGTTGACTCTCATTTCCTAAGTTCATCTCCTCAACTTTACAACTCCCAAATTCATAGGGACGAACTAACAAGGCAAGTTCTAGATAAAAAACAATCAATACAAGATACTTGTCTAGTCCTTACCATACATGGCACATGACTTGCACTAATAACTACATTCTTTATTCTTGGTTGAAGGATATTTTGGTACATTCAACATATTTTTTATTTAAGACCACAAGATTTAAAAGTCTTTTGTATTAAATTCAATGTCAAATCAAAACAACGACAAAGAAATTGAAATGAAGAAAGTATATAATATTCTTACACGTGTTCATGTTGAGTTTTTAGTTAAAATCTAGCCAGCAAATGACAATTCGTACTCATAGCATGAAAAGTTGTTTGTTCATATATAAATCCTTTGGTGTTGTCCTTATCATTCACTAACAAGGATGGCGCAAATATACGTGTGCAACAGGGAAAGAACAAAGAAATGAATACTCAATAAATAAGTCCATGTTTAAATAGTAAAACAAGTCTTAGTTTGAGTATCTAAATAAAATTTTGTTGGCAAGTTTGAGGGGTTGACAATGTATTAAGCCTATTTTTTATCTTTTTATTTAGTGTTTAATGATGCGTACAGAGAGGCTTAATATAATGACCCTTTTGATCATTCCTGCATTTTTGCTTTCTTTGTACTGTTAAAGCTTGCCTATAGCAGCCCCAAGTCATTTATAGCCTGTTGGGACCGATGATTCAATGCCCTGGCTGTTCATTTGATCTTTATGACAGTTTCTCTGTTTTAGAGCTTAAACTTAGCAAATCATTAACTTCAGTCAATATTCTTGGTAAACATGCTCGAAATTAAATTTTGAATGTTCTGTTAGCTCCGGAGTATGGATTTTGGTCTAGTTGGACCCTTGGTCGGGGTATGGGAGCTTTCAGTATGGGTTTGTCTTGCTTTTTTTATTTTCTGGCCAATTGAACTTGAAAGTTTATCTTTGGTCAACATTTGTAGAAGAAGGCCTCGGATAGAAATTCTGTCAGCGTTGTTAGCTCCGGAATGTCAACTTTGGCATAGAGGGACATTTGGTTCGGGACCTGAGACTTCTGAACTCATTTTGGGCCATGGAGTTCCATTTTGGAAAAGTTGTTGTCACGACCCGATTTCTCAAGTCATGATGGCACCTACAATCCCCCAGTAGGCGAACCAATTCCCGTAGTCCAGAACGGTTAGTAATGGGCTACTACCTAACCAAAATGCACCAGCAAGGAGAAATAAGCGAAAGCAAAACTCGAATATAAATACATAAAGGAAACTACACCAACCCCAAAACTTGGTATCAATAGTACAGAAGCTTCTAATAGGATACAAGTGCAAGTAGTAACAAAATACAACATAAATTGCCTCCGAAAGTACAAGGAGCAACAGTACAATAGATGAGATGTAGACAAGCCCCGACCGTCAGGCGCTCACCCTAGTCCCAAAGATCCAAAAGTTGTACGAGTCTCCAACGTGATCAACGGCGAAAGCTTAGCTAATATCTGCACAAAAAGTGCAGAAGTGTAGTATGAGCACCAAAACCACGGGTACTCAGTAGGTATCATAGGTCGACTGAGCGCATATAAGATATAAAAGCAGTAAGTAACAGATAGCAAGAAAGCAGTCACTGAGGCAATAAGCAAGGCACAAGGAGATAGCACAGATCATCCATAACCAAGAGCTTCAAGTAACACATGCTAGCAGAGAGTTACAATTACACAGAATCACAGGTGAAGGAAAGGAGAACGCACCTGGAGTCCTTGCACAACAATATAAGTAAGTAGAGAGAGAGTTGAGAAAATGGAGGTATACCGGTAACCTCAAGTAAAAGGAAAATACAAAGAGCAGTCTAACATACTCAAAATGGAATCAACAAGTATAAGGAAATCATAACACCGATCCAATCACATGATAGCATAACCAGGGAATCACCTTACAAGTACCACCCTAGGATGAAATAACTAAACCACAATAACCGAGAGATACCACTCAGTTTCCCACAAGAATAAAACCAGAGTCTCACACTCTGCTCAGAAGGCCACACAAAAGTGCCTCAATAAGATAGGACTCTAAAGCCCTCTCAATAATCAAAAATCCCACAACCAAAGCCTCAACAGGCTAGCCATCACTAATCTTTCAAGAACCGGGTGCCAAGACAAGCTCAAAGTAAAAACAGGAGTAAATATAGTCTACCTACAGTCCTAACGGCCGTCCATACAACCAAGGAACACAATCAAGTGAAAATAAATCATCCGGCATCTCATACAACCAGAGCGTACACTGAACACACAACAAACAACGGTGGAATCCAATGCATGAAATGATATGATGTGAAATAGAACCTCTGTATGTACCTCCTCCGGTGCCAATCAGGCCCAGCAGGCAGGTTCCATGGAAGGAATCAGCCTGTATACCTCTACTCCACCGTATACCCTTCCCTCCGGTGCACGCAGCCCAAAGCCCCAGGCCCGGAGAGGCAAGGTCCATGGAGGTCCCCGACCCCATACTAAAACTCAGTATCAAGAAATGTCATCCGGAAGCAAGTTCGGGATCAAGATAGAGACCCAGTATCAAGTATGCATGCCCAGACCCCGTCCAGGACTAAAGTAGTAGAAAATGCCTCAAAAACCCCTCCAAGGGTGCCCGGGCGTAATCGGGTCTAAAACTGTAGTAAATCAAGTCTAGTGCTCCGCCCCGCAGAAACTAGTATCAGTAATAAAATCAAGTATGGTGCTCTGCCCCGCAGAGACTAGTACCAGTAATAAAACCAGTGTGAAAACATCCAAAAATCCCCTTTTCTATCAACAACAGTACCAAAAATGGGCCCCCAGGGCCATGCAAATTTAGGAAAACTGTCAGTAGTGGCTCACAGCCAAAACTGTAGTAAAACTTGCAGGGGAAAACCTTTTTCATGGATGATATGCTCGCACACAAATAAAAAAGTAGCCCAACGGCTCACAACAATTCCTATCAGCCCTGCACAGGCCCAATAGTTACTCAGCAGACATAACCAGCCTAAAAGGATAATCTCTATATCTGGGACTCGCGGACATTCTCAAATAGCCCACCATCTATGTTCCAGAGTCAATACAAGGCCACACAGGACCACAAAGGTAATATACATTACTACGTGAATACTACAAACAACGTATGAAATAGACGGACGAAAGGCGGACAAGGTCTGGGGTACCAACCTATAACAACCCATCCAAGGATGCTAATTAATGCAGTTATAGCCTATATACGCAGAGTCTAGATAGGGGAAAAACCATAACCTACCTGTCATCCGATGACTAGCTGCGGGAACGGCATCGTCCAGACTCGAACAGCTCCAGGAAGCTTTGAATCACATAAAACAAATACTTTCAACTGAAGCCCCAAAGGCGTCTCTATGAAGGCTGACCAACCAAGGTAATGGAACAATTGCTAGAATCAACGAGGCTGCAAGAACGAGCCATAGCCATTTGATAAGGTGTTAATGTCACACTCGCGACCATCCAACTCCAAAACATAAAATGAGGCCAATAACAATAAGAAATGGCAGCTAAATCCAACAATAATATGTTAACCACATCTCAAAGGAGCGACGAGCTCCCGAGGCACTATTTCAAGGCGTACTTCACGTTGTCCAATCCAATCACTATCGTATGCGATCCCAAAAAGAATCGCACAATTTCCCAATACCTCCAGCACCTTACCACAACCATAACACCACAACAATAACCAAACATAACAGGATAAAGGGGTTGTCCAAAGCCACAAATCCAAAATACCACTTCGTGGCTCAGAAATTCATAAAACAATACTAGAATATATAATAACGAAGGAGGGTCGTAGGGGAGAGATTTCCTTGACAAAAATATTCAATATCCCAAGATTAACAATCTGCCTCCTTCCAGGAACAACAAACATATCCAAATTCAACAAGAAACTACTACTAGTTATCGAAAAATACAACTTTTCGTGACTAGAAGCTTAGATTCTTGATTCAACAATTAGATAAGTGTAAGGGATCCATACCTCACCAATATAACTCCGTAGATACTACCAAATACTCAGAAAACACCTGCTGGATTGCTGCATCAACACCCACGAAGATACGCCATGAAATCGATGGGGAAAACTATACCAAAATGACGAGCTCGCGACGTAGAGAAACTTCCATTACACTTCCGAATTGAAAGGATCAAAGTCCATGGATTATTTATGGACTTTCCTTCTGATTTTCTGAAGCTTTTGGGTGATTTTTATGAATTAAAACGAAGCTGGAACACCTTTTATAAAGCAAAACCGACTTAGGATCCGGGCCCCACCTTGACGTGTCTTCTTGCGCGGTCTTACAAAAATGTGAATATCTCTCTATTATGAAGTCGTATGGACAAACGGTTTAGTGCGTTGGAAACTAGACTCGTAGACCTTCGATTTGGAATATTTAGGGGCCCACTAACTCTTTATAGATAAGGCAAAACACCCCAAGACATTTAACCCAAATTTGAAGAGAATTCCTTAAAGGAATTTACAATAACTTTTTCCGACCATTTTTCCATTACAATACCTCATAACACATCCTTCTTAGTATATTACACACTATTAGTCTTACCCCAAAGGCATGGGTTACTTTAAACCTTCCAAACGGGCGAGGTGTTACACGAGGCATTTCTTTAACTCAAACTTTTGAGTAAGGAATTCCTTTAACCTAGAACCTTGGTTTAATTCTTTGATATTACCAAGAATGTTGTCAGAAGTCAACGATTTCCAAAGTTGAAGCTCTAAATTGAGGAACGACCATAAAGACCAAACAAATGGCTCGGGCACTGAACTACCGGTCCCGACAAGCCATACATGACTTGGGCGGCTACAAGTAAGCTCTAATGGTACAAGAAAGGCAAAAACGTGTAAATGACCGAAAAGGGTCATTACATTATCCACTACTAAAAAGACTTTCGTCACCAAAAGTCATGAAGGAATAAAATACCAGAGATTTAAGGACAAAAGATACCACGCCCGTACTACTCTCTCGGACAACCCGGGTAACCTTTGCGACCGGATGGCACCCAATAGAACAAAACCAAAAAAAGTAACCAAGCCTTAATTTCTTACTAGCCAAGCTAGATTTCAACCTCCAACGATCTGCCAACTCAAACTGAACCTCGAGAATCTTAACCAAAAAGAACCTACACAACACCGAAACCAGAGCACCAAGGCTATCAACACACAAAACTCGAATCCTAAAAACCATACCAAGTTCACCAGAAAATCCATCAACCCGAAACTCTAACTCATGAACCCTCTGTTCCGCAAAAGCCCTTTTTTTTATTTTGAACTGAATCCTTTAGTACCACAAAAAGGAATCTGCATACAAGCTGAACACTCAAACCACCCTCGAAGCATCAACTGACACACCAGAGATCCATAGTTCCTGCTTATACTTTACCACAAACAAATTCACCCATTGTACAAATGTGTTTTAAGCCAAGATATAGGCTACTAGCCTTTGCCATCCAAGATAACAACCCGTAGCATATCATTGAAACTAAAGTTACCTGTCTTGACTGACCACCAACCAATGAACAAATATTTTTTTCTAACATCAAATTCGCTAACTGAACCGTGCCAGGTCTGAATCAGCTGAAAGTGAATGAACCAGGGCAATCTGCCCAAAAGACCCAAACCAAAACCACGATCCTGCAAGAAGTGTGGTAAGACTACCACGAAGTCTGTAACCATGAGCCAAGCTCCCAACTCTAGAAAACACTACTGCTACTGCGAACACTCGAACACCATTTGAATGTGAAATTGCCTTACGAATCTTACCTCAGGAAGAAGTCCACCATGCCACAAATATCAAGTCCAAACACCCCGAAGGCAAAGGAAAAAGGTGCCTGGGGTTCAAAGTTACCATCTAGCCATAGAAATTTTTGCATATACTTTCAACTCATTCCTTTGGCTTGAATCAACCGCTCTACTGGTTCTGCAAACAACCAACCACTTCGAAGCATATATCATAATGAACTTCTCGTCCATACTGGCCGAGTCTAACCAATACTAGAACCCCACATAAACAACTACTTCGGAGGAATCAATTAAGCAAGCTTTCAAATCCTGGGCAAACAAATGGCTATTATCAGTCTCTACGTATCATCAGAGCTCAAAATAGCCTCGCTAGTCTTAACCCGCACAAGCTGACCACATAAAGCATATACCACTGCTGAAGCTCAAACTTACGCCGCTGAGTCTGTCCAACCATGGTAGAAGAACCTCGTACTAACTAGAACACTGCTGAAATCCAGAATATCTCGCCTCTTGCAGAGGTTAGCCAAGGACTAGGTTTCCAAGGCCAATAGCCGCATCCACAACTAAAGTAAAGAAGCTAAGTTGCCCGCACCCACTGCCTCCCGGCACTAGGATGCTGCAACCAAATAGAAACTGCCACAAACCATCCGATGTAACCTTCCAAGTTATGATTCTGAACACCGACTTTCAAAACTACCAACTAAAGCCTTGGTCGAACCAGGATGCTACCAATGAACCCGTAAGAACCCAAGCCAACTAGGCCTGAATATGCAAATTGCCAACACCGTAGTTGCTACTAAAACAAAAACCAATCGATGGAAAACCCACGGCAATGTGTAGACGGCTGGATCGAATCACCAACACACAATCCCAAAGGAAACCTTCATCGCCACCTCAGGCAACTACGAGGACACATAAACATATACAAAGAGTTATCTCCCTTCTTTTTCAACTAAACAAAAATTCTTCCTTAGCACATACTAAACCTTACAAATCCTTTCCCGAATAAGAACCTGAAGCCATTACCTTACTACTCATAGCTACACGTCAAATTCAATAAGGAAGGAGAAGGATAGGCCGGATGCCCAACTCACCCGAAATGCCTACAAATACAATCCAACCACGAGGTTACGATCAACACTTAGTCGGAAGTTCTTAAAGTCAAGACCCAATCATGATGCCAACATCCAGAGCTCATCAAAAGAACTACGACCAAGATTTGTTCCAACTGGAGCTAGGGATACAACCAAACACCCAACGGACCAGGAAGTGGAGAAGACTATGGGAACAACCCACATACCTGCCAACCTCCTAAACTAATCAACAAAAAGGGTCGACTCTAGACACTCGGGAGACCAAACCAATCTATGCACACTAGCATAACCAATATCTCCCAACTGAGGCAAAATCTCAACTCCGGCCCAACTACCGGTAATACATCAAACCATCACACGGATCTCTAGCCACGCCACGCTAGATAATGGCCAAGGCAACAACCATCTAGGACCGCTCAACAAGGGAAACCCAACCAAAAGTCCAGAATCACAGTGAACAGGGGTAACCCGACTAGAAACAGAATAACAAGAACTACCCACGAGCTACAACTCCGGGAAAACACCTCTCAAGGCTAACTTACCCCCATCCACTAATAAAGAATAAACTACCAATAAAATAACATATCGGTACTACAATTCGGGTAGCCAAACAACTTAAACAAATAGCAGGTAGGTATATAAGAAAATAAACGACAGAAGGGATAGAATCGCAATGCGAGCAGGACTATCACAAGTCGAAGGTAGCAAAAGCCTAACCTAGAGCAACGATATCAGGAACCTCTACCTCTGGCCCACCAAGAGGAGTATCAAGTTGATGGGATATAACTCTGGACTGAGTAGTCGAAACTAAAGGCCTAACCAGCCTTCGCCGGGGACAATATCTATAAAAGTAACCAATCTCTCCACAATGATAACAACCAGGTTGTCTGGGATACACAATCCTGGGGTAATTCCTAGTAAAGTGCCCATGCTCACCAAACCAAAAACAGCCTATACCAGATGAAATCCGATGGGAAAATCTCACCTCGTACCCCAATACCGATAGACAACCCTGCTGAAGAACTAGAAGCTTAACTATAACTAAAGCACCACTCATAGAACCAAGTACTGAAACACTCACCGGATGGCTCAGAGTCCTAGCCATGGTGTCTTGAAGCACTGAGGTCACTATAAATCCAATCAGAGGTTGGGCTGACCCCACACCCCTATCTAGTGCAGTAAACCCTCACTCTAGATTCCTGGCGCTGATGGAAGCATTGAAGCAACAGGCACAGAAGCCTCGGCACCAACCGCTATCGCACTCGTATGAGGCATCTCAGAGTGAATGAACAACCAAAGTTAAGAAGTCAATAGAGCCAGGAACGCACGATGAGGAGACAAAAAGATGAAACTCTTCCTAACAATGCCATGTAGCCTCCCGCAGATAGGATACGGACGTTATCATACCGATCCACAAGACTCTACTTAGACACTTGCTTCTGTACCATGACACCAGTGAACCTAGAGCTCTGATACTAAGATGTCACGACCCGATTTCTCAAGTCATGATGGCACCTACAATCCCCCAGTAGGCGAACCAATTCCCGTAGCCCAGAACGGTTAGTAATGGGCTACTACCTAACCAAAATGCACCAGCAAGAAGAAATAAGCGAAAGCAAAACTCGAATATAAATACATAAAGGTAACTACACCAACCCCAAGACTTGGTATCAATAGTACAGAAGCTTTTAATAGGATATAAGTGCTAGTAGTAACAACATACAACATAAATTGCCTCCGAAAGTACAAGGAGCAATAGTACAATAGATGAGATGTATACAAGCCCCGACCGTCAGGCGCTCACCCTAGTCCCAAAGATCCAAAAGTTGCACCAGTCTCCAACGTGATCTATGGCGAAAGCTCAGCTAATATCTGCACAAAAAAGTGCAGAAGTGTAGTATGAGCACCAAAACCACGGGTACTCAGTAGGTATCATAGGCCGACTGAGCGCATATAAGATATAAAAGCAGTAAGTAACGGAATAGCAAGAAAGCAGTCACTGAGGCAATAAGCAAGGCACAACGAGCTAGCACAGATCATCCATAACCAAGAGCTTCAAGTAACACATGCTAGCACAGAGATACAATAACACAGAATCACAGGTGAAGGAAAGGATAACGCACCTGGAGTCCTTGCACAACAATATAACTAATAGAGAGAGAGTTGAGAAAATGGCGGTATACCGGTAACCTCAAGTAAAAGGAAAAGACGAAGAGCAGTCTAACATACTCAAAATGGAATCAACAAGTATAAGGAAATCATAATACCGATCCAATCACATGATAGCATAACCAGAGAATCACCTCACAAGTACCACCCTAGGATGAAATAACTAAACCACAATAAACGAGAGGTACCACTCAGCTTCCCACAAGAATAAAACCAGAGTCTCACACTCTACTCAGAAGGCCACACAAAAGTGCTTCAATAAGATAAGACTCTAAAGCCCTCTCAATAATAAAAAATCCCACAACCAAAGCCTCAACAGGCTAGCCATCACTAATCTTTCAAGAACCGGGTGCCAAGACAAGCTCTAAGTAAAAACAGGAGTAAATATAGTCTACCTACAGTCCCAACGGCCGCCTATACAACCGAGGAACACAATTAAGTGAAAATAAACCCTCCGGTATCCCATACTACCAGAGCGTACACTGAACACACAACAAACAACGGTGGAATCCAATGCATGATATGATATGATGTGAAATAGAACCTCTGTATGTACCTCCTCCGGTGCCAATCAGGCCCAGCAGGCAGGTTCCATGGAAGGAATCAGCTTGTATACCTCTACTCCACCGTATACCCTTCCCTCCGGCGCACTCAGCCCAAAGCCCCAGGCCCGGAGAGGCAAGGTCCATGGAGGTCCCCGACCCCATACTAAAACTAGTATCAAGACATGTCATCCGGAAGCAAGTCCGGGATCAAGATAGAGACCCAGTCTCAAGTATGCATGCCCAGACCCCGTCCAGGACTAAAGTAGTAGAAAATGCCTCAAAAACCCCTCCAAGGGTGCCCGGGCGTAACCGGGTCTAAAACTGTAGTAAATCAAGTCTAGTGCTCTGCCCCGTAGAGACTAGTATCACTAATAAAATCAAGTCTGGTGCTCTGCCTCACAGAGACTAGTATTAGTAATAAAATCAATTCTGGTGCTCTGCCCCGCCGAGACTAGTACCAGGAATAAAACCAGTGCAAAAACATCCAAAAATCCCCTTTTCTATCAATAACAGTACCAAAACGGCCCCCCAGGGCCATGCAACTTTAGGAAAACTGTCAGTAGTGGCTCACAGCCAAAACTGTAGTAAAACATGCAGGGGAAAACCTTTTTCATGGATGATATGCTCGCACACAAATATAAAAGTAGCCCAACGGCTCACAACAATTCCTATCAGCCCTGCACAGGCCCAATAGTTACTCAGCAGACATAACCAGCCTAAAAGGATAATCTCTATATCCGGGACTCGCGGACATTCTCAAATAGCCCACCATCTATGTTCCAGAGTCAATACAAGGCCACACAGGACCACCATCTATAACAACCCATCCAAGGATGCTAATTAATGCAGTTATAGCCTATATACGCAGGGTCTAGATAGGGGAAAACCATAACCTACCTGTCATCCGATGACTAGCTGCGGGAACGGCATCATCCAGGCTCGAATAGCTCCAGGAAGCTCTGAATCGCACAAAACAAATACTTTCAACTGAATCCCCAAAGGCGTCTCTATGAAGCCTGACCAACCAAGGTAATGGAACAATTGCTAGAATCGACAAGGCTGCAAGAATGAGCCATAGCCATTTGATAAGGTGTTAATGTCACACTCGTGACCATCCAACTCTAAAACATAAAATGAGGCCAATAACAATAAGAAATGGCAGCTAAATCCAACAATAATATGTTAACCACATCTCAAAGAAGCGACGAGCTCCCGAGGCACTATTTCAAGGCGTACTTCACGTTGTCCAATCCAATCACTATCGTATGCGATCCCAAAAAGAATCGCACAATTTCCCAATCCCTCCAGCACCTTACCGCAACCCTAACACCACAACAATAACCAAACATAACAAGATAAAGGGGTTGTCCAAAGCCACAAATCCAAAATACCACTTCGTGGCTCAGAAATCCATAAAACAATACTAGAACATATAATAACGAAGGAGGGTCGTAGGGGAGAGATTTCCTTGACAAAAATATTCAATATCCCAAGATTAACAATCTGCCTCCTTCCAGGAACAACAAACATATCCAAATTCAACAAGAAACTACTACAAGTTATCGAAAAATACAACTTTTCGTGACTAGAAGCTTAGAATCTTGATTCAACAATTAGATAAGTGTAAGGGATCCATACCTCACCAATATTACTCCGTAGATACTGCCAAATACTCAGAAAACACCTGCTGGATTGCTGCATCAACACCCACGAAGATACGCCATGAAATCGACGGGGAAAACTATACCAAAATGACGAGCTCGCGACGTAGAGCAACTTCCGCTAAACTTCCGAATTGAAAGGATCAAAGTCCATGGATTATTTATGGACTTTCCTTCTGATTTTCTGAAGATTTTGGGTGATTTTTATGAATTAAAACGAAGCTGGAACACCTTTTATAAAGCAAAACCGACTTAGGATGTGGGCCCCACCTTGACGTGTCTGCTTGTGCGGTCTTACAAAAACGTGAATATCTCTTTATTCTAATGTTGTATGGACAAACGGTTTAGTGCGTTGGAAACTAGACTTGTAGACCTTCGATTTGGAATATTTGGGGGCCCACTAACTCTTTATAGATAGGGCGAAACACCCCAAGACATTTAACCCAAATTTGAAGAGAATTCCTTAAAGGAATTTACAATAACTTTTTCCGACCATTTTGCCATTACAATACCTCATAACACATCCTTCTTAGTATATTACACACTATTAGTCTTACCCCAAAGGCACGGGTTACTTTAAACCTTCCAAACGGGTGAGATGTTATACGAGGCATTTCTTTAACTCAAACTTTCGAGTAAGGAATTCCTTTAACCTAGAACCTTGGTTTAATTCTTTGATATTACCAAGAATGTTGTCGGAAGTCAACGATTTCCAAAGTTGAAGCTCTAAAATGAGGAACGATCATAAAGACCAAACAAATGGCCCGGGCACTGAACTACCGGTCCCGACAAGCCATACATGACTTGGGCGGCTACAAGTAAGCTCTAATGGTACAAGAAAGGCAAAAACGTGTAAATGACCAAAAAGGGTCATTACAGTTGTCCTAAGGTTAGTTTTGGGCGTAGGGCCCATTTTTCTTTAAATCAACCTCTGTTGGGATTTTCATCAATTTTGTTCAGTCTAAAATGCCATTTTTAGTTGAATAGCATAGTTCATTTACATTCAAGGGACGTCAGATGCATTCCCGAGGGTCCATCCGAGAATATTCATGAGTTTCCTTGGTTGTTGGCTTCTGGTTGTTGTCATGGAACTAGCCAGTCTATCGCTCACGCATGGACATGGTCGTGTGCGCACAGCAGCCAAAGTCGACCCCCTCATCCCTTGCCTGTGTATGCGCGTCGCCTGCGCAGCATGCACGATGGCCTAGCGCATGGCCTGGCCACTGCCTGGCCTTGGCATGCACGTTCCCCTGACCGCGTGCGCAGGGACGCATGCGTAGCGCCTGGCCGCGTGCGCTTAGGCAGCGCTGGCAGCCTTTAAATTGCCATCTCTTTCATTATTCATTCCAACATAACCCAATTCATTTCCTCCATTAATATTGAACTCCAAATCTTCATTCTTCCCTTATGATCATCCAAAATCTTAGAGGTGGATATATCCTCGGTCCATGATCATTTCCTAACCTCTAATTGGTAAGCTTTCTTATTTAATTCCGTTAGTTTCTTCCCATTAATTCCCTCTTAATTCTTATGATTCTTGGGCTGTTTTGAGCCCTTTTGTTGGTCTATTTCCACTCATTTTCAGAGCATGCACTCCTGTCATTGTTGGTATCATTATTGTGTTTTTCAATTCCAGTTTTGGTTTGCAGGGCCTACGGGCTTGCTTTGGACCCAAATTTTAACCCGGCTAAACTTTTAGCAATATGGGTATCATTAGTCTTATTTTAATGAGTAGATTATGTTTTTAATAGTGTGATTAGTGTTCAAAGCTTCTCAGAGTAATTCAGGTTTGGACAATGTCATTCCAGTAGCTTGTCATCAAATGACAGGTAGGTTATGGTTTTCTCCTCATAGACTCTGCATACATAGGTTATAACTGTACTATTTAGCATCCTTGGGTTGGGTTTATTAGTTTGGCACCCCAGACCTCATGCACTTTTTTTTTATCTGTATCATTTTACACTTTTATTATAGTATTTGTATTGGTTTTGTAGTATCACCCCTTGTGTCCCTGTATGGCCTTACATTTGCCTTTGGACCATAAATGGTGGGCTATTTGGGAATTTCAGCGAGTTGCGGATATCAAATTATGATTTTAGGTTGGTTATCTATGTTGTAGAGTTGATTGAGCCTGTGGAGGGCTGATAGGTTGATTGTAGTCATTGGGCTACTTATTGTATTTGGGGAATACCATTATCATTCATATAAATAGTTTTCTGCATTATTTATTACTACTTAGGCTGTGGGCCTATCTATCACCATTTTCTAAACCTTGCATGGTCTCGGAGGCCCATTTTCAGTATAAATGATTGTAAAAGGGATTTGAAACTGATTTTATGGATCTTCTTAGAGTAAAAGAAATACTATGATGGTTTTATCATCGGTTTTTCACACTTATACTAGACTCGTCTAAGCCGTAGTGCTAGATATATTTAATATTTATTTGAGACTATACTAAACTCGGCCGAGTCGAGCGTTAGACTTGTTTTACTACTGATTTAGACCCGGTTATGCTCTGGGCCTTTATTGGGGTTTTGAGACTTGAATTACTGAATTAGAACCAAATAGACCCCGAACACTCATTTTGAGATTTTAATTACTGGTTTAGACTCAGATACACTCCGGGCAGTTATATTTGAGATTCTGAGATTTAGTATGTGGTCGAGGACCTCTATGGACCTTGCTAATATGGACTAGGGGCTACGTGCTGCGAGTGCTGAATGAGGGATATATAGTGTAGTTGAGGTATACAAGTGTGTCCTTCTATGGATCCTACCTACTGGGCCTATAGTCACCGGAGGAAGTACATACAGTACTACTGTCACATGTGGTTTCATTATATTGCATCATATTATTCATTTGTGTTCGATTCCACCCTTGTTTGTTGTTTGTTGAGTGTAGGCTCTGGTAGCATGGGATGTCGAAGGGTTTATTTTCAATTGTATATGTTCCTCGGGTGTATGGGTGCCCGTTGGGACTATAGGTAAATTTGTTATGCGATCCTATTGTAGTATATGTTCATATTTTAGTTACATTTGGATTATTGTGCAATTATTCTTATATTTAGAGTTGTGTTATTAGTATGATTTCATTATTAGTATTCATTCAAGCATGTGTATGTTTACTTGCCTTTCTTTCCTTTCTTTTTATTTGAGGTTATCGATATACCACCATTCTTCTTAAACTCTCTCTTTATACATTGTTGTTGCAAGGATCCAGGTGCATTTTCCTTTCCTTCACCTATGTTTGTTGATATATATATATATATATATATCTTGTGGCTAGCCTAGTATGATTATTTTCTCCTTGTATTCTATATGTGCTAGCTTTCATGTACTTCTCTGTTTGTTTTATGTGACTACTTTCCTTCATATCTTCTATTTAGAGCTTTTATATATTATACGCGCTCAGTTGGCCTATAATGCTTACTGGTACCTGTTGCTTGCAATTAGTGCTCATAGTACACTTCTGTATCTTTATGGTGCAGATCCTAGTGTGAGCTCTCGTTATTGATTGCGTGGAGACTCGTGCAGCTTTCCAGATATTCGAGACTTAGGGTGAGCTCTTGGAGACCAAGGCTTAGCTTATATCTCCTCCTTTGTACCATGTACTCTTTTGTTATTCAGAGACAAATGTATATATACTTTTGTACCATTTTGTACTCTGTATTTCGTAGCGGCTTCTGTACTGTGATACCAGGTCATGGGATGGTTTAGTTTTCCTATATATATATTCAAGTTGTTATGTTTCTTTACTTTTATCTCTTGTTTCTGCTTATATTGTTTCTTTCGCATGCTTGCTTAGATAGTAGCCCATTACTAACAATTCTGGGCTATGGGGATTGGTTCTCCTACACAAGGGTTGTAGATGCCATCATAACTGGAGAAATTAGATTGTGATAGCTTGGTATCAGAGCCTAGGTTCACCGGTGTCATCGGTATAGGAGCCAATGTCTAGTAGAGTCCTGCGGATCAGGGCGAAGATATTTGTACTCAATCTTCGGGAGGCTGCAGTGACATTTTAGGAAACATTGATCTTTTCTTGCTTCTATATCATGCGTCTTATCCTAGATGCTTTCCTGGAATCTCACTTGTTCTAGTTCAATCTCCTGCAGATGGCTCGTATGAGGTCTTTGCCAGTGGATAGGGGCGAGACTTTGACCCTAGCATACCCGACTCCAGCTAGGAGCCGGGGTAATCGTAGAGGTAGAGGTTGAGGACGTGCCCTAGCAGCGAACCAGTTAGAGTTACTAGGGTTGAAGTCGAGCCTAAGTTAGTCCTAGAGCAGTAGCCCATGGACCAGGAGGCAGCCCAGGTACCATCAGGGTCTGTATCCTCACCAGCCCCAACTCCTTCGTCAGATATCTGGGGTTTGCTTCTTCAGTTGTTGGATATGATTGACTAGAAATTCAGAATAGCCATACTAGGTTCTGAAGGCTGTTGTGGGAATGTCAGCTTCTCTAACCTTTAACTGATGGTCGCCAGATCTAAGGTCTATTTTGCAAAAGCACTTAGCACCTTGGAGATAGTCAAAAAGATCGTCTATTATGGGGAGTGGGTACTTATTCTTTATGGTAATCTTGTTCAACTTGAGATAGTCTATGCACATATGAAGGGAACCATCCTTTTTATGCAAGAATAGGATAGGAGCACCCCAAGGAGAGGAACTAGGTCTTATGAATCCCTTGTAAAGGAGATCCTTCAACTGCTCTTTCAAATCTGCAGAAGCCATTATATATGGCAAAATAAAGATAGGCTGAGTGTCGGGAGGAACAACAATCCCAAAGTCTATTTCCCTATCAAGAGGAAATTCAAAAAGATCCTCAAGAAAGACCTCTGGATACTCATCAATAATGGAACTGACTGGAGTGATGGAACTTCTACAATGGATTCTTTGACCCGAACTAAGCTGTTGGGGAATGTCATCTTCTCTAACCTTTAACTGATGGTCACCAGATCTAAGGTCTATTTTGCAAAAGCACTTAGCACCTTGGAGATAGTCAAAAAGATCATCTATTATGGGGAGTGGGTACTTATTATTTATGGTAATCTTGTTCAACTAGAGATAGTCTATGTACATATGAAGGTAACCATCCTTTTTATGCAAGAATAGGATAGGATCACCCCAAGTAGAGGCACTAGGTCTTATGAATCCCTTGTGAAGGAGATCCTTCAACTTATTTTTCAACTCTGCAGAAGCCATTATATATGGCAAAATAGAGATAGGCTGAGTGTTTGGAGGAACATCAATCCCAAAGTCTATTTCCCTACAAAGAGAAAATTCAAGAAGATCCTCAAGAAAGACCTCTAGATACTCATCAATAATAGAAACTGACTGGAGTGATGGAACTTCTACAGTGGAGTCTTTAACCCAGACTAAGTGATAGATATAACACTTGGAAATAATTTTTTGGGCCTTAATATAAGAGATGAATTTGTCTTTAGGCACCCCTAGGCTACCCTTCCACACTAGAACTGGCTCATTAGGAAACTGAAATTTAACTTTTCTAGTTTTACAATCAATGGAGGCACAACATGAATATAGCTAATCCATACCCAAAATAACGTCAAAGTCCACCATGTCTAAGTCAACCAAGTCAACCATGGTGTCTTTATGGAGGAAGGTTACTACGCAATTCCTATAGACTCACCTAGCAACAACTATCTCACCAAAAAGAGTAGAAACAGAGAAATGCTCAAGAATTTATTTAGGGAAACCCCTAAACTTTATTATAACATAAGGAGTCACAAAAGATAAGGTATCATCAAGATCAAGTAACACAGAGACATTATGGGAGAAAAACTATAACATACCAGTTACCAGACCTGGAGGAGCTTCTGAATCCTAGTGGCTGGAAAGAGCATACAAGCAGTTCTGACCCATGCTTGTCCTTGAAGTAGGGAGCTTAGCTACTGGAGCAGATGAAATGGTAACTTGGGCCTTGTTACCCCCTTTGCCTCATTTAGGAAATGGACACTCTCTGTGGTAATGACCTATCTAGCCACAACCATAGCATATATACTTACCAAAGTGGAACTGTCCTAGATAAAACTTACAACAAGTGTTGCAACGGGGGTAGGATGGAGACCACTGAGCCACGCTTCCTTGAGATTGTGAACCCTGAACTCTAGGACCCTGATTAGTCTGAAACCTTTGGTCTCTCTCAGGCCTTGGTGCAGCGGAACTAGCTTAAGAAGGAGAAGGTTTTGATGCCCTCTTTTTGAAAAAAAGTTTGTTACCCTTAATGTTTCTCTGGTGGCTTACCTCATGGTCAGCTGATCTGGCCCTCTTATTCTGGTGTTCCTCTTCTCTCTCTTTTATCTTTCCTTCCTCAACCTTCTAGGCATACACTATTAACCTTAAAATGTCCATATCATTAATCAAAAGGGCCTTAGTCTTTCCTTCCTTACATTCGAAGAAACTCCTGATACAAATTTTAGCATTCTCGCCCTCATAGAGGATGCCATCTCTAGAGCATAATGGGACAACTGAGTAAGTTTGAGGCCATATTACCTCATACTCATCTTTCCTTTCTTCAAATTCATAAACTTCTTAACTTTTTCCTCCCTCAACTCCTGAGGAAAGAAGTGGTCAATAAACATACCCATCAAATCATCCCACTCAGCAATATATGTATTTTCACCATGAGTCAACTTCCACTACTCATACTAGATACTAGCAACATCCTTCAACTGGTAGGAGGTAATTTCAACCCTCTTTGTTTCACTGGCATGCATTACCCTCAGGATTTTCTGAATTTTATCATTGAAGTTCTGAGGATCCTCATCAACCTTGGAAACTATAAACTCTAGTGGGTTTCATCCTGAGAAACACACAGGTTTTAAAGGTATCGGAAGATTAATGAGAACTGGAACTAGTAGGGCCTACACAGTGGGACTAGGATGCTACAATCTGTGTGAGCATCTGAATAGCTTCTTTGAACTCAACATTAGTAGCATCGGTGCGAGAAGTCTGAGTAGTAGATATCCTGGGACCCCTCACTAGACTTGTTAGCACTCGTGGGGCCTCAACACCAATATTTTGGCTAGAAGAGCAGCCTCTACTCTGAGTCTGCATCCCATGGGTTGGAGGCACGGCTGTAGCATTGTCCCTAGTAGGGACGTCAGCTCCAGCGATAGCTCTATAACTAGCAGTTCTTTTTAGAGGCATAATAAAAAATATGTGAAATACGTACAATGCACGAGTTAGAATAATTCCATAGAGTTAAACTCTATTGCACAAACTAGAGCATAAAAGAAGGGAAGTATTTCCTAACACCCTATAGATTCCCTATGATCAGTGTGGTGTGCTTCACACTCATAAGAAGGACTCTACTAGATGCGGCTTCATAAACACCCTAGGACACTTGAACCTAGTACTCTGATACCAAGTTTGCCACACCCTAAGTAGAGACCCTAGGTGTAACTAGCACTCGAGACCATCACTGGCTCGAGCAAACCACCTGGCATATATCATGAGCATTCAACTATAAAGTGCAGAAGAAGCTTGTAAATCAAAAAGATATGACAAAGAGGATCCATTTCATAAACTAGAATTAAAGGACACATGTTTCATAATCCAACGACATACAAAGTAAAACTAAAAAAGATCTGAATCTAATGACTACAAGTGTCTATGAAGCCTATAAATAGATGAACAATGTCTATCAATACAAGACCCCAACATACCTTATTAATTGAACTGGTCTAAGCATACTAAACTAAGCCTTCTGGAAGAATGAAAGGCTCACTGATAGCTAATCTGAGTGAACTTTAGGGTGTATTGGACCCGAGTGTATATTTCTAAATCATCATTATAAAACAATGCAGCACCAAGGGAGCCAATACAATTAAATGTATGGAATGTAAAACTGGGGAAGAGAGAATATAGCATGATGCAGTATATATATGAACTAAAATAATGGACTTGTAATAATAAGGTATGGTATAGACATAGGTATGAATTATAAACTGTGAAGGTAGGATGCACATTAGCACTATTAATTAACTATTAAACTAGATGGTATAACCGATATATATACATAATACACCACGGGCTATGTGGGTCCGATCAACACCCGATCGGATGAGCACCAATCCATGTTTGGCACATGAATTAGTATCTTCTGTATATAACAGCTTCAAGGCATGCCAAAGCTATATCAAGCTTCTTGGATGTTGAATAAAATTTTCAAGTCCAAAATGTATTTTGAGGAAGTTGGCTATGATATGCAGGAAGTACAACAATTGCAGGTGTTCTCTACAAAGAAGCTATACAAACATCTCAGGGTACAACATGAGAATTTAAGGTTACATGGATAAGAATTTGCAACACAAGTGGAGCATCCAAATGGAATTTCATCTTGTATCTGATCATTTTAGGCAGACTTTATACAAGAGATAGGCTCATGAAATACGGTTTAGTTAATAAGGTACACTGTCTATTATGCAAGAATGGGGATGAAAGTGTAGACAATCTATTCTTCTCCTGTGCATATGGAGTAAGATTTTGTCATGGCAAAAATATAATAAAGGATGCATGAAATGGTCAGATGAGCAAACATTGATGTTGATAAGCACAAATGGAAGAACTTCCTCACATGAGCTATTTAGAATTGTACTTGCCTGTTGCATCAATATAATGTGTCAAAAAAGGAACTTGAGAATGTTCCAAATTCAAATACAGAAGCCAAGATATGCTAATTAAGTTGATAATCCATAATGTTATTTTTAGAGCAAGTTTGAAGCATAAGTTAGCTAAGAGAATTGGTTCACTGAATTTATATTTCCAATGTTACTCTGAAAATGTGCTATTGTGTCACAACCCAATTTCTCTGTCATAATGGCACCTACCGCCCCCCAGTAGGCAAACCAATTCTTGTAGCTTAGAATGGTTAGTAATGGGCTACTAATAAGCAAGCAAATGGAAGAGCAGTATAAATATGCGAAAGCAAGGGAAAAAGAAAAGAAAGGCAATAAGAATGCGTAAGAGAAAGCTAAACCAACCCAAAACTTGGTATCATAATATAAGATCTGAAACTACATCAACAGAGTATAAAGGGCTCTAAAGTATATATACACATATGTCTCTAAATAGTAGAAGAGTACTAGAAGAGTACATAATACCAAAGATGAACTAAAAGCTAAGCTCCATTCGTCAAGAGCTCACCCTCAGTCTCGGATAGTCCCCAAAAGATAAGCCCGCATGAGTCTCCAACAGATCAGCAGTGATGGCCCACACTGGGATCTGCACCAAAAGATGCAGAGTGTAGTATGAGCATGAATTTCTAAGCAACAGGTACCCAGTAGGTATCATACACCGACTTGGCGCATATAAGATATAAGGTAGTAAAATAGCAGAGGAGAAATAAATAGTCACAAAAACAACGAATAAGTACAGGGAAACTATCACAGGATACAAGAAGAAAACAACATACTTTAGCTACTAGAATATATATCACACAGACACAGGTTAAACAAAGAAGTAACGCACCTGGGATCCTTGCAACTATATATAGAGAGAGTTTTAGAAATAGGTGGTATACCGGTAACCTCAAGTAAAAGGGAAGGAGGAAAGAAGAATAACGATAGCATGCTCGAAAACAAGATTAATAACTAAACCATGCTAATAATACTACTCTCAAGTCAGGAAAGAATCAACCGGTAGCCCAAGTAATACTTATCAAGTGAACCAATGTATATAATACAACCCTCAATATCCAATCATCATATGTAATCACAATAGGGATCAATATCTTGATAGAGTAACAATGAGTCTACCTACAGTCCCAACGGGTGCCCATATACCCGAGGAACACAAACAAGTGAAGACAAACCCTTCGATATCCCATACTACCGAAGTGTACATCCAGCAAACAGCAAACAAGGGTGGAATCGCACACAATGGATGATATGATATGATATGTTGAAACCAAGTGATAGTAGTACTGTATGTTACCCCCTCCGGTACCTAAAGACCCAATAGAGGCAGGATCCATGGAAGGGATTCCCCCAAGTACCTCAACTCCATCGTACACCCCTCCTCCGATCACTCTCGGCCCGTGGCTCTTGGTCCAGAATGGCAGGGTTCATCGAGGTCTACTCGTAGACCAGATACTAAATCTCACAACCTCAATGTAATCATTCAGAGTGTAGCCAGATCCAAATAAGTCATCAGATCTCGAGAATGCATGCTTGGAGTTCTACCCGAGTCTAAATTAGTGAATCAAGTCTCAAAAACCATAACAAGGGTGCCCGGACATAACCGGGTCTAAAACAGTAGTAAAAACCCATTTATGGCTTGGTCCGACCGAGTCTAGTACCATCTCAATCAATAGGAAATCAAATCTAGCACTACGGCCAAATAGAGTCTAGTATAAGTATGAAAACAATGGTAAAATCATTCGTTTAACTTTCTTACCCCAAGAAGAACCATAAAAACAATTCCAAACCCCTTTTACAACCATTTTTTACTGAAAATGGGCTCTCGAGGCCATGCAAGGTTTAGAAAACCATCAATAGTAGGTTCGAAGCCAAAACCATAGTAAAATATGTGAAAAAACTCTTATATGCATAATAATGGCATGCTTAATCACAAATAGTATCCCAATGGCTCACAATCAACCTATCGGCCCTACACAGGCTCCAATTGCTCTACAGCACAGATAACCAGCCTAAGATCGCAATATCAATGTCTGGGACTCAAGACATTCCCAAATAACCTACCATCTCTAGTTCAAATTCAAATACAAGGTCACACAGGACCACAAGGGTGATAATATCATCTACCACAAATACTACACTCATTGGAGAAAGCAAAATAAGTAGGACATGAAGAAGCGGATAAGGTCTGGGATACCAAGCTAATAAACCCAATCCAAGGATGCTAATTAGCACAATTATATCCTATATATGCCAAGTCTAAAGGAGTTAGACCATAACCTACTTGTCGTCCGAAGATAAGCTGCTGGAACGACAATGTCCGAGCCCAAACTGCTCCGAGAAGCTCTGAACGGAAATCAAACTATCAAGAGCATGAACTACACATCAAAATAAGTCTAAGGGTATCCATAATGCTATTGTTATAGCCGGGTCAAAATCCAGGTCAAAAGTGGCCCATGGGGCCCACAACCTAAAATTAAAAATGGAAAGTCGCACGATGAACACACTACTCCCATGAGCGCATGCTCCAAATTTAAGAGAATTTGGCCAAGAAAAGGGTCACAAAACAGCCCGCTCAATTAATGAATTAAAGAAAGAAAATTCAAGAATGGAATCGGAAATTAAAGCAAGAAATACTTACCACGATGAGAAAAACAAGCTAACGGACTGAAATTCCTGCAACTACGAACAATCAAGCCAACAGGAGCAGCAACAAACCAAGAAACTCAAGCTTTAAGACCACACAATAATGGAGGTCTTCAACTTTAAGGAGAAGAACTTTGGGGAAGATACAAACTTACCAAACGACGAGGAAGCAAGACTACCCGATAATTTGAAGGATTCCCCAAGCTTGGAACTGATAGGAGCAATTTGGTTAAGAGAATTATGAGTTTGGAGTTGGGAATTTTAAGAAATGAAAGATGAAAAATAAAGAAGATGGGTTTATAGGGGCTGGACGCAGGCCAACGGCATCAGCGCTGGAGGAGCGCCATTGTGTAGAAGACAAGCCAAGTGTTGAGGCGCCGTCGCGCAAAATAAGCGCCATCGCACTGCAGGGCAACCAGGTGCTGAGGCGCCATCGCAGAGGTCAAGCGTCATCGTGCTGGCAGGCGGCCAGGTGCTTGGGCGCTATCGCACTGGACTTGGCGTGATCGCGCTGCAGGAAAACAACATGGCTAGCTCCATCGCGCTTCCTCGGTGCCATTGCGATGAAGGCTAACAATTGCAGCAACTAGCTGAGCTAAGAAATTTTACGAGACAATCCGGGCACAATCAAAACCCAATACTCAAAAACCAATAATGCTATTAGAGTGGAAACGACGTTCCAGACTCAACGGAATCGACAAAACTTCCATACAAGTTGTTTCGAAGGATGTTGACCCAAGTCAACACTAACTGAAATCAACCAAACACTAGAAATAAGCCCGGCTCACCCAGGACCCAAACTAACCACCTACCTAAATTAAACTCAATGTTCCAGAGCTGATGGAATCATCGAATTTTTAATGTGATGCTCCAATCATCGAAAGTTGACCCAAGTCACACTTCTAACTCCAAATGGCCTGGAAATAGAAAAAGCAACACAAAACCCACACCAGAAGTTCTCTGACCTCAACTAAAGGTCTATCTAGACCAAACTCCACGCTTCGGAGCTAACGGAATTGTCAGATTTTGATTCTGAGAACGTTCACTAAGAATGTTGACTAAAGTCAACAAATTCCTAAGTTAAAGCTCTAAAACAGGGAAATAGCCATAACGACCAATTGAACGGCCAGGGCATCGAACCATCAATCCCAGTAGGCCATAAATGACTTGGGGCCACTACAGGCAAACTCTAACAGTACAAGAAAAGCGTAAATACAGGGATAACTAGAAGGGTCATTACATCATCTACTACTAAAAAGGACTTTCATTCTCGAAAGTCAAGGATAAAGGAGTACCTGATGGCTCAAAGAGTTGTGGATACTGAGCTCGCATCTCTCTCTCAATCTCCCAAGTAGCCTCCTCAACTGGACGGTGCCTCCACCGAACCTTAACAACCAGAATCTCCCTAGATCTCAGCGTCCTGACATCTCTAGCCAAAATAGCTACCGGCTCCTCAACAAAGCCCAAACTCTCATCCAACTGAATCGTGTCCCACTACAACACATGAGACTCATTTGGAACATACCGTCGCAATATCGATACATGGAAAATTGGGTGCATAGGCAAAAACATCGTAGGCAAAGCTAACATGTAGGCAACACTACCAACTCTTTGAAGGATCTCAAACGACCCAATCTACCTAGGGCTAAGCTTGCCCCGCCTACCAAATCTCATCACACCCTTTATGGGCAACACACGGAGGAATACCAAGTCACCGACTCTGAACTCTATGAAATAAAGTCTACGATTAGCATTGCTCTTCTGCCTACTCTGGGCTTCCTGAAGTCTGTCCTGAATCACTCAGACTCTGTCTAAGGAATCAATAAGAAAATCTATACTCTGTGGCCTAGACTCCAAGTTATCAAACCAATCAATCGGTGATCTGCAATGCCTACCATACAAAGCCTCAAAAGGTGCCATGTTAATGCTCGAATGAAAACTTTTATTATAAGCAAACTTGGCCAAGGGCCCAAACTGATCCCAATAACCTCCAAAGTCAAGAACACAAGCAAGAAGCATGTCCTCCAGGACCTAAATAGTCCTCTCGGACTGGCCATCTATTTGAGGGTGGAATGCGGTACTAAGTTGAACCTTTGTACCCAAGTCTCACTGAATAGCCCTCCAGAAATGAGATATGAACAGAGTGTTGCAGTCTGAAATGATAGAAGCTGGGACCCCATATAACCGAACAATCTCATGAAGGTAAAGCTAAGCCAACCTCTCTGCACTGTAAGTAGTCTGGAACTGATATTAATCAGCGATCTGCAATACCATAAAATCCTCGAAAGGTGCCATGCCAGTGCTCGAATAAAAACTTTTATCATAAGCAAACTTGGCCAAGGGAACAAACTGATCCCAAGAACCTCCAAAATCAAGAACACAGGCCCGAAGCATGTCCTCTAGGACATGAATAGTCCTTTTGAACTGGCCATTTGTCTGAGGGTGAAATGCGATACTAAGTTGAACCTCTGTACCCAAGTCTCATTGAATAGCCCTCCAGAACTAAGATGTAAATTGAGTGCTGCAGTTTGAAATGATAGTAGCTGGGACCCCATGCAACCGAACAATCTCACGAAGGTAAAGCTGAGCCAACCTCTCTGCAATGTAAGTAGTCTGGACTAGCAAGAAGTGCGCTGACTTAGTCAGCCGATCAACAATTACCCCAAATGGATTCAAACCCGTGAGAAGTTTGAGGCAACCCAACTACGAAATCCATAGTAATCCCTTCCCACTTTCACTCAGGAATGGGAAGTCGCTGCATCAACCCACCAGGTCTTATATGCTCAAAGACTGACTACTATAGCCCTTCTAGCTACTTTGACCCTGCTCAAACTGAGACCCACCAGAAGACTGAAGTGAAGCCTGGACCGATCGACTAGACTAACTCTGATGTTGTTGTTACTGATACCCTAGCCCCATTTTCCTGAACCTCTACCACTATGATAGGAACCACTGTAGCTACCCTTATGTCGAGGCCTCTTATCTCTCACCCCAGGATCATGACAGTGCAAATACTCTATGGTACGGGAATAGTCTACAATAGCCTGAAATGATCGACCATTGGCAACTAATATTTTAGCTGGCTCTCTAAACTCAATCTGCAATACGTAAACAAACCTACGGACCCTATTAGGCTCGGTATGCATGATAATAGCCCCAAATGGTGCAAGCTGGTGGAAATGGGTCTCATAATCAAATACGGTCATAGATCCCTGCATAAGCCTGGTGAATTTCTCCCTACGACACTCTTGTTGCTCTGTCGTAAGAACTTGACCATAAAGGCCTCATAGAACTCCGACCAAGACAACGAAGGTGACGAAGATGGTCTGTGATAAGTCGATAATCTACCAACTTATTAAGCCTTTAATCATGAATTATTGCTATGTTTTGATGAATATTTAGAGGTTCTTATGGCATTTATTGATGTATATGCAGGTACTTGTGATCAAAGATACAAAACAAGAAAATGAAACCAAAAAGAGCCTAAAAGGAGTTGAAGTGTGAAGTGATCAAACAAGATGAAGATTCTGGTGAAGGGTGCAAACCTCATATGACATGCGCAGTCATTGTTGCGGTCCACACCTCCCACCGCATGAAGCTCAGAGTTAGCTGAAGAATTTGTTAAGGGGTGCAGCCACTGTGCGATATGCACATTGACTAGTGCGAACTGCACCCCGCTTTGAATGGAGATCTTAAGTCAATACAAGTCATTGGTCTACTGAACAGAGATGTGAGACACGTACATCAAGACGTGTGAACCACATGTCATGCCGCACAGCTTTCGAAGGGCATTTTTATCTAATTTGGTGTGACATTTAGGGAAATTCTAAAACCCATTTCAGGTATATTTTTAGATAGTTTTTGATAGTTTTTGAAATAGAATTGAATAGCCTTGAGTAGTGAGCAAGTTTTCTCTCCAAAAAGAAAAAGAGGGTTTCACTACAATTCCTTCTTCCTAACTCTTGGAATCACCATTCTTGTAAAAACTGAGCTTGGATAATGAATATTTAGCTTGAATGAAAGGAAATTTGACTTACCCATTTGGTATTATTCTATATTCCTTTAGCATGAGTAGCTAAATCTCTTGTCTAGGGATGTGTTGATAATGGGTGCTTGATAAATAGGTATGGTTGTTGCTAATTTGTGTTTATAATTGCTACTATGACATGGGTCTAGTGATTTCACCATATTTTAACTCTAAAATTGGTGGTTACAAACATTGATTTAATTAACTTGGTTGTGTTCTTGCTTGATAAAGGAGTTCACAATTTCGAATGTGAAATTGCTAATGGGTACTTGGGATTCCACTTAGATTGAGACTAGAAATAGCTCAATTTGCCAAAAACACCCATTTAAGGGTCTAAGCTAGAAATAGTGTGACCTCCCCAAGCATATGTTGGTTGGTTATTGCCTAAATAATGGTGTTTGAATAAAAACCATTGGATATATGATTATTTGATCGAGACATTAACAAGCATACCTAAAACCAATGCTATACATGTCGTTTAGCGAGAATTTATATGAATGAGCAAACACCCTAACCCATATTCGAGTCCTATTTGACACACATCCTTAGTCGTCCTCTCTCTACTATTTACAACTTGCATTTATTTTCATTGCTTTGTTGGAATTTGAATTATGATGGATTTCGAATTCCCCTTTTTTACATTATTGGTTGCTTGGACAATCTACTCTTGTTATGAAGTCTTTTATACAATCTCTTTGGCTAAGCTTCAATTCCTTGTGGGATCGACCCTGACTCCCATCGGGAATATAAATATGTTTTTCTCAACAATCGCCAATACTTCCATCTTAGAGAGTACATTTGAGCGTTATCAAAAATGGCGCCATTGTCGGGAAATTGTTTTTGAGTAGCCTTTTTGATTGTGAATTGAGATCACTTTGTTGAGTGTTTGTTCTATTTTATTTTATTTTATTTTTATTGTTTATGTTGTTTAGAGTAGAAATCATGAGTCATGCTAGCACCGATGCTAGTGTGGGAAATCCCATGAGTCTTAAAGATCGTAGAGATGTGCTAACTTCCATTCATTTGCCTTAAGTAATGGGGAGCACAATATTCCAAGTTACTAGCACAATGCTCCATTTATTGTACATAAAAGTTCTATTCAGGGGGCTACATTCTGAAGATGCCCATCGGCACATAAGGCACTTTGTGAAGGTATGTAAACAGTTTTCTATAGCCAGTATTACTCATGAGTCCATTTGGTTGAGCTTATTTCCCTTTTATCTCATGAGAGAAGCTATCACTTAGTTTGAAAAGTTACCCATGGGCACAATAACCACTTAGGATGGTATGCATACCATATTCCTTGAGAAATTCTTTCCCATTGGCAAAATGCTAGAATTGAGAGACAAAATCACTAAGTTTGAATAATTTTATGGTTAACCCCTCCATGAAGCTTGGCTAAGATTTAAGAGAAAGGTAGCATAGTGTCCGACCCACGGCCTTCCGAATGACATCCTTCTCCAACACTTCTACCATTCTTTAGACCCCACAAACAAAACCATTATCAATAATTTGGCTGGGGGTGCTTTAATGGATCAAACATTTGAATTCGCTAAGATGTTGCTTGATATGGTGACTAAGGTTAATCGTGATTGGAATACTTGGGGAGCCGAGGGAGCGATGGGTGCAACCTCTGCTGTTGTACTGAATGAATGGGAGAAAGCAATGCACGAAGATATAGAGAGCTAAAAATCATCAACACTCTCCTTAAATTTATGACCAATCGTGTGATTGAGCAAAAGGTAGAAAGCATAAATGTCGTTAGCATGCGAGAAATAGAAGAGTTAGAGGATGATGAGATCTATTCACTCACTGATGAAGAAGCATTATTTGTTAAAAATCATGATATGGGTTCCCATGTGAGTCATCAACATGGGAATCAAGGTTGTAACCATGGAGATATCACCTCAAGAGTGGAAGTTTTGCTTGAAAGAGTATTAGAGAAAGTCGAGTTGATCGACACGGGAATTCATGAACTAAAACATGATCTTGTGTCCCTTACTCAAACTGTAACATCTCATTCTGTCTCTATCAAGACTCTTGAAGAAAGAATAAATTGGTTGGCCTCTTAAATTGAGTGTAGAAAGGATGTAAAGTCTATGGATGTGTTTGTCAAAGAGGTCCCATCGAGATCTACAGGTGATAAGAGCTATGCAGCATACATCCCTTTGGGTATAAAGGCTATGCACTATGGTGTTGAGGAGACCAAGATCCCAAAGAATAAGATCCTCAAAGCGTACAAGCCCTTCCCTAAATGCCCCCATCCTTTCCTACAACGTGTGGTACAAGGAAAAGAAGATGATCAATCTAGAAGGTTTGACTCCATGCGATAGAAAATCTCAATAAATATTCCAATGAAAGATGTCCTCGCTCAAATGTCCAGCTATGAGAGATTGATGAAAGAGAAGTGTACCAAGAAAGGACTGATGGAATGTGAAGTAGTTGGTGTGTCCCCTCAAATAAAACACTTTCATAACCAGCGGATATTAAATTGAGAATTTTCTCTCGAGGATTAGGTGCTTCTATTCAACGCTAGGCTTCACCAATTGGTGGGCAAGTTGAAGTCCAAGTGGTCCGGTCCTTTCAAAGTATCACAAGCTTTCTCCAATGAGGCAATCAAACTTGAAGCCAAAAATAGATCTAGATTTAAAGTAAACAGCTAGAGGGTCAAGAAATATTTAGGCGTGCTTGAAGAAGTCACTTTCATAGGGGTGACTCACCTTGATAAGCCTTGAATGGGAGGTACCATCATCGAGTTGTGATGTTAAACCAAGAGCTTCTTAGGAGGCAACCCAAGCATGCACCTTTACTTTTCGTATTTTTGCTTTTTATTGTTATTTTGTGTGTTGTTTTTGTTGGCTTTACAGTTAGGAACCAAGCTAAGGGTGTTGAACCAAATATCAGGAGGTGTGCCGCTATGAAATTGCATGATGCATTGTGCGCGTCGAACAACTCCTTCGCATGGTAAAGTCAAAACACTGGCAAAAATCGATAAGTCTGAAGCCTTGGCATATGATTGGCTTGCGATCCGCATCATCGCACACTGGTTTCGCACACCAACAAGAACACTGGCAATTCCATCAAAAATTTAGCCTACCATGCGACCATTGAGGCGATTTGCATACCTCAAAGTGTGTCTCGCACATCTTTCATACAGCAGCAGGCAGACCACCAGCACCACCAGCCCCATAGGTACCTCAGCCTCCTAGGCCACTACATCAGTTTTACTCGAAGAGGCGTTGTCATCATCATTAGTAAAATCATGGAGTTTTTGCACTCATTCCTATTTGTATAATTTTTTGTGCATCGAGGGCTATGCGTACTTTAAGTTTGGGGGGCTGTAATTATTTGTGAACTTGAAGCCTGTCTTAATTGTTGATTGGCCTTATAGCCTTATGCTTAACTGTGCCCTCGCTGGGCTTGATGTTTAATTTTGATTGTGTTGCTGGGTTAGTCTTACACGATTCTATTATCTCGCTACCCGTGCCTTCAAAATACGCTAAGGACCTATGTTGAGGCTTGTTTTTCAAATGATTCATGAGCGTGCAAATTTGGTTATCTCCTTTTTAATAGTAGTTTAGCAATAAACTCCTAGGATTTTCATAAAATCACGGTTCTTTCCCAAAGAGCAAAAGTTTTCTTTATTTTCTTTTTCTTTTATTTGTTTTTATGTCGAATCGAGTTGGCATTTCTCTATGATAGATTGAGAGGCAACTTTCTTAAGGGAAAATATTAAGTTTTAGTTTAATTTGAGTCTGTGCTTTGTTTGTCTCAAAATGGACCCACCGAAAAAAAAATCTTGGCAAGACATTTTTGAAAAGGAAAGGAAAAAGGGAAAATGACTTTTAGAGGGAAGCATTCTCTTGTCATGACTTGCACACTCTCAGTATAGCTCGATCGATTCACAAATGAGTGTGTAATGAACTTGAAATAGCTTGTCAAAAGTCATTTTTCCCAATTGATCTTGAGACTAATGTGAAGGAATCTTGTGGCATGATGCCTTGGGTGGTGAGGCTTTACCTTGATTTTGTGCATGCATGTCATCTAGAACTTGCCCCAAATGTGATTCAAAGCGAAATTCTAGATGTGACCGAGCTTGGAAGATGATCTTAGGCCCTTTTTGAATAGCCACTTTACCCATATAACTCCCTTGATATCAATCCTAGTGAACTCTTTTGAGATTGTGACCGTTCCTTAGTGCCTTGTTTGACACCTTGACCTTTTTGGAACCTCTATCTTGGCACCCATCCTCCCTAACATCTTAAAAGTGAAACATAGGCTAAAATACTAAGTTTGGGTGGGAAATAAAATGAAAACAAAGGCAAAAGCCTAAGTTTAGTGGTGTATGTGTTTAATGCGAAGAAGAAAAGGAATGCACTTCAAGTGCACGGTAATACCTCATGTTGAATTGAAAAATTGCTCCAAAAGTTTAATCCAATGAGCAAAATAAAAAGAAAAGAATCAGTGCTACCAAGCGAAGGTGTAATAAGGATGTTGAATGATCAAAATTTAAAAGGGAAAAGCTTGGGATGTGTGAGGGAGAAATAAGGTGAAATCAAAGTTCAAAAATGTGAGCGGTGTTCAAAATAAAGAGAAAAAGCGTTAGGGAGGTATAGCCACTTGAACCAAATGAAATCCTTACCTTAGCCTTAGCCAACATCGTAACCCGTAAGTCCTCAGTGATTCCGAGCTTGACCACCCTACATTAGTGGCGATTTACATGAAGGGCAAGCCTATAGTTTGACATGTGTGCACTTGAACTTCCTTGACAGAGTGAGAATCTTCTCGGTTCTCTCATAATCCCTTGTATTGTGAAATTACTTGATTGTGAGTGGGATTCTCTTTTGTGGTGAGTGGCATCATGCACTCGAATTGGAACATGAAGTCTCTATTTCAATTGAGAGGAATGAATGCGACAAGTTGTGTGGCGAATCTCGAGGCAAACCTTGATGTTCCATGCCAATGACTTGAGAATCTTTATATCTTGTTTCGAATAGAAAATTCCCTTGATTTTGAATGAAAATGAAGTCCTTTTGGAAAGGTTTTGAAATGATCAATTGCCTTGATAATGTGGTGGTTCAAATTGAGATGAGCATAGTGTCGAGTCTCTTTGTTTGAGTCTTTTTGTTTTATCATTTCTCTTAGTTTTTAGAATAGAGTATTTTTCTATGCCTTGATTGAGTTCTAGAGCATAATTCATTCCTTACCTTGTGAGTATCTTTTTTGAGGACAAGCAATAGTTCAATTTTAGGGGTTTGATAAGTCGGTAATCTACCAACTTATTAAGCCATTAATCACGAATTATTGCTATGTTTTGATGAAGATTTAGAGGTTCTTATGGCCTTTATTAATGTATATGCAGGTACTTGTGATCAAAGATAGAAAACAAGGAAATGGACCTAAAAAAAGCCTAAACGGAGTTAAAGTGTGAAGTGATCAAACAAGATGAAGATTCTGCTGAAGGGTACGGACCTCGTGCGACACGCACAATCATTGGTGCGGTCCGCACCTCCCACTACAGAAGCTCAGAGTTAGTTGAAAAATTTGTTAAGGGTTGTGGCCGCTGTGCGACGCGTATATTGCCTGGTGCGAATCACACCCCACTTCGCATGGAGCTCTTAAGTCAAGACAAGTCACTGGTCCACTAAACAGAGCTATGCGACACACACATCAAGACGTGTGAACCGCAGGTCATGCCGCACAGCTTTTGAAGGGCATTTTTATCCAATTTGGTGTGACTTTTTGGGGAAATTTTAAAACTCATTTCAGACATATTTTTAGATAGTTTTTGACAGTTTTTGAAATAGAATTGAATAGCCTTGAGTAGTGAGAAAGTTTTCTCTCCAAAAAGAAAAAGAGGGTTTCACTCCAATTCCTTCTTCCTAA
The DNA here is from genome assembly GCA_003996215.1 of Jaltomata sinuosa. Classification (NCBI taxonomy): domain Eukaryota; kingdom Viridiplantae; phylum Streptophyta; class Magnoliopsida; order Solanales; family Solanaceae; genus Jaltomata; species Jaltomata sinuosa. Next base: position 83,658 of record QJPP01000443.1, read on the forward strand.
CTCTTGGAATCACCATTCTTGTAAAAACTGAGCTTGGATATTGAATATTTAGCTTGAATGAAAGGGAATTTGACTTACCCATTTGGTATTGTTCTATATTCCTTTAGCATGAGTAGCTAAATCTCTTGTCTAGGGATGTGTTAATAATGGGTGCTTGATAAATGGGTATGGGTGTTGCTAATTTGTGTTTATAATTGCTACTATGACATGGGCCTAGTGATTTCACCATATTTTAACTCTAAAATTGGTGGTTGCAAATATTGATTTAATTAACTTGGTTGTGTTCTTTCTTGATAAAGGAGTTCACAATTTTGGATGTGAAATTGCTAGTGGGTACTTGGGATTCCACTTAGATTGAGACTAGAAATAGCTTAATTCGCCGTAAGCACCCATTTAAGGGTCTAAGCTAGAAATAGTGTGACCTCCCCAATCATATGTTAGTTGATTATTACCTAAACAATGGTGTTTGAATAAAAACCATTGGATATATGATTGTTTGATCGAGAGATTAACAAGCATACCTAAAACCAATGCTATCCATATTATTTAGCGAGAATTTATATAAATGAGCAAATACCCTAACCCATATTCGAGTCCCATTTGACACAGGTCCCTAGTCGTCCTCTCTCTGTTGTTTACAACTTGCATTTATTTTCAATGCTTTGTTGGAATTTGAATTGTGACGGATTCTGAATTTTTCCTTTTTACATTATTTGTTGTTTGGACAATCTACTCTCGTTGTGAAGTCTTTTATACAATCTCTTTGGCTAAGCTCCAATTCCCCGTGGGATCGACCCCGACTCCCGTCGGGAATATAAATGTGTTTTGCTTAAGGATCGCTGATACTTCCATCTTGGAGAGTACATTTGAGTGTTATCAGTCTGCAAGCAACCTGGGCCCTCCACCACAACTTAGTTGGGTCCTCCAGCTGATAAGTAGTATACCCAACTCTGTGAGTCTCCAATAAACCCAAATGATGTAGCATCTCCTCACAAGTAGTTATAAAGTCATGCGGGTCCTGACTAGAAGTACCAGCGAACCTCAGAGGTGTCAATCTCAGAAATCTACCCATCGCCTTCTGCTCTGTCTCTATCATAGCTATGCGAGGAGCAAAAGGCTGTGCAACAGATGGAACCAGAAGAACCTGAGCACGGGGAGCCGCAGTAGCAGGCTGCACTCCTGAACTCTGAACAACCAGGGCTGCCCCCTGAGCGGGTATCTGTGCTATCTCAGCAGGCTGATCCTCGATCATACCCAATAACTGTAGAAGTAAACCCTGAATACCTGAAGACTGAGTTGGGGATGAAGTTGGCACAAAACTGGTGTTGCACTGGTGGTACCTGGGCTGTCCCCTGGCCCATATGCTGCTGCTCGAGAACAAACTCGGGCTCATATTCGGGCTCAAACTCGACCCTAGGAGCTCTAACTGGTGCCGCTGCTCGGGCACATCCTCTAGATCTACCTCTGTGACCTCCCCGACCCCTAGGACGAGTCGGAGGTGCAGGGGTCAAAGGCTCTCCTCTGCCTGATGCCAACGATCTCGTACGAACCATCTGCGAAAGAGTGAACTAGAACAAGTGAGATTCAAGAAACTTTAAAGGATGCTACGCATGAGATAGAAGCAAGAAAAGGCCCATGTTTCCTAAGATGCCACTGTAGCCTCCCGAAGATTGAGTATGGACGTCTCCGCCCTGATCTGCAGGACTCTACTAGACATTGGCTCCTATACCGATGACACCAGTGAACCTAGAGCTCTAATACCAAGCTGTCACGATCCGATTTCTCAGTCATGATGGCACCTATAACCCCCAGTAGGCGAACTAATTCCTGTAGCTCAGAATGGTTAATAATGGGCTACTACCAAGCAAGCAAGCAGAAGAGAAGTATAAATATGCGGAAGCAAGGGAAAAGAAAAGAAAGGCAACAAGAATGCATAAGCGGAAGCTAGACCAACCTAAAATCTAGTATCATAGTATAAGAGCCGGAACTACATCAACAGAGTACAAAGGGTTCAAAAGTATATATATATATATACATATGTCTCTGAATAGTAAAAGAGTACATGATACCAAAGATGAACTAAAAGCTAAGCTCCGATCGCCAAGAGCTCACCCTCAATCTCAGATATTCCCCAAAAGATCAGCCCGCACGAGTCTCCAATGGATCAGCGGTGATGGTCCACACTGGGATCTGCACCAGAAGATGCAGAGTGTAGTATGAGCACCAATTGCTATCCAGTAGGTATCATAGGCCGACTGGGCGCATATAAGATATAAGGGCAGTAAAATAGCAGAGAAGAAACAAGTAGTCACAGAAAACAACGAATAAGTACACGAAAACTAGCACAGAAGGATACAAGAAGAAAACAACATACTTGGCTAGCTACTAGAATATATATCACACAGACACAGGTGAAAGAAAGAAGTAACGCACCTGGGATCCTCGCAATAATAATATATATAGAGAGTTTTAGATCGGTATACCAGTAACCTCAAGTAAAGGGAAGGAGGAAAGAAGAATAACGATAGCATACTCAAAAACAAGATTAATAACCAAACCATGCTAATAATACTACTCTCAAGTTAGGAAAGAATCAACTGGTAGCCCAAATACAACTTATCAAGTGAACCAATGTATATAATACAACCCTCAATATCCAATTATCATATGTAATCACAATAGGGATCAATATCTCGATAGAGTAATAATAAGTCTAGCTACAGTCCCAACGGGCGTCAATAAACCTGAGGAATTCAAACAAGTGAAGACAAACCCTCCGCATCCCATACTACCAGAGCGTACATCCAGCAAACAACAAACAAGGGTGAAATCTCACACAATGGATGATATGATATGATATGCTAAAACCAAGTGACAGTAGTGTCGTATATTACCCCCTTCAGTACATAAAAGGCCCAACAGAGGCAGGATTCATGAAAGGGATTCCCCCGAGTATCTCAACTCCCTCGTCCCTTAGCGCTTTGTCCGGAATGGCAGGGTCCATGGAGGTCTACTCGTAGACCACATAGTAAATCTCATAACCCCAATGTAATCGTCTGGAGTGTAGTCAGATCCAAATAAGTCATCAGATCTTGAGAATGCATGCCCGGGGTTCTACCCGGGTCTAAATCAGTGAATCAAGTCTCAAAAACCCTAACAAGGGTGACCGGACATAACCAGGTCTAAAACAGTAGTCAAAACCCATCTGTGACTCGGGTCCGACCGAGTCTAGTACCATCTCAATCAATAGAAAATCAAATCTAGCACTATGGTACAACCGAGTCTAGTATAAATATGAAAACAGTGGTAAAATCATCCTTTTAACTTTCTTACCCCAAGAAGATCCATGAAAATAATTCCAAACCCCTTTTTACAACCATTTTTTTTTATAAAAAAGGGCCCTCGAGGCCATGCAAGGTTTAGAAAACCATCAATAGTAGGTCTGAAGCCAAAACCGTAGAAAAACATGTGAAAAACCTCTTATATGCATGATAATGGCATGCTCAATCACAAATAGTAGCCCAACGGCTCACAATAAACCTATCGGCCCTGCACAGGCTCCAATCGCTCTACAACACAGATAACCAGCCTAAGATCGCAATATCCATGTACGGGACTCACGGACATTCCCAAATAACCCACCATTTATGGTCCATAGTCAAATACAAGGTCACACAGGATCACAAGGGTGATAATATGATCTACCACGAATACTATACTCATCGAAGAAAGCAAAATAAGTAGGACATGAAGAAGCGGACAAGTTCTAGGGTACCAAGCTAATAAACCCAACCCGAGGATACTAATTAGCATAATTATATCCTATATATGCCAAGTCTAAAGGAGTTAGACCGTAACCTACGTGTCGTCAGATGATAAGCTGTTGGAACGATGATGTCCGAGCCCGAACCGCTCCGAGAAGCTCCAAACGAAAATCAAACTATCAAGAGCATGAACTAGTTATACACGTCAAAATAAGTCTAACGATACCCATAATGCTATAGTTATAGCCGGGTCGAAATCCGGGTCAAAAGTGGCCTGCAGGGCCCATAACCCAAAATTAGAAACGGAAAGTCGCATGATGAACACACTACTCCCGTGAGCGCATGCTCCAAATTTGAGTGAATTTGGTCAAAAAAAGGGGCACAAAACAACCCGCTCAATTAACGAATTAAAGAAGGAAAATTCAAGAATGGAACCAAAAATTAAAGCAAGAAATACTTACCACGATGAGAAAAACAATCTAACGGACTGAAATCCCCGCAACTACGAACAATCAAGCCAACAGGAGCAACTAGAAACCAAGAAACTCAAGCTTTAAGACCACACAACAGTGGAGGTCTTGAACTTTAAGGAGAAGAACTTTGGGGAAGACGAAGACTTACCAAACGACGAGGAAGCAAGACTACCCGACAATTTGAAGGATTCCCCAAGCTTGGAACTGATGGGAGCAATTTGATTGAGAGAATTATGAGTTTGGAATTTTAAGAAATGAAAGCTGAAAAACAAAGAAGAGGGGTTTATAGGGGCTGGACGCAGGCCAACACCATTGCGCTGAAGGAAGGCCAGGCGCTGAGGCGCCATCGCGCTGCAGGGCAAGCAGGCGCCGAGGCGCCATCGCACAGGCTAAGCGCCATCGCGCTGGCAGGCGGCCAGGCGCTTGGGAGCTATCGCCCTGGCCTTGGCACGATCACACTGTAGGCAGGCAGCATGGCTAGCGCCATCGCGCTTCCTAGGAGCCATTGCGCCGAAGGCTAACAGTTGCAGCAACCAGCTGAGCTAAAAACTTTCACGGGGCATTCCGGGCACAATCGGAACCCGATACTCAAAAACCAATAATGCTATTAGAGTGCAAACGACGTTCCGGACTCAACAGAATTGACGAAACTTCCATACGAGGTCGTTTTGAAGGAATGTTGACCCAAGTCAACACTAACTAAAATCAACCAAACACCCGAAATGAGCCTGGCACACCCGGGACCCGAACCAACCACCTACCTAACTCAAACTCAACGTTCCGGAGATGATGGAATCGTTGAATTTTGAATCTGACGCTCCAGTCATCGAAAGCTGACCCAAGTCACACTTCCAACTTCAAATGGCCTGAAAACAGAAAAAGCAACACAAAACCTACACCGGAAGTTATCACGCCTCGACTAAAAGTCCATCTAGACCAAACTCCACGCTCCGGAGCTAACGAAACTATCAGAATTCGATTTCGAGCACGTTCGCTAAGAATGTTGACTAAAGTCAACGAATTCCTAAGTTAAAGCTCTAAAACAGGAAAACGACCATAACGACCAAAAGAACGGTTAGGGCACCGAACCACCGGTCCCAGCAGGCCATAAATGACTTGTGGCCGCTACAGGCAAGCTCTAACAGTACAAGAAAAGCGTAAACGTGGGATGACCGGAAGGATCATTACATATTGAGTGACTTTGTTAAACTAAATTTTGTTGTTATTGGGACTATGTCCTGGACTTGGCCGGTACTTTTTTCAAAATGTGCTATACAATTTCTACTTTAATAAATAATACTACAATTAGTTACCAAAAAAAATGAATATCCAAACGTATATTTTTTTATTTTTTTTCGAAAATACTTTTTAAAAAAACAATTTTAATAAAAGTACTTATCAAAATAATTTTTTTTAGCCGTTTGACCAAACTAACCCTTAAGAAAGTTACCATATACTTGCGCACAAAATTAATCCAGCGGAAAATTTAAGTCAAAAAAGTCCCAAAGTCGCTTCAAGTTAAAGCTATTTGCCCAGTATATAAACCCCTACCTTGGCTAAGTTTAAAATTTGATTTTCTACCCACAATTTCTTTACTATAAACACAGAAATACTGAGTCTGAATTTTAGGGTTTAAAGTCCCAAAGGTGAATCCTCTATTGGGTTTTTTTTTTCTTCCCTATAAAATTTCAACAGCACTTTTGTGAATGTCAAAATCTTTCTATTGGTAATGATAGTTGCAGCGGAAGGAGAAACCAGTAACACATAATTTTATTTCCAGTGAAATTTTTATTCTGAATGAAGCGCTTCATCCTTTGTTTTTTTCTTTTGGCTTTGTTGTTCATTTGTAGGTGAGTATAAGCTAAGCAGATTCAATGTCGATATTCGGCACCGCTGTTGCTGCGAACACAAATCCCAATAAGTCTACAGAGGTATTCCTTCATCAATTTTTGTTATTCTATTCCAAGTTTTATCATCTTTTCGAAGTTTCTCTGCCCCAATTTGTTTTGCTTTGGAAGTCGAAGAAGTGTTTCTTTGAATCCGATTTTCAGAAATTTTTAATGTATGTTTGGTTAGATTGTATTGTTTTCCGTTGTTACATAATCTCATACATCTTCAATTTGAAGTATAAACCTACAAGAAAAGTAGGGTACGGGGTAGAGCTACTATAAAAAGACAGGATAAAGGATAAAATAGAATTATTAAATAATAAGTAAAGATAAAATGAGAAAAAAATATAAAGTAACCATGCAATCACACCAAATTGGTTGTTACATAAAATGGGACTTTTTGTCGTTACCTAACGATGGATTTTAACGATATGATACAATAAAATTTAAGGAACAATCAAAATAAATATTGTTTTTAAACTAACAACATAATACAATACAATAGGTAACAACCATCCAAACTCACTGTAAGTATAATTGTTATTTATAGGTTTTTCTTGTAAAGTTTCTTGATATGTATATATAAATTAAGGAATGTATATTCGAATTAGTACTGGAAATTAATTTCTAAATCCCAATTCTTTTGGCGACAGAGGGAACACACAAAGTTTAAGTTGTTGAAGTTGAATGCGAAATTTCCTATTCTAGAAACTAATGATATTTCTAGTTCTTGGTTGTTCTAATTTTGAGGTTTTTTTTTTCTCCTCATGCCTGAAATTTGTATATAACATTTTGTAATCTAATCGTAAGGTTCAACAACCTCCTTCTGATTCTGTATCAAGCCTCTGCTTCAGTCCGAAGGCTAATCTTCTGGTTGCTACTTCATGGGATAACCAGGTTGGTTTGCTCTCTGTTAATATTATGTTTTGAGCATGAAAAATGTTTGATGAGCATTTGAGGCTCTCCAATCAGCAATCGCTGGTTGTAGCATGTCCTAATAGGTTGTTTACATAATATTAGAAAAGTTAATAGAACTTCTAAATATCTTACTTGTGTAGATAACTCTACTTTTAGATCTAATATGTATGTAATTAAGGGTGACAGGAAATCATGGCAAACTCAATACATAACATTTTCTAAATAATATTCCAATTGCTCATTAGTGTAGTTGCTAAAACCTCAAAGTTGGGATAATATTCCAAATGATTTTTCAATCAAAATATTAGGTAATGGGCTATAAGGTGCTCTTCTATTTCTAGATGGCTTTGTTTGTTAGTGGAACTGGAAATCAATCTTATTCTGTGAGATTTTCTAGGTACGATGTTGGGAAGTGATGGGAAGTGGAACCACCATTGGAACTGTACCCAAGGCCTCTATATCACATGAACAACCGGTAATATATGAGCATTTTGCTGGTAAATTTACTCTTCTTGCTGTATGACTTGGATTTATTAGCTATAAACAATCTATTTCTGGCAGGTTTTATGCTCAGCTTGGAAGGATGATGGGACAACTGTCTTCTCTGGAGGTTGTGACAAGCAAGTGAAAATGTGGCCGCTATCTGGTACTCAAACTGTAACAGTAGCCATGCATGATGCTCCTGTCAAGGAATTGGCTTGGATCCCAGAGATGAATCTCTTGGTCACAGGAAGCTGGGATAAGACTCTGAGGTAACTAGAATTTGAAGTTGAATTTGCTGCATATTGCATTTCTCATATCTGTCTTAGGGGCCATTGTTTTATTAAAATTGTAGAGAGGTGAATCTTAATACACATCTGAATGTTAAGATGTTGTCTTTAGGTAGGACACTGAATGATTGAGAGTGTTTGTTTTTCCAATGTGTGTAAATTTTTATATATTAATAAATATACAATTCAAAATAAAAAGTAATTAAATATTATATCAACAAATATCAAGGAAAATCTTAACTTAAAAGAAGAAGTTGTTATCATTTGAGATAAATTGTAATTCTTAAAGATATAAATGAAATACTATCGCCGATTGAGAACTACAGTAACCCAAATTTTATTTGAAAACATGAACTGTATAAAATCAAGAACAGATGGATTTCACTGCTTGAGAAATGCAGTATATATAATCAAGTACAGATGAATTTAGGCAACCAAAGCTGCTCAGCCGATGGTCAATTAACAAAAGTCATATTACATTGTTAACTGGAACTTAGGATCGAAACTTATGCAACAAAACCAATTATCCTGGTCATATGTCACTCCTCACTTACCAGGAAACATAAGACTTCTCAACAAACCCGAAATGTTCTGCAATAGTAGATTGGAGAATTGCTTAGCTGCCACCACCACCACCAAAGAAACATCTCAAAGAATACCCAAAGAAAAACTTTTGTCAAACTATCTATAACTCTCCCATTGTATTGAAATTAACCCACCCCATCCAAACCCACTATTTTTACCGACATCTCATTCCAATTTAGCCACTGATCTTCTCAAATCATATTTCAAAAAGGGTCTTGTTACACCGTAATCTCAAAACTGAAAACTACCATTAAAATACAGAATGAAGACTGGAGAATCCCGATTACTCAAGCCAGAATTTGATATCCTGCCAGTTTAAGAGGAAAAGATTGGGTTGGCTGGTTGATAGTTGGAACAGAGGGATGGCGAAGTGTGAGTTTTGCGAAAAGAAAAAAACCAGTGTGACTTTGGGAGAAAAGACGTGTATTTTTAAGGTCTGAATGGTGTTAAAACTTTGGTACATATCTTATTTATTTGAGATCTATTAAGATGTTCTTAAAATTTTAAAAAAACAAATGGACTTAATGGGCTGGGACCTGAATGATTCAGACTCATATCCTTATTAAGTGAAAAAAAATTGAATGCCTTAGTACAACGAACTTTGTTATTTTTGTGGGTGACTGGAGAATTGGAGTTTCAAACTATTGTTTTGTTAGTCAATAAGATGATTCATGTAGTAAACATATGCTTTTGGCGTTAATTTACACAAAATAGTGTATCTTTCTAGGGTGAGACTTTCATTTCATTCCTGCATACTTAGGTCATTACTCTCAAGATGTAGTCAATCAAGTGTCTGCTTTCTCTAAGGTTCTTTTTTTGGGGTTCACATGCTAATATTTCCCTTTTTTTAAAAACAAAAAGTATGTTGATCAACGCCAGGATTCTGTACTAAACTTTGTATTTAGCCTTGTAATCCCGGTTAAATTTTCTTGCAGGTACTGGGATTTGAGACAGCAAAATCCAGCACATGTCCAACAACTTCCTGAGCGTTGCTATGCACTCACAGTGAAACATCCGTTGATGGTTGCTGGTACAGCTGATAGAAATCTTATAGTTTTCAATTTGCAGAATCCTCAGGTATTATTCCTCATGTTTGGTGGAATTATTCAAGTCATTGTACATATTTTAGCGGTTAGATTTCGTACCTGTGAGCAATTAGGTTAATCTTTATCTTCGCTAATTGGTTTTATTGGTTGGCAAAACCAATGTGATGTCTTCATTGTAAATTTATTTTATAGGGTAGTGGATATTTTTTCTGATGGCATTGCCTTTTTATTTTTGTTTGCAACTCCTAAATAAGCAAGTTGTTGTTTATAAGACAGTTTTATGAAGTTTCTTTATTAGAGATTAAATGCTTTTGGGCAACTGTTTTTTGTGCATTAATGTCATGTTTCTTTGGATGTAGAAATCAATATTTTCTTAAAAACCGAGGCATCCTGAAGATGCAATGGTTAAAAAGCCAAAATTGAAGCTCCTATGCAAAGCTTAAGGAGCTAATCAAATCCAATAGATCATCTATACCATTTACATATTGTGAATTTACTCCAAAAATACATTCATTAAAATTTTGGTGTTCAAAGAGGGAGTGGGGGTATAAATTACTCCATTTGTAAGATCCCTGATTGTCCTTCGTGGAGGTCCATAGACTGGTGCCTGGAATTGCATGACACATATTCTTCTAATTGAGTTGCTCACCTTCCAACCACACCAACTTACGTATGCATCTCTATGAGTGTAAGGCATAATCCACTTTAGGCATAAAGACTTGTGAAGGTATCCCAGACAAGATATCCAATACATTCTTTGAAACAAGACACAGTGGAAGTAGATTCTTGGAGTCTCATCTCTACTTTACATGTGTAACACCTATTCAACAGAAAATCCCCTCTTCTTTTCAGATTCTCTTTGAGTAAAGCAAGCCCAGGAGAAGCTGTCCAACTGAAGCAAACTACTCGTCAGGGATTTTGTTCCTTCGCCAATTCTTAATAAGTTCCCAGAATTATTCAAGTTTTTTCGGCAAGCCTGAGCAGTGAAAGGGCCTCTTTTTTTTTGCCAATCCATCTCATTTTATCAACTGTCACGGTGCATTGCTTTACCTCCTGAAAACTGCTTTACAATGCCATTAATCTTTCCACCTCTCAATCATGGCAATTCCTCTAGAAATCTTCCAGCTTCCATTACTTCATCCTGCAAATTGTAGAATCAGGACAAGAGGCAAACTGGAAAAGGTCAGGGAATTCATTTTTCAGTGGAGTCTCCCCTATATACAAATATTAATTGCACTAAAAGTACCTTCCCGCAGTTGCGTCTTCATTGCTAGAGTTATTCTGTCTGTTCGTTATGATTTTACTGGAGAGACTAGTTTGTCAACTCTTGGCCTTTCTACAATTTTGGCAGCCAACTAGTTTTCTATTGCTCCTGGGGCTAAAGGAGTTTTAGGGGCCTGGTCACTCTATGGGTAGAGTAATAAAACTAGTAGGGGTCGTTGGGTAGGGTGTATAAGAATAGTGTTGAATATGGTGTATTAGTAATGCTGGTATTAGTTATGCGGAGATTATTTCTTATGCAGTGTTTGGTTTGGTGTATCAAAAATAACATGTATTGCATAATTTCTAAAAAAAAATTATTTGTTTAAAAAACCACAAATATGGTGGAAAAGGATTTGAGGGGCAATTATGTCTTCAACCATGCTAATGCATGCATTAAAACCCCTTGCATTGCTAATACCAAGTTTTCCATGTATTAGTTATACATAGCATAATACCAAATTAAAGTATTATTTAGTTACACATAGGTTGAAAAAATGTACCAAAAGTACTAGTAATACACAAAGCTAATACAACAACAACAACATACCCAGTATATTCCCACAATGTAGGGTCTGGGGAGGGTAGAGTGTACGCAGTCCGTACCACTACCTCAGAGGTGAGGTAGAGAGGCTGTTTCTGATAGACCCCCGGCTCAAGACAAAAACAGTTTAAAAACAATCTAGAAAAGGACGTAATAGATATACAAGAGACAATAGGTAGTAACAAACAACATATAGTAACAGAGCAACACTACCACCAAACAATACGACGAGAAATACAAGAACAAGAAACTAAAAGTATAGCACTATGACTACTAGTCCGGACAATCCAGCCAAAAGCACTCCTACCTACTAACATAGCCACACTCCTACCTACTAACCTCTAATCCGCGTCCTCCACACCTTCCTATCTAGGGTCATGTCTTCGGTAAGCTGCAACTGCGCCATATCCTGTCGAATCACCTCTCCCCAATATTTCTTCAGTCTACCTCTACCTCTCCTGAAACCATCCATAACCAACCTCTCACACCTCCGCACTGGGGCATCTGTGCCTCTCCTCCTCACATGTCCGAACCATCGCAACCTCGCTTCCCGCATCTTGTCCTCCACCGATGTCACACCCACCTTATCTCGGATATCCTCATTTATAATCCTATCTCTCCTAGTAAACTCACACATCCATCGCAACATCCTCATCTCCGCCACCTTCATCTTCTGAATATGGGAGTTCTTGACTGGCCAACACACCACCCCATACAACAAAGCTGGTCGGACCACTATTTGTAGAACTTTCCTTTAAGTTTAGTAGGCACTTTCTTATCACACAAGACTCCGGATGCAAGCCTCCATTTCATTCACCCTGCACCAATACGATGAGTGACATCCTCGTCAATCTCTCCATTTTCCCGGATAACAGACCCAAGATACTTGAAACAACTTCGCTTTTGAATGGCCTGTGTATCAAGCTTCACTTCCACGTCAGCATCAGGTGTCGCCTCACTGAACTTGCACTCCATATACTCAGTCTTGGTTCTGCTTAACCTAAACCCTTTAGACTCGAGGGTCTGTCTCCAAATTTCCAACTTAGCATTAACTCCTTTGCGAGTCTCGTCGACCAAAACTATATCATCCGCAAATAACATACACCATGGCAACTCATCTTGTATTTGCTGCGTCAATACATCCATCACCAAGGCAGATAAAAATGGGCTAAGAGTCGATCCCTGGTGCAACCCCATCAACACGGGAAAGTGTTCCGAGTCTCCTCCCACAGTTCTAACGCGAGTCTTGGCCCCATCATACATGTCTTTAATTGACCTGGTGTACGCCACAGGTACACCTCGAGCCTCCAAGCACCTCCAAAGAACCTCCCTAGGGACTTTATCGTAGGCCTTTTCGAGATCGATGAACACCATGTGCAGGTCCTTCCTCTCCCTATACTGCTCCACCAGTCTCCTAAGGAGATGAATAGCTTCTGTAGTCTAGCGTCCTGGCATAAATCCGAATTGATTCTCGGAAATAGGCACGATTTGTCTCAACCGCAACTCCACCACCCTCTCCCAAACCTTTATAGTGTGGCTTAGCAACTTGATACCTCTATAATTGTTGCAACTCTGAATATTCCTTCTTATACAAAGGAATCATCGTGCTCCATCTCCAAGCGTCGAGCATCTTTGTCGTTCTGAAAATGCCATTAAACAACCCGGTCAGCCACTCCATACCTGCCCCACCCGAGCTCTTCCAAAAATCAACCGGAATCTTATCAGGCCCCATCGCTCTACCCTTACGCATCTTACGAATCGCAACCTTAACCTCCTCAACCTTTAGACGCCTACAATAACCATAATCACAACGCCTCTCTGAGTGCTCCAAATCTCCCATAAAAATGTCGTCCCCCTCGTCGTTCAAGAGTTTATGAAAGTAAGACTGCCATCTCTTTCTAATGAGTACCTAATCTACTAGTACTTTGCCATCTTCATCCTTGATGCACTTCACTTGGTCAAGGTCCCGAGTCCGCCTCTCTCTTACCTTTGCTAGCCTGTATAACTTCTTATCCCCACCTTTATCCTTTATTGCGGCGTATAAGCTTTCAAAGGCTGCAGTTTTAGCCGCCGTAACCGCTGACTTAGCCTTCTTCCTAGCCATCTTATACTCCTCCCTATTCGCCCGTTTCTTTCACTCATCCTTACTTTCTACCAACTTTGCATACGCCCCCATCTTTGCCTCCACCTTCCCTTTTACTTCTCCATTCCACCACCAGTCCCCTCGATGCGAGCCAAAACGACCTCTCGAGACACCCAACACCTCTCTAGCCGTCTCCCTAATGCAACTGGCAGTCGTATCCCACATATTGTCCACATCCCCACTACTCCCCCAAGCCCCCATAGCCACCAACTTCTCCCCTATCTCCAGGGTACTCGCCATAGTCAAGCTACCCCATTTAATCCTTGGCCGGTCATCTACAATCCTCTTCTTTTTCTGCCTCTTGATCTCCAAGTCCATCACTAAGAGCTTATGTTGGGTCGAAAGATTTTCACTTGGGATAACCTTGCAGTCTTTACAGAGACCTCTATCCCCCTTCCTAAGGAGCAAAAAGTCTATTTGAGTCTTGGCCACCGAACTACGGAAGGTAACCAAGTGCTCCTCCTTCTTCGGGAAGCTTGAATTAGCTACTCTCAACCCGAAGGCTCTATCGAAATCCAAAAGTGAGGCTCCCCCTTCATTCCAATCCCCGAAACCAAAGCCTCCATGCACATCGTCATAACTCCTCGAAGATACCCCGATATGCCCATTGAAATCTCCTCCTATGAAAAGCTTCTCGGTGTTAGGTACACCTCCCACCACCTCGTCCAAAGCCTCCCAAAAGCGCTTCTTCTCCTCCTCGCCCAAGCCCACTTGCGGTGCGTACGCACTAATAATGTTCAAAGTAAACCCTCCAAGGACTAACTTAATCGACATCAACCTATTGTTGACCCTCCTAACCTCTACCACGTGCTCTCGCAACTCCTCATCCACTAAGATACCTACCCCATTCCTATTCCTCACGCCTCCCGAGTAACACAACTTATATCCGTCCACCTCCCTCGCCTTAGTACCCACCCAGTTTCCTGGACACAAGCTATACTAATCCTCCTCTTCCTTAGAACCTTCACTAGCTCTATGGACTTTGCCATAAGTCCCTATGTTCCAAGACCCTATCCTCAACCTAGAGGCTCCCTTAACCCCCTGACCCCGCCTGCCCCCGAACTCAAACCCGACTGCAACCGATGACATGACCCTACTCGACCATCGTCCACCAAAGCCACTAAAGAGGGTGCGATGTAATCAAAGGTAAACCAACTCAACCAACTACTCTATAATAAACAACTATAAGAAAAGCAAAACAAGGTACAAGAGAAGAGACTAGTTTCAAAGGAAAAAACAAGGTACAAAAGACAGTCCTCAGTATAGGAAAAAGGCTAGAACAACAATGTCCAAAAACCAACAATAATAAGTGTCCAGAATACAATACACGCCAAAATCAACCGAAAACCAACAGAAAAATAGAAATAGTCAGCGAAGGAATAATACACAAAGCTAATGCATGCATTATTTTTTCTAATGCTCTCTACCAAACGACCCCATAATGTGTAGTGTGGTATTAAATAAATTGTTAATATATCCAGATCTGCTACTTATCAATACCTTTATTATTAGTATATTATTATCTTATCCTCCAATAGTATGACTACTATTGTTTTTTCCACTTGGGTTATCTTTACTATTGACCCCACTTTGTGGGAATACACTGGGTATGTTGTTGTTATCTTTACTATTTTTGCTGTCAATATATTTTTTTCTTCAAAAAAAAAAAGATTTTTTTTCTACAGCATTTTCATCGTAGCTTTTACTCTTGTATTTGTCAAACCTATTTTTGAAAACGCTTTTCTTGAGCCAAAGGTCTATCGGCAACAACCTCTCTACATCACACAATGTAGGAGTAAGGTCTACGTACACCCCACCCTCCCCAAATCCCACTTATGGGATTTCACTAGGTATATTGTTGTTGTTATTAATATATTTAGACCACCTACATTTGATGAAAGGTTGTCATATAAAACCTTTTGAGAGAGCATTTTTAGTTCACAAAAATTGAAGTTGAAGGCTTGCAATGTTAACCAAAATAAACATTTAGAATGTTAAAAACATCAATTTTATAGGTTTTGGTCCATGTTTTTCTCTTTACTCTCACTACTCACTAATTAGAAAAAGGAAGGATAGAGAAAACTTAAGGATACTACATATTTTTCTTATTAGATTTTAGAAAGAAGTTAGTAAAGACAAGTTTTATAACTTACAGATTTTTTGTTGTTGGATTTTTCAAGTATTAATCATTCTGCAGCATCTACATATTACTAGCATTTCCTTCTAATTGCTAAAAGCTTATATTTTCTTAAAATTGTTACAGACTGAGTTCAAGAGAATAGCCTCACCCTTAAAGTATCAAACTCGGTGTTTAGCTGCCTTCCCTGATCAACAAGGTTTCTTGGTGAGTAGTTATTCTGTAGTGTAGTTTTGTTGTTGCATGATCTGATACCTTGTTGTGTATGCTATGTTAACTTGCTGTCTCTTAATTTTTGCCCACCTTATACAAATGCTAGAGTCCCATACAGATAGTGGGATTAGCAGAATGATTCAGAGATTAATATTTTGAGCTGATTCAAATTCCTTCTAATATCAAACTAAAGATGAACAAATAAAGAGACAGCCTAAAAGATTTTATTACCTTTGTTTTGGCAAGTTCTGCCAAGACTTTGAATTAGAGGTCAAGGTCCTTTCTTGTTACCTTTGTCAAAAGAAAAAGAGAGTCAAGGTCCTTTCCTTATGATGACAGTGGTCTTACATAATTTCTTCTTCTGGAGACTGGAATTGATCTGCATCCTCCTGTTACACGAGATTACGTTGTGTTTGTAGAATTGATTACATACCCAAATCAACAAAATCAGTCTGTTCCTCAAAGTTTTAGGCCAATTGTGCTGCCTAGAGGAGGAGGTAAATCACTTAGTTGTGTTCTCCTTAATTGGGAGGTGCAAGTTGATATTGCAAAATCTCTCTCTTTGTGATGCTCACAATATCTTCTTTATCTGCCCAAGCACTTCATTCGTACATGGGCCTTCTTTTTTCAATAGCTAGCTATCTTATGAGACAGTCCCAGCTCTTCAAACTCCTTTGACCTCTCTCTAATAAACTTTCTTTTCCCTTTTCACCTTTTCTGTCTTCTCCAGTGGGTATTTTGGGGGGAGAGGATGACGGAGGAAATGATTAGACTTCTTGAATTATTCAGCAGTCTGAGAGAAGCAACCAAGGAAGCTTTATATCAACAGTGAACTAAACTCTTGTAGATGTTTTGTTTGTAAAGCATTTTGGAACTTACATAACAAAGTCCATAAAAGGAAAAAGTAATAAATGTTACAGGCTGATCCAAGGTTGTATTCGAGATAATGGAAAGAGGATCAATTCCCCTTCACTTATGCATTTTGATGTTTAAAGACACTTCTACTGAATCTACTTCAGTTATTTTATGAAAAGGAGTTTTATGGTGCATTTGGGTTTTACTGTCCTAGGCATTCTTGAATGGTTCCCTATGGTTATAGCTTATTTCCATTCGTACATGTGGTCTATTGGATGCATCTATGTTCTAGGTTAATTGAGACATGTATCATTTTAATATTATACATCCTATATTTAGGTTGGCTCTATTGAAGGACGGGTTGGTGTGCATCATCTTGAGGAATCTCTACAAGGTAAAAACTTCACATTCAAATGCCACAGGGAGGGCAACGACATATACTCAGTCAACTCTCTGAACTTCCACCCTGTAAGATCTTTTCCTCTTTGTATATTTTTATTCGTTGCAGTCCGCCAGCCTCATTCTCTATAAATTTTGCTCTCTGTCTTCTAATGTTGCATCTTTTGGGAGGTAGAGGATGTGTAGCTGTCTCTCATATCCTTTTTTTGATATCTGGTGGATATAGTGTTGACCAAGACAAATTGCCAGTCAATTGCTGTGTGGAGTTTGGACCATTTTTAGCAAGTTTTATTGTTAGAAGAACCTATATATGGTGCATGTACATTTCTGATCTTAGGTAATTAAAATCTAGAAGCTTTATGCATGTGCCATTCCAGTTGTCCTTACCTTTAGACTGGTATTCTTAGTTTAGGTGGAGTAGGTTGAACTGTTAAGTGTAAGAGCAAGAGACCTGAAAGTATATAGCAAGTGTACACAAGCTGAACATAAAGTTGATAAATACAACACTGGACTAGCTTATTAAAGTTGGTCTTCAGGGGATTTGTCATTGTCAAATAGACACTAACTATTGCTAAATACTACTTATATTGCTACTTCAACTCATTTGTCATGTGGTACATCTGCCGCCCAGACACATGGAACGTTTGCGACTGCGGGATCTGACGGTGCCTTCAACTTTTGGGACAAAGATAGCAAACAGAGGCTTAAGGTATCGTTGATCCCTTTTAAGTGCTAATTTCTATAAATTTTCGGTCATTTTCTTTACTTATGATTTCTAGCTTGTATTCTTTATGAACGGAATTGGCATACATTTAAATGCATGAAATTGATAAAGGATCTTTCTTTGTTTAGAATATCCTAGTTTCTGGACATTAAAAAACAAATATCTCTCTTCGGTTGTTGTTTATTCTTTCATTTTATTATGAACAAAATAAAAACTGTAATGTTGCAGAAGAGGATTGCTATATGAGACCTTACTTGGTCTGCATAGACCTTTCTGAATATTATTAGGTTTTTCAATGTAGGAGTTTCTAGGATTTCTCGGATCTTCTTCCGTATCATTTGGTACACATCAGCTGTACCACTTTCTTTAATGCACACCAGATTGCAAATTATAACCTTAAAGTTTGCATCAGGGTGACCCAGAAAATTTAGCAGATATTCATTCATGAAGTAAAGGAAATGTCCTCTGGTACCTTTTATTGCTTAAGATACAAACTGTCTTCTTCTTGAAAGTTGAAACTTTTATGGCTTTCTCCAAATTGGTGAGTATGGAGTTACAAGTGGAAAACAAAAACATAAAAGCTTGTTTGTTTGCAACCCTATCTTTCTCTCGGCTGCAAGCCTGCAACAAATTAGGATATGAGTTTTCTGGATGATTCTCCGTACTACAGTAACATCTATGCCTCAATCCCAACTAGTTGGTGTCAGCTATATGAATTGTCAATATCCATTCTGCTCCACTTAACCCTTTTCATTCCAAATACCTTATCAGTACAGTATAATCCTCACTTTTTACATGACACTTCATTTTAGGACATCCTAAATGTGTCAGTGTTTGACACAATTCTAATCTTATTCAACTTTCACAACTTTCAAGAATTCAAATTATTTACCTTGGATGTATATTTTCTCTATCAAATGGCTTTTCAATCATTACTATAAATACTTGTCATTATAAAATTTAACAACATAAATCTGTGTCAATCAAATAGTGATATCAATGTCAATCAAATGGAATGCTGGCATGCTTTTCAATGTTTTGAGAATGGCTCATTCTTCATAGCATGTTATAATTCTTTAATCATGGAAGAAGACAAGAATATTTTATATTTAACATTTGTAGCCACTTCACCTTTTGGCATCTTCCATTATGGGTTTTCTATGTGTGTGTTTTCTTTAGGCAATGTCAAGATGCAGCCAGCCCATACCTTGCAGCACGTTCAACAATGATGGCTCAATCTATGCATATGCGGTATGTTTTTGGTTACTTTTGTTCAGTAAAAGAATATCTTTTGTAGTGCATGCTCACCCTTTCGCGAGGGAGTGTTCTCTGTGCCACTAAGAAAGAAATGCATTGCTAGGATACTTGAATGCAGAATAGGCCCCTTTTTTGTTTTCTCTCCCCCCCCCCCCCCCCCCCCCCCCCCCCCTCTCCTAATTCTTGAATCTTCTAATGTCTTAATGTCGCCGAAGTTTATGATTTTCTCTTAGTCTTGCATGCAAATTTTCTTCAGTTTTCAATTTGTTTATCCAATTTTGTGTATAGGTTTGTTCTGATTGGAGCAAGGGTGCAGAAAATCATAATCCATCAACTGCAAAAACATACATTTACTTGCACTTGCCACAGGTATATTCCATCAACTGAACCCTTGATTTCTTTCGCATCTCTTAATGTTTGAACCATATATACTCATCAATTCCCAAGCAAAAGAAAAAGAAGTATATTAGTGTTTTCAGCATTAAACGATTTGTGTATGCTATTCTTCATGCAGGAGTCTGACGTTAAAGGCAAGCCACGAATTGGAGGTAGCAGTAGAAAGTGAAGTCAGCAGTAAAGCTTCTCCTCACCATTTTGGAGAAAGTTCGTCTTGTTCTGTCCATGGAGACATTTGTGTTCCATTTTTAGGTTTTTCCGTCTGCAGTCGTGCAATTAATTCATGGGAGTTTGAGCTTTGAACACTCAAAAGAAAGGAAGGTTCATAGATCTAGTGATTTGAGTCTGATATTCCTTAATAGTAGGAGCTTGCTTGTGACAATACTGGTATATAATTGGATAATTGCTTAGTCTCCATCTCTGCTTCACTAGCTTGTAAATTGAAACTTCCTGGCAGTGATTGATTAGCTATCTCTGCACTTTCCATCTAAAATGTCGAATTATAGCCGCTTTGCTTTTAAAGTTGGTTATTAACTCATGCCTTAATGTGTCCTGAATTTCACGGGGCGTTGGACTGATTTTGAGCGGGTTACTATTTGTTGCAATTGCTCAATCTTGCCTAAAGGTTACTTAGGTTGAGATGAGTTAAACAATGAGTCGCCCAACCGGTCCAACTTGACATAATTTCTTTAAATTATTAACAGCTTTGGAATTCAATGCAGTGCTCTGCATGGTTTAACTAATATTACTAATGCCTTTGTTTTGTCAGTTTCATTTTCTTTTCATGTTATAACGGTAAAAAATGAAAGAATGCCATTGTTTTAATTAGGATAATCACTAGTTCAATTAATTGTAAATGCAATCTTTGAAAAAAAGAGGTACCAATGCAAGTGGCAATTCTCAATTGTATAAAACAACACCTTTAATATGCCTCTTGCATTGTTGTCATCGTTTACTGAATATTTTTAAGGATAAACTACATAATTAATCGAACATCCTTATCATAACTATATAATATCCAACTACTTTAAAATAATTACATATATCTCACTAGATTGTATTTTTTCATACCAAAATGTGTATCTCAACACACTCCTATTACTTCGCCCCAAATCACTCCTTCCCTCAAATCTCTCTCACTAATCAAAATCTTTACAGATTTTATCCCAATTTCTTCCTTCCACAATCTTTCAACGTCATCTTCAGTAGAGGAGGAAAAATTCATCGAAACGGACAGTGGTGAAGCTATCCAGGCCAAATAGTGGTGGTGCCACCGCTGTACACGATGGCAAAAATGGTGACAGATTCACCCGAGCTTAATTCCGCCATTGAAGAGACCTTTTAAGGTTTTTTTCTTCAAGATTCTTGGATTTTCAGACACCCATTAACAACATACTTCCATGGATAGCATTCAATCAAACCTTTTTGGGCGAAATCCAAACACTCCTTTTTCAGATTTACCCATTAATTTTGAATGGGAAGAAAAATTCTTGGATCAAGAAACTGCAGTATCTGCTAAGGAACAAGATGAAACATTTCAATTTTTAGTCGATTCGATGGTTTGTTATTCGGGTTCAAGACTAATCCCAAGTGGATTTTTGGTTTGTGGTGGTGGTGGATGATTCGTCCGCCACCATGTCAATGACGGTAGTTATTGAACAGTGGTGTTCGATGTACATCTATGCACGAATCTGAGATACTGACACATTTATCTTTTGATGGATACTACTTGTCAATACCAAATACATGTACGGGATACATCAAATTAGTACTGGATACATATAAACATATACATGAAATCACATATTGGATACATATAAACAGAGTAATAAAAATTACGGGATACATCAAATTAGTACTGGATACATGTACGGGATACATAAAAAATCACGAGATACATGTACGGGATACATCAAAAATCACGGGATACATCAAATTAGTACTAGATACATATAGACATATACATGAAATCACCTATTAGATACATATAAACAGAGCAATACTAATTATTTTATTATTTTAAAGAGTAATAAAAATAAAATTAATCAAATTACATAACCAAAATATATATTAAGTTAATCCCTTGATTTCCACCTTATATTAAGAGATTTATTACTAAAAATATCTTTAGTTACCAAAATTAGTGATTTCCTCCTAATTAATTGCAAATCAGTTACTTCCTTTTAAAGCGCCGCAATTAGTTAGACATGTATCTAGGATACACATATTTTTACTGTAGATACACGCCTAAGCTTGTGAAATTTTCGAGTAAAATGTAATTTTTAAAAATACTGATTTAAAATGTAATTAGGCATCAAACTAATGTATTTTATGTTGTTTACACTATTTATAATGTTACTCGTCTACTTTCGGTTTAAAGGAAGTCAACTTTCAATTTTGGTATAATTTTTCTTTTTATCAAACTAATTTCCCAAAATACTACTTCCTCTATCCATCTTTACTTGTTCACTATTGACTTGGCACACACTTTAAGAAATAATAAATAATGGGGTTAATTTACTATATCACCCTTTGAATATAATAAATTTAATGTTTTGGGAAATGCATAGGATAATGAATAGTATTTAATAGCAAGGGTAAAATAGACACATAATGATAAATTATCCATTGATTTTTCAAACTGGACAAATATTGTTGGATATTTATTTTTAGTATACTGAACAAGTAAAAATGGACAGAGGGAGTACTCCCTCCGAACCACTTTTCTTGTCACTTTTTTTTGTTTACACGCCCCTTAAGAAAAACATTAACTAGAGTGTAATTTGACTAGACTGTCCTTATTTATTGTTTCTCAATATTTAATATTTCTCTCTTTTGCACAACATTGATATTTTTTCATATTTATGACTAAGGGTAAAAGTGAAACCAAACAACTAATTATACCTTAATTTTTTATAATAACAACTATTTTTGACCATCTATTTTTAATAAGGAAGACAAATAAAATGATCTGGGAGTAGTTTCCTCATCTGTTTTGAGAAAATAACAATCAAATCATAGTTTTGCATTTGTTGGTCATGCATTAATTTATTTTAGAGGGTGTTTGAATTGATTTATTTTTAAGTGCTTTTGACTTTTGAGCACTTATTATTTATTTATTTTAGAGATGTTTAACAAAAACAAAAAGTGTTTTAAAACACTTTATTTTAGGCTTAAAAAATACCAAAAAAAGAAGAAGCTAAAAGCCAAAAATTGATATAAGTTACTTAAGAAAACTAATCCAAACTCTCCCTTATTTCAATTGAGCTAATTAAATGATTAACTACTGGAACTGATCTTATATTAGCCAAAAGAAAAGGATTGTTCATGTTTTATTTTATAACTAACCAATTTTCCGGTACTCTGTATCAGTGGCGTACACATAACTTCTTATAAGCAGGGTCACCTTTAAAGAAGTAAATAAGAAAGAAAATTACCGCGATAACAACCTCATATTAAAAAGTTGCACCTTTTATTACACTATGCTTCAATCTATCATACTCAACAAATAATTAAGACTTAAAATTTATGGCGCAGTTGACCATAAAAAATATATTTTGAAACAAAAAATTAAAATAAGTGATTTCGAGGTTAAAAGATATCTTTTTGAAGATATGTTGTTATTTTTTCATCACGATAGTTTAAATAATATTTTGGAATGATAAACTTTTACTGTATCAACTTTTAAGAAATTTAAATAAACTCTTTCAAAGATTGATTGGACTTTTTTTGACTTATTCGTACTTCCTCTCAAATTAGATAAATTTTGAAATGTTAAATTTCACTTTAAAAGTTTGAAAGATACTTTAAAACTAACTCTCTTCACTAAATTACAAATTAAAAGTTTAATTAAGATAAATCTTAAATGATTTTATAAAATTCAACAAACAAGAAAACAATGAATATCTTCAAGAAATTCCAATTAAAAAGAAGAAAAGGATAGTAAAAAAAACTTATATGACTTGGGATTGATCCCTCGACCTCCCAAGTGACTTTGCACGCCCTTTACCATTAAACCAATTAATACTTTCTGACAAGCAGTGTCATCGATATTAAATTATACGTTATTCTAATTTTTAGCAAATTATATATATGTATATCTAACAGTTTTTCCGATGAAGCGGTGTCGAGTGACATTCCTTCGGACAAGGTGCGTCCGCCCCTACTTTGCATGATCGTAAAAGATAATTATTGAATTCTTAAGATATGTTTTCATAAACACGATTGAAATAGAAGAGATAAAGTTCTTCGGACCTAACCTAATATAGTGATTATTTTCATGGAAAATATGATATCAACTCAGAACAACTTTTCATAGTTAATAGACGATTGATCATGAAAATTAAAAATATATTCACTTTATTTAAAAAATTTAAAGTTGGAGTTGGAGTTGGAGTGTTATGTTTGGACATAGTATTTGGAGTTAATATTAAAATTCAAATGTATTTTTTTTAAAAAATTGAAGATGCAATATAATTTAAATGAGGTTATTTTATGAAAATAAAAAATTTAGAATTTTTTTGAAAAAAATAAATTAAAAAGTGAAAACACCTTTTGATGTATTTTCCAAAATCGCAAGTACAATTTCAAGTTGTATTTGTTATTTTTATGGCCAAACAAGAATTTCGAAATAAAGTAAATACATATTCCGGAATAAAGTGAGTAATATTTTTTTTTGGTTAAAAAAGATGCTTACTTATATTATATTGTTTTGAATTTTTAATAATTAAATTTGAAAATAAAATAAGATGGGAACTAAATAAAGATTTTGAGTAGCAAAACGATGAGTGTTAAAGTCTAACCTTATGAGAGATTTCTGAAATTATTCCTATAGCTTTTAATAGTCTTATTTACTCCACTATCAAGCGCATACTTCAAGTGCTTTAACATATAAATTTAATTTACGTTATTTAGAATAACTAAGGAAATAAAATATAAAAGGGTAAATAATATTTTTGAATTATTTAAAATAGGTTAAATTTATCCTTTTCTTTATCAAACTTTGGACGTTGGCCCATTATATTTAATTGAACGAACAAAAGAAAAATTTACCCTTCATTATGTCTTCGGTTGAAAAACGTAATCGTCATTGTATTTTTTGTTCAAAAATACCCTTTAATTAGTCAAACAATTCGAAAATACTCTTCATACTAATGCTTATTCCAAAACAAAGAAAAATGAATCAATTTGTTGTTAAATTAATTGAAATAAGACAACTTTATCCTCTATTTAATATTTGGGACAAGTACTTTGAATCATTAAGATTTAAGTAAAAACTTATATTAGAGATTATGAAATTATTTTAACTATTTTGAATTATAAATTTTATACAATTAATTACTAGCATTAATTGTTCAACTAATAGAGTAAATTAAATTTATTTCTAATAATTGAGGACTATTTTTAGCCCCTTTCCCGAAATAAAAAAAGTGAAGACAAGAGAGGATACATCAAACAACATAAAAAAATCCTAGGCAATCATGATAATGTTCTTGGGATGAGGCTCTCTCCATTTCCATTGTCTTCATTTTCTCCAAGTTCTTACTTGGATGAAAGAAACATGAAATGAGTTAAAATTAATGATTAAGATTTAATTAATCAAAATAAGATCCTAATCATAGTTTAGATAATAAATAATTTATATATTTACTTCCAAAATTTAAGTAATTCCATAATTTATAGCTACAAATTGTTTCATCCATAAATATATTAATAAAAATTATCTATCTTCCTACGTCATTCTCCATTTTCTAACTTCCTCACAATCTATCTTTCAATTTCTCTTTAATTTCATTTTAATCATTTGGAAAACTTTCACTTTAAAATTGGCCATAAGTAGAGTTGATGACACTTTAATATTTTTAATAACTAGTTTTTTTTTAATTATGCTAATTGACTATTCTTATAATAATATCAATAATACTCAATTGTGTTACAATAATAATTTGTTAGAATCATAGATTCGTATTCACAAAAATAAATAACCATGATTTTTTTTTATTTTTTTTACAGCAAATATTATTTCGGAACAAAGAGGAGAAAAAAAATAAAATTGTGAAAATTAAGAAATTTAGCAAAAAGAGAAATAATAGGAAAGTTTTTAAACTGATAAGGATGTATTTAATATTATTTAAATCATGGTTAGGATCTTATTTTGACTAATTAAATCTTAATAATTAATTTTAACTCATGTCATATATCTTTCATTCAAGTTCTAACTTGGGAAAAATAAAAACAATAAAAATGGAGAGAAGCCTCGTCCATGTTCTTGTGCTTTCATTTTCGTCCTTCACCTGCCCTTTAGGTCCTCCACACATTGTTGGAGTGCATTGGAAACGTGCTAATTATTCTATCCACTACTTTTCTCTTCTTCATTAGATTTCTCATTTCATTGTACCGCTAATTTTTGGTAGTTCCTTTCGAAAGAATGATTTTGTTTTATTTATGAGATTTATTTATTCTATTAAATTTTAATATCGAGTTGGTTTGAGGGAGAGGGAGGGGGGGGGGGGGGGATAATTAGCTCTATAGTTTTATGAAAAATAGAGTACATAAATAATGATTGTATTAGTTATATATAAATTGAAAAAGTATATCAAACAAGATACTAGTAATATAAAAAGCTAATTAATGTATGTTTTTTTTTTTTAATATATACACTCTATGAAACGATCCCTAAGCACTGCCCGGATGAGCAAAAAACTCTTAACGGGTCCTTTGGCTCACAAAAAAGTTGTAGATTGAGATTAAAATCTGAGAATTATGATACAATAGCAATAATATATTCAATACAATCGCACAAGTAGAGTTTGAAAGAGTAATCTATACGCAAATCTTATCACTAACTCGTAGGATAGAGAGGCTGTGAGAATTATAATTTGAAGATTATATAATAACGAAATATTTGATTCTTAAATAAATTTGGTAGAAATATTATAGAGACGGATTTCTTTTCCATTTGTTTATTTTATTCCATGATATATCAGTTTCTTGATTTAGTTAAAAGAAATGTTGGATTAATAATTAAAAGCATACTATATTTCAATTTTCTTTTTTCTGATATCGAAACATATTGATTTTGCCTGAACCACATTGATTTAGAATATGTTCATTTTCACGTATTAATATCTACTAAGCTTAAAAATCCATACTTCTTTTTTCATAGAAATTTTTATTTAAATGGTAAAGTATAGATCAATTGAATCTTATTTCTGTGCATTAATGTCATTGGGCTCGTACTAGCACATGCTCCAACCATATAATGATATTATATCATATACCGATTGCATAGTACCTTCCGCAAGGTAAATAGTACTAGTAGGAAATGACATTATTGATGGAAACATCATGAAAATGATATAGACAAATTATTTACAAAATATAATATAGAGATCCTAAAGACAATAAATAATAAAAAAATTATAAATTGCATTTATATAGTTATCCGAAAATATCATTCGAAGAAAATGTGAATTAAGGGTTTTGTTTAAGAAACTGCCACATAATAACATACTATTTAAAAAGTGGTGTTTCTCCAATGGAGTTATGAGACACTATTTAAATACGTAATTATATTGAATATATTAACTATTTTTTTTATTGTTCGATCACCTGGAACTTAGAAGAGACAAAAGAAATTTTATTATTTAATTTTCGTCCTCTTCAATTTTGTGTTATATGAAACACCCTTTTGGCCTATCCATTCATTTGAGAGTTGAATTATTAGATAATTACTCAATTAATTATTATTATTATTATTTAATAATTTTTTTTGTGAAAAAAATTAAATCAAAAAAGATGATGACTTATTGAATTAAAAACTAGCAGCTGGGTAATCATACATAAAATCAAGTCCACTGATTTGACCTTTATGTTTTCACCGCTTTAAATAATCGGAGAAGGATCAAATATACCCCTGTATTATTAGAAATGATTTAAATATACCCTTCATTATATTTTTGGTCCAGATATATCCTTTCCGTTATACTTTAGGTCCAGATATACTCCTGTACAATTAGAAATAGTCTAAATATACCCCTCGTTATACTTTCAATCCAAATGTACCCCTCCCGATATATTTTGTGTTCAAATATACCCCTTTCGATATACTTTGTGTCCAAATATACCCCTCTCATTATACTTTTATGTTGATTCACCCTTTCTTTTACACCCTTCCATTTAAACCATCTCAATTCCCTTCATTTTAAGTTCTTTTCTTTTCTTGTCATCTTCTATTATCTTTTCTTATCTTTTTTAATGCTCTATTTCTCATGAATTCAAACTCTTTAAAGTCTTTGCTCCACTTATTGGTAATCTTCCTTAACTGATTATTTCAAGTATAAATTTTAAGATCTGATATTAGACTAAAAGATGATGGCAGAAAAAAATAATTTTTCTTATATATCAAAACTTCAAAAAATTTCTGTAAAAAAGTTTATCCGCTATGAGGTCAAGGAAAGATTTAGATGACAAGGGTATAAATTGTGAATATGTGTATTATTTTTGTATGGATCGATCGAGTGAGTAGGTCGGAGATGGATTAAATGGGTGAGTTTGTAAAGTGAATCGTGCAAATATTTATATTTGGTGATGAATTATTTTTATTTTGAAGCTCATCACGTGTCCATTTGTAAAAAATAAGGGTAAATCACCTTTATAAAAAAAATGGGAGAGAGGGAGTAGGGGGGGGGGGGGAGTAAATCAACATAAAAGTATAATGAGGGATATATTTAGACCGAAAATATAACGGAAGGAGTATATTTGGACACAAAGTATATCGTGAGGGGTATATTTGGACTGAGAGTATAACGAATGGTATATTTAAACTATTTTTAATAGTACAGGGGTATATCTGGACCCAAAGTATAACGGAAAGAATATATCTGGATCAAAAGTATAACGAAAGGTATATTTAAGTCATTTTTAATAGTACAAGGGTATATTTGACCATCTCCATTAAATAATAAAAGAGAAAACTGAAAAAGTGATGCAACACTGTTCCTTGGCTCAATAGTTAATTGAGTAATGTAATGTGAAGAAGTATTCCTTGAATCATACAAAGAAGCAAACAATTGCATCTTTGTTGAGTTTGATATTAGTAACAGAGAATGCTTTTATGAAGCATTAGTAGATGAGGTATTTGGTGCTTTAGGGGTTGAAGCAGACAAGCAGTGGCGTAATACAAAAAAGATGCTCAATTAAATATTCTTTATCGAAAAATTATATTATATATATAAAATAATTAAATAAAGTATATATGTTCCAAATTATTTTTCATAAGTATATATTACTCAATTCTTAAACATTCTTCGCAATTTTTTTGACTTTGTCACTAAATTGAAGGAGAGGGGGAGATCGGGTGGTCCAGTTGTCCAACAATGGTGGTCTTTGTTGGATTAATGGGGGATTCTAGGGTGAAAAGGAGGGGATTGAAGAAAAGGTTGAGAGAGAAATAATAAAAGAAAAAAAAGAAAAGAGAAAAGAAAAGAGAAAATGAGACCCAATTAATAATTTATGGCCGTTTGGACATGTGATATGAAATTATGATTTGAATCAAATCAATTTGAAGTTGAAGTTTTGTTTGGACATATAATTTAAATTTTTTTAAGGTGTATTTTTTTATAAACATGAAAATTTCACAAGTTGTGAAAACTATATTAAATTTTTTACAATTCTTATATAATCTTACCAAATGAGCATATCGTAGTTAATAAACAAGATATCAGAACATCCTAAGGGGCCACATTGATAAATCACATATTTTCATATATTTTTTTTATAAATAAATATTTACAAACACAAACTTTTAAATAAGCATAATCTTATAAAGATCTACTAGTCAATAATAGTAGTAACTACTTATTCTTTAATATAGTAGTAACTCTCTTCACGCTGAACATGAGCCTTTTTTTTGTGAAATTTAAAATGATGAGTCTTCTTTTGTTACAAAGTATAAATTTATGGGTCAAATTCCACTTTTAAATTTTTTTGAAAATCTCAAATCATATTTTTTTGTTGTTGGAGAATTTAGAATTTAAAATCATGACTTCATATGGCATGTCCAAATGCAAGCTAAGTTAAGTTAAATTTGTATTATTTAATAAGAAAATACGTAGGCGTTTGACCATAGAATTTGAGACCCCAATTTAAAGTTTTGATTTGAAATCAAATCTACATAAAATTTCAACTTTAATTTCAACTCATGATTTCAAATCTTAAATTCTCCAAAAAGTAGGATTTCATATTCTAGATTGTGGTTTTAATTTTTTTAAATGTAAGACTTGACCCATAAGTTTATATTACTTTACAAAAATAGACTCATTATTTTAAATTTTATAAAAGAAACTTGCTCGACGTGAAGAGATAGTTTGTACGCACCACTTGAAAGGATTATGTTAAAGAGTATGAAGACTTATATGAGTCCACCGCGATGCTAGGAACCAGGTTCCTCACTAATTTCAACAATTAAAACAATAAGTAAGGAAGACAAGATGTTTACGTAGAAACCTCCTTGCTCAAGAGAGCAAAATCACAACCTACCCAGTAGACTTTTCACCAAACTCCACTAATAACACTGGGCAATGTTTAAATTACAACCTATTGTAATCTAGGAATTAAACTCTTAATCGCTCACCCTTACAATTGCTCTATTGTAAGCTCTCTCTACGTACACTAACTCTATTGTAAAGACATACAATGCTATCCCCAGCCAACAACATACAATATGAGAATGAAACAAGACACCTACGAAAGCTTCTCAAAAGAGGAGTAGGTTCACAATGTTAAGAACAAAAGATAAAGACTCAAAAACCTAGAGCATAGGACAAGATCAGTTGTAAAGAGAAGGTTCTTAAGTTGTTACAGCTTTGTCTTGTTGAAATCCCTTGGTATTTTTTGAATAAGTAATTAGATAGTTTTCAGATTTTGCAAAAACTAGGTTTTCACTTCTTGTTATGATGAATATATATCATGGATGTGAGGAGTGAAAACCTTAATCTTTGACCATTGGATAATAGAGGGACCGCAACAGCTCTGTTGTAGTGCTGCATCGTTATCACAGTGGCAACAACTTTACAGCTGTGAGAGTTGACTCTGATAGAAGGACAGAGTTTCTGTAAGCAGCGTATCTAATTTCTCAATAGGTTTGTCAAATCATCAAAATAAGGCATAGTACTACAACGTTTATGCTTAATCAATTTTCTCCTTTTTGATGATGACAAACACATGAAGCAAGTTCTCCTTGAGTAGCAGATTTTCTTGGCTTTAAGAGATGGACCAGGTTCTCTTAGGTAACATATCTGGTTTCTTAGCAAGATGTCAAATCATCAAAATAAGATTTAATACTACATTATCTATGCTTCATCAACTTTTTTTCCTTTTTGATGATGACAAACACATAAAGCAAGTTCTCTTGAGAACCAGATTCCCAAATAGTTCCCCCTGAATAAATGTTCCCCCTTACAAAATATTCACGGTAGTTATTCCCCTATACAAAAGTATCACCTTTCCCCCTTACACAAAATTTTCCCCTTTTAGCATCATTAAAAAGAGTCGAAATAGTAACATGAGAAAAATAAGAGGTAAAATTAACTCGTAGCCACTAGAAAAATACTAACATGAGAAAAATCAATAATACATGTAAGAATAAGAACAACTTCACATACAATCAAAGATAAGCCTAGTTTTATATAAAATAATATTTAGCATTCCAAATCATACAATTAAGATTATCAAAATATGCTTAGAGATACCACATCAACACAAGTCAAAATACACAAGAACAAAAAGGGATATCTGAACAAAAACATGATATAGAGAAAGACATGGGAATGAAAAGGAAGTAGAAAGGTAGGTAGACTAGAGTTTGAGAAGCAACTTGTCAAGTTGCTCATTTGCATCACGCTAATCCCTTATCATTTGTTGCGTCAGATCCTCTACATATTTTCTTAGTGCTGCAACCTCAGCCTTAAGCTCTCACTGAATCTCTATTGTGGCACCCGATCCTTTATATATTCCCTGTGAAACCTGCTGTAGTTGTTCCTGTAAAATCTCAGATTTCCTCTGAGCCAATAACAGGAACATCAGCTTTCTTTTGTGCTTCTATCAGATCTGATATCATAGAGTGGACACTAACTCTCCCTTTCTTGGCCACACATCAACATTCCTCTAAGGTGGTGACTATGAACATTTGCTTTATGGTCCTTGCAGTGCTTCATACAATACCTTTTGTTTACAGATATTTGTTTGCCATTCCTCATAAGTGACATCTGCTAAAGGACATTTTGAGGAAGTACCAGGTCGCTATGTAGTGATAGCACCTCTTTTTATCCTTGGACCAAAGTTTACCTCTTCATCCTTTGAATCCATATCATTCTTACTAGGTTTTCATGGTAGATTTTACATGTTTAATCTCAACTGGCCTCTTGGATTGGTGTTTTTCTTTCGGATACTTCTTTCCTACAGTAGGAAACTCAACCATAATTGGAGAGGTATCATCCTCATCAACCTTCACCACTTTAGAAAGCATAACCTCCTCCTCAACAATAGACAGATGTAACAACCTTCATATCTTAAATGTTTTGTCACGATTTTCCCTCAATACTGTATCCATCTGTTCTTTGGCTTTTCCTCTTGTGATTGGTCCCTTCTTAGTTCCCTTCCTTGATACAATGGCGCTCTTGGAATAGGATCGTAAATCCCTCTTGAAAACCAAGGTCAGTGATACTTTATCAGCATACTATCAGCATACACTATCAAAGAGAGAGGAAAAGCAACATTGGCATCCTGATTATCAAGAGAAGAATGCAAAGCTGGGGTACCATCCTATCTAGGGGAAGAGCGAAGAACAGGGGAACCAAACAATGAAGGAGTCAAGGTACACTTCTCCACTTCACTTCCTCTTTCTTTTGGTAAGGCCTCCACAAACCGCTCCACTATTTCTTATTAACTTTCCAAGATAATAGATGACTTTTCCCTCACATTAGCTAGATTTCCTTCAAATAAATATTTCATAGAAGACTGGGAAAACCCATTTTACAAACTCTAAATTTCCTCTATTAGCAGAGACAAATGTAGTACATAGTTCTGCAGTAGATGCAATTGAGTCAACTTTCTCTTCCTCCATCAACAGTGCAACTGAGGCTTCTCTTAAGGCAATGGTATGAACATTCTATATCTGACCCTGTATAGACTACTTTCTTCAACACTCACATTTCAAATAGTGATCATTGATGGTAATATGGTCTGGGTAGTAAGAAAAGAAGGCTTAGGGAGAGTGTGACAAAGAGAACTTGATTGAGACATAGTAAAAATCTATATAAGGAGAGAGTAAAAATATAAGATTTTGAGTGTGTTTGGTATGATGGAAAATATTTTCTGGAAAATGTTTTCTAATTTTCTCCTGTTTGGTTGACTTAAATGTTTTGGAAAATATTTTTCAAATGAACTTATTTTCCTCAAATTTAAGGAAAATGACTTCCCTTCAAAAAGTAAGGAAAACATTTTCCAAAACTCTCTTTCAACCTCACACCTCAACTTTCCACCCTAACCCAAGCCTCATATACCGATTTCTGACACTTACCTAGGATCTGACACCCATTTCTTGACTTGGGACCTGACTCCCGACCTCGATTTGAGACCCAAATCTCAACCTCGACACCCACTCTTGACTCGACACCTGACTCAGAGTCAAGAATCGAGGTTAAGTACCAGGTCAGGATTCAGGAGTCATGGTTAAATCTGAGTTGAGAGTCGTGGTTGGATTCGGGTGTTGAACCGGGTGTTGGAGTCTGGTTCTGGTTGGGAATTGAGGTTGTTTACCTGGTGGAAAGTCAGGGTCAGATCTCGGATAGGGAGTTAGGGTCGAGAGTCGAGGTCAATTCTTGAGTCGGGTCTCGAGGCCAGGTCTTGGGTCAAGTACTGGGGTAGGGTCTTAGGTCAGGTGTCATGGTTGGGTCCATATTGAGAGTCGGGGTTGGGTGTCAGGGTTGAGTTTCAGGTCGGGTGTTTGGATTGGGTTTTGGGTCAGGTGTCGAGGTTGATTGTCGGGGTCGAGTCCCGATTCGGGTGTCGGGGTCAAATTCAAGGTCCGATGTCAGGGCCGGATCTCAGATTGAGGTTGGGTCTCTAGTCAGGAGTCAAGGTCAAGTCTCGGGTTGGGTGTCAGGTTCAGGTGTTAGGGTCGACTCTCAGTTCAGGTGTTGGGATTGGGTCTCAGATCGAGAGTTATGGTCTGGTTCCAGATATAGTGTCAAGGTCGGGTTTCATGTAAGATATCGAGGTTGGGTCCGATTCAAGTGTCGGGGTTGAGTCCCAATTCGAGTATTGGGGTGAAGGGTTGGGTCATATGTCAGGATTCAGGGTCGGGTCCTGGTTTGAGTGTCGAGGTCAACTCTATGTTTAGGTATCGAGGTTGAGTTTTGGGTCAGGAGTCGAGGTCGGGTTTCGGGTCAAGTATCGGGGTTAGGTCCCAGTTTGGGTATCGAGGTCGAGTCTCGGTTGAGTGTAGGGTTAGAGGTCAAGTCCTGTGTTGGGAGTCAAGGTTGGGTGTCGGGGTCGGCTCTCAGTTTGGGTGTCGTGGTCAGGTCTCGAGTTGGGAGTCGAGGTCGGGTCCTAGTTCAAGTGTCGAGGTCAGATTCTAGGTCGGGTGTCGAGCTTAAGTCTTGGGTCGAGGTCGGGTCTGTGGTCAGGAGTTGGGGTCGAGTCTTGAGTTGGGTGTCAGCATTGGGTCCTAGATCGAGAGTCAGAGTTAGGTCTCGGTTTGAGTGTCAGAGTCAGATTCTGGGTCGGGTATCAAGGTCGGGTACTAGATCAGTCGTTGGGGTTGGTTCCTGGGTCAGAAACTATTTTCCTAGAAAATATTTTGTATTCTCTTACCAAACACTAAAATATATTTTCTTGAAAATGTTTTTCATTCACCAACCAAAAACTAAAAAATATTTTCCAGAAAATATTTTTTACTCACTAACCAAACATGAGAAAATAAGTAAGAAACCAACTTGTTTTACATGAAAATATTTTTTAGAAAAGTATTTTCCATAGAAAATATTCTCCTTCATACCAAACACACCCTTTATAAGAAAACTTCTTATTAAAGAGTTAGAAGAGGAAAAGAATTGCGGGTGAGAGAGAAAAAGAAAGTGAGTGGGAAGGAGGAGCGGTGAGGATTTTATAAAGAACAGATCTGATGCGATATGTTGTGTCAAGATGTAAAGGTGATGATTAGAAAGGCTTGCAAAATGTTGCCATTTGGAGAGAGGCAGGGGAAACATTATTGTTGATGTGGCACCTATAGCAATTTAAAATACCTAAGAGTACAATTAAAAATATTAACCTGCAAGAGAGACCTAGGCTCCCTTTGAAAAAGGCATGGGCATCATCTTAAAAATAGCAAAGAAGATTCTCATCCTTACATATTTTGTGAAATCACTATGCGTGCATACTTATTATTGTATAGAACTGAGTTAGATATTTCCAGAAGACACTTCCAAATATACCTACCATCTAACATAGCCAGGGACATGGAGAAATTTTTGATGAGAGAGTGTTAGTGCATTTTGATCAGCCCAAGCTTCAAACGAATTCATTTAAGATGTTCCCTGCTTAGAGATTTTATGAAGATATCAACTATCTGGTCCTCCATAAGATCAGGCAAGATCCAAGAAATTTTTTTATTCTTGACGTGCTCTTTCTATCCACCAAGTACCCAACATAGTCGACATCAACATATCAACCAAATTAAAATTGTCTCCCGCACTAAACACAAAGTAGAGCCTGCTAGCCATCAAGTAGAGTCAAAATCCAATCATGCCTCGATATATTATTTAATTTACTAGAGAACCAGGTTCATCAGTATTCAATCGAGTGACAGTTGCTATAGAAGTGTCAATAGGCTCAGAATTTTCCATATCAAACCTTTTTAGCATTTCTTTGATGTACTTTTATTGACTGATCATGATGCCTTTGGACGTTTGATTGACTTGTATATGACGTTTGATTGACTTGTATCCCAAGAAAGAAATTTAGCTCACTCATCATGCTTATTTCAAATTCACTTCCCATAAATTTGGTAAATTCTTTGCATAAAGAGTCAAGTATGGCACAAAAAATGATGTTGTCAATGTAGACCTAGATAATTAGTAGTTTTTTTCCCTTTATCATCAAAAATAGTGTATTATCAATCTTTCTCTTTTGAACCCATTTTCAAGAAGGAATTTTGATAATCTCTCATACTAGGTCCTTGGAGCCTACTTCAACCTCTACAAGGCCTTGTTAAGTTTGAACACATGTTCAGGATAATTGTGATATTCAAAAGATGGCAGTTGCTTTACATACACCTCCTCCTTTAAGTAACCATTTAGAAATACACTTTTTACATCCATTTGGAAAAATTTGAACTCTATATGAGATGCAAAAAAAATAATAATTCTAATGGCTTTTATTCTAGCAATCGAAGCAAAATTATCTATTCCTTCTTCTTGGTTATATCCTTGAGCAACAAGCCTAACTTTGTTTCTGGTGGTATTTCCAACTCATCCAGCTTGTTTTGAAATATTCACCTAGTCCTTATGATAGTTCTGTCAATAGGCTTAGGTACCAGGTGCCAATGTTTATTCCCTTCAAACTGATAAAGGTCTTCTTGCATGGATACAATCTAGTCAGCTTTCTTTAATGCCTCCTGGGCTCAGGGGACTGATCACATTGTCCAGTGGATGAGATCCTTTGTGCTTCTAATTTGAGACTCATACTTCTGATTGATCATAATTTTGAGGAATGGCAGAACCAGGTTCCCCAGATGGTGCTTCTTCAACCATATCATCTTGTTTGAGTCCAGAATTTCAGTTTCTGCATCATCTACCTCCTGATCAACTTAAAGGGGAACCAAAGTAGTACCAGGTCCCTCCATATTTATCTAGGACTCAGTGTTGTCATCTCACTTGATTTGTCTCATTTGATCTGTCAACCCATCTAGCATTTCAATGACATCACCTTGAAACTGCAGAAATTCTCCATTTCCAGCTTTACTATTTTGCATTCTTTTTTTACCAGACCCACTTGATTCATTAAAGATCATATGCACACTTTCTTTAATACATTGACATAATACACATTTCTGATGGCATGTGCTAGAGACTTTCTAATTTTTTACACTAAGAATGTACCCTTTTTTGCCATTCCCAAAAGACATACTACCTCCTTGAAATGCTTTGAGTGAGAGGAAATCTTCTATTTTTCTAGTAATGTGCTTCGAGAAGCCACTATCTATATATTATTTTTGGCTGCCTTCTCTCACCTCACCCTACAACTATATTCATTGATTAGATTTAGGAACCCAGATTAACTTAGGTCCTTTGGAGTGATAGAAAGGCTAAAAGAGACTTTTTCTAGTCCAAGCATGCAAACTAGAGCTTTTCTAAGAGGGATCAGGTCTCCTTGTGTTAAACTTCATTTCAACAAAGTCATTGTTCTTATTAAAAACCTTGATTCTTACTTGACGAGTATCTTTGTAATGACCATTTTGACCATAGTGAGTGCACAACTAATTATTAGGATTGGTGACATATTTGCTGTGAGGATTGTAAGGTGTCTTTGTATTTTGGAATCCAATACCTTCTCTAGAAGTAGTATTCCTTTTATTCATAGAGGCTAACACTTCTTAGAACCCAGTCCAATTAAGTGATTTTTTAAGATCAATTTTAACCTTGTTTAGTTTCTCTTCAAGTTCCCTATTTCTCTCAAGTTGAACAGTGAGGTTCAATTTTACCTTTTTCAATTCATTTTCAAGTTCAAACTGAATTTCACTGCCCGTGTTCTTACCTTTTGAGGAATCACCTGAATAGGCCTTAAGTTGATCATTTAACACAGAACTTTCTAGGGATACTTGTTTGACCTCCTCTTCCAATTCTAATATTTTGTTAGACAAAGATACGCTTCTTGCATCTGATTCACCAAGTTCATCAATTAAAGAGTCCCTTTCCTTTATGAGATCATCATATGCATCAATTCACAAATTTGTAAGTGAGCTCAATTCTTTTCGAGAATAATCTTTTAAGTTCTTTTGAACCTCAAGAAATCTTACCTCATCATCATCTTCAACATTTGACTTGGCCATGAGTACAAACAGGGACTCAAACTTTTAGAATCTATCATCAAGCACCATCATGGAGGTATATTCTTGATCATCTCTATCCTCTGATTCGCTAGATGTATCTCCCCAGGTAGAACTTGTTTGATAAAATTGTCTATTATGTCTCTTCATTTGAACCTTTTAGGAATCTAGTCCCTTTTGTGAGCTTTCTAAGAATTTTTTTTGTTGTAATCCTGCTTGTGAAGAGGACATTCTAGGGCCAGGACCCTGGATGATACTCGCACTCGATGTCATCACTGACACGACTGAACCATCTGACATGTTACATGAGCATATAACTAATACATGGAAGTTAAAAGAAAACTAAGCATGAGATAATTCATTTAAGAAAAGAATTCATTTAATAGAATTAATAAACATCAGCTATAAAATGATTCAAATATCACAAAATCATATAAGCTAGAAAAAACATCTTTGATTGACATATAATACTGTCTATGAAGCCTATAACTGAATAGCAATGTCTATCGGGATAAATTCCCGACATACCTTAATACTGAACTAATTTAGAAAAGATGGTAAACTGGGCCTCCAGGAAGTAAGGAAGCTCACTAAATGTTGATATGAATGAACTTAATAAATTGCTTGATCTCTGACCTTTGATCCTAAAGCTGCATCGTGAAAGGATGCAGTGCCAAAGACATCACTATATTGAATGTATGGTATGAAATTAGAAAGGAGGGGCATGCAGGTAAAACATGAGCATATACAATAATGTAGTCATGAATAGACAGTTAATGATAACTGGAAATATACGCTTAACTAAAATGACTGAGTTAGGTAATTTAATCATCTTTTAGTTATTATGGGAGAGAGCAGTGAGCTGACATAATTTCGACTATGTGAGCATTTGGACTCTGATCTCGGCCTGATCATCTAATCCATCTTATACCTCGTTGGGTATAGAATACAAATATCATGATTTACTAGCAAGGGTCCATAATAAACTCATTTTTAGACACATGAGAAGAGTCACCCATCTTACGAAATGATCTCTATCCTACATTGGAAAATATTATTTCAGGCACTCGTTGTTTAGACTTATGTCCTCTTGGTCAGCCCACTAACTCCCTTAAGATCATAAGTTCTTGATTAGTCTTTCTTGGCTCTTGAAATGGATTATCCAATTAGGCTTCATGATCATGAGCTAACCACTTTTGAGTTCATACTTAGCCATTCGTAATTCATTTACTTGATTTAAGACTTCATAA
The DNA here is from genome assembly GCA_003996215.1 of Jaltomata sinuosa. Lineage (NCBI taxonomy): Eukaryota > Viridiplantae > Streptophyta > Magnoliopsida > Solanales > Solanaceae > Jaltomata > Jaltomata sinuosa. Next base: position 122,387 of record QJPP01000443.1, read on the forward strand.
AATTTAGTGTCATATACTATTGTTAGAATGGTGTAAGCTTCTTACATAAAGAATACTATGAACAAAAATCATGAAGAATTCATGTCATATGCGTTCATAATCAAAGTTCATATCATTGGAATAAGGCATATGCAAGCAGTTCATGATAGCATAACAAGTTTAATTCATAATCAATGAAATAATAACATGAGTTACAAGGTTTACAAAGATCATAGGGTTTCACCAATTTGGTATTTCATGTAAAGACATTCTCATTTTCATTCATAACTTAGGTTTATCAAGTTATTAAAAGTACATGGGTGGGGGATTTCATGAAGTAATACTTGGAAGATGAATACTTCTAAAAAACATGAGGGTTTCCTCTAACCCTAACTCTTCCCCAATTGAACTGAATGAAGACTAACTGATATTCTTAGGAAGTATTTGAGAATGGGTAGCATTACATATGTGAGAAGGAGGAAGAAGATTGGGAGAAACCCTTGTTAGAAGCTCTAAACTTGAATTTTGAGGAATTTATATGCCTTGGAGTTTAGGGGAGAATGAGAGTAAGTGTAGATGAAATTTTCTAAGTGTATGAAATTTTAGGATGTTTAAAAGTCGGGTTAGGAGGTTTTCATGAATATTTACAGACTAAAATATACTTAATTAGGAAAAAATAGGAAAATTTCCAGTCTGGAAGGCCTTAGGTGCGCCACGAGGGCCATAGCACCACTCCAAGGCCATGCCACCCCAAGGGCGCGATGCGCCTCCCATAGCACTTGGGGCCTATTTTGCAAATGCTCTAAAGTTTTCTGACATGTGTGGTGTATTGCGTCCAATGCACATATAAGTGTATGCAACTGTACAAGTAATATAGGATTGTAAGTCTAGATATCGTACCCACAGAGACTTATCAATTAACTATTTATTGAATTAAAATAATGTTAATTATTTATTCAAGGGATAAAAACTAGTGATAGATTGATAGATTAACTGAACTAAGATTAGAGATAAGCTAAATAATGAACAATGTACCAAAGAATGAGCAGATTCTTACAAAATCAATAAGATAAAATCAATATAGGGCTATGGATTTACTACCAATCATGTTGAGTAATCACTTGAACTGATTCTGATTATCTATCGGGTTACTAGTTGCGCAATTATATTTGTGATATTGAGCATCTTTCTAAATTGACTCTACGCCTACTCGATTATTCTTAACACCTATATTCCTATGATCATCAACCTATAGTGAAGTACATTTGATAAATCTTCCGTATCAACTAAGAAGGGCTAACGAGTATATTCTTATCTACATTAGCGAATCATTCTCCCCTTAAGAGTCTAAGACCAAGCTCTACCTTCTCTTATTGCGTACGTAGATTTTTTATTCCTAGTTCAATTCACTCACAATAGATAGTATTAAAATATTGATCAAATAAATAAATAATTAAGAGCAAGATAAAGTAAGCAACCAAATGAGTCGTAGCACAATGATAAATATCTTAATAAATCAAATCGAGTTCATACAATAATAATTGTAAAGATACCATAACTCTAGATGAGAAGTCTACCTCCACATAGATATGAAGAAATTACTATAAATCATCTAATCAAGAGTATAAAAATACATATAATAGAGAAGAAAGGGTTCAACTGATGTTCTCCAGCCTCCACGGCGGCTCCAAGCTCTCCCTAGGTCAAAAGTTTTTCCTAAATTTCACGCTTCTCTCCCTCTGACTTGTCCTCTCTCTGTTCTTAATAGATTCCCCCCTAAAATCTAAAGAAAAGTAGTATTTATAGGATTTCAAGGGGGTTCTAGGTCGCCTTTCCTTATTAAAAATGAATTGGGCAAAAACTTCTCGAAATTGCACTATGGGGGCGCCTGGGGGAGCACCCAGGGCCTTTTTTGTAGTACATTTCCACCTATTTTCCTTGTTTTGCCTTCATTAAGCTCTCATCTTCATCTCGTATCCATGGACATACTTTGGATCATCTTCCATAGATTCTACTCATACTTCAAAGCTCCATAATATATCCATTATGCTCTAAATTCGTGCAAAATTCTTTATTTTTCATCTACACATCAAGACAAGCTATATAGGCGTATTTCATGTTAAGTAAGCGAAAAAGTGTCTTAAAACAAGTCAAATATGAGGCAATCTATATCATAAAATCACTATTTTTAGCCTCACATTATGGTGCGGACCCCAATGTGGATAACCTCTGGCGTAACACACCATCCATTTAGCATTCTCAAAACTTCTATTTGAGTCCTGGAACTTATCCCAAATGATTTTTAAGAGTTCTAGGGGCCATATAATTCAGTTTTCAAGCTCAAGCTGGCATATAAGGCGACATGAACATGAAATGAATTGTTAGGTGTCATAATATCTCCCTCTTGGAATCATTCATCCTCGAATGATGGTCAAGGTTAGGATTGAGCATATAAACTAATCAAATAAATATTTCTATTGAATGTCTAAATGGTACTTATTAACATGAAATGAAATATGCTAGCATCAAGGTCAACCAACTACCGATGATTCATGAGCACGAATATGAACACAAGGACTATAATACAAAAGACATGAAGCATGATCACTTAGAGCGTATCATAAGAGTAAGAATGTTACCTTAGGTATTTTCCTCTTGAGGAATGAATAGGTGTGATACATATTTTTCATATCTTCTTCGACTTCCCATGTAGCCTTCTCAACAAACTGATTTCTCCATAACACCTTCATTGACGCTACCTTTATGGTCCTCAACTTGCGAACTTGGTGATCTAAAATCTTCACTGGAACCTTTTCATATGATAATCTATCTTTCACCCCAATACTTTCTGTGGGAATAATGAGAGAGGTGTCACCCACACACTTTTTAAGCATAGAGACATGGAACACTGGATGCACATATGCTAAATCCGTGGGTAGCTCTAATTTATAAGCTAGTTTCCCAATCCTATTCAAGAATTGGTATAGACCAATATACCAGGGAATTAGTTTCCCTTTATTTTCAAATCTCATGACACCCTTCATGGGTGAAACCTTCAAGAAGACCCAATCATCAACTTTCAACTCAAAGTCCCTTTGCCTCACATCTAAGTAGGACTTTTTGCGGCTATGCACAGTCTTCAGCCTTTCCTAAATAAGTTTAACCTTTTACATAGATTGATGGACTAAGTCTGGCCCTATCAAATCTACTTTGCCAACCTCAAACCAATCAATAGGAGACCTACATATTCACCCATAAAGAGCCTAATACGAAGACATTTTAATACTAGAGTGATAGTTATTATTGTATGCAAACTCTATAAGACGTTGGTGGTTATACTAATTACCTTTGAAGTCAATTACACACACCCTAAATATGTCCTTAAGAGTTTGAATAGTGTATTTTGCTTGACCATGTGCGGATGAAATACGGTACGGAGGTTCACTTTTATACCCAAAGCCTTCAAAAAAGACTTCCAGAATTGGGCCATGAACTGAGAATCCCTGTCTAAAATGATGGATAAAGGAATCCCATGAAGTCTGACTATCTCACGAATGCACAATCTAGCATAATCCTCTACTGAGTCTGTAGTCTTAATGGGCAAGAAATGAGTTGACTTATTCATTCGATCCACAATCACCCGTATCGAATCATGCTGACGTTGCGATCGCATCAAGCCTATTATAAAGTCCACATTTATCATCTCCTACTTCCACTGAGGAAGATTTATGTTCAGAACCATACCACTAGGCGTTTGATGATCAACGTTAACCTACTGACAGTTAGATATTTAGCTACATACCCTGCAATGTTCTTCTTTATGTCATTCCACCAATAGACTTCTACCAAGTCACGGTACATTTTCATAGAGACTGGGTAAATAGAACATCTAGAATTATATGCTTTATCCATGATTCTTTCTCTAAGATTATCCACATCGGGAACACACAACTTACCTCGGTACCTTAGGAAACCATCTCCCCCTTGTTCAAAAAACCATAACTTTCTTTTTGTGGATCTCTTCTTTCAGTTGGAGAAAGATGGGGTCAATATTCCAGTTCTCTTTCACTTCAACCACTAATGACGATGCAGCCCCATTCTGAACAACTGCACCACCATCCTCGTAGTCTACAAAATGAACTCCCAAATGTGTAAGTCTATGAACATCCTTTGCAAGTTCTCTCTTTTCCTTTTCAACATGGGCAATACTCCCGATAGACAATCTACTAAGTGCATCAACAACTACATTCGCCTTACCATGGTGATCAAAGATGCTCATATCATAGTCTTTAAGTAGCTCAAGATATATCCTCTACCTGAGATTTAACTCTTTCAGAATGAAAATGTACTGAAGGCTCTTATGGTCTATAAAAACATCAACATGCACACCATAGAGGTAGTGGCTCCATATTTGAAAGGCAAACACCACCATTGCCAACTCAAGATCATGAGTTAAATAGTTCTTCTCATGATTATTAAGCTGTCTGGAAGCATAGGCTATGACCTTACCAGTATGTATTAAAGCACAACTAACCCACTCTAGATGCATTATAGTAGACAACAAAACTATCCGTTCCCTCTAGCAAGGTTAATACCATGGTAGAAGTCAAACGGGTTTTCAGTTCCTGAAAGCTCTTCTCACAAGCTTTAGACCATTAAAACATAGCCTTCTTCTGAGTTAGCTTGGTCAATAAAGAAGCAATAGATGAGAAACCTTCTATAAAATTTCTGTAATAGCCAGCCAAACCCAAGAAACTCCTAATATTGGTACGGGTCGTGAGTTTGAGCCAATTCTTTACTGTCTCAATCTTTTGAGAGTTAACTAGAATACCCTTAATAAAAATAATATGACCAAGGAATGCTACATATTGCAACTAGAATTTATACTTGGAAAATTTAGCATACAACTCATGATTTTTGAGTGTCTGTAGAATGATTCTAAGGTAGTTAGCATGCTCCTCTTCACTATGGCAGTAAACCAAAATGTCATTGATGAAGACCAAAACATATCGAGATACTTCTTAAACACCCTATTCATGAGGTTCATGAAAGCTGCAGGAGAATTAGTCAAATTGAAAGATACTACTAGGAATTCAAAGTAGCCATAATGGGTGCTGAAAGCTGTCTTTTGAATGTCACTTTCTCTAAATTTCAACAGATGATAGCCAGAGCCGAGGTCTATCTTAGAGAGGCACTAAGTATCCTGAAGTTGGTCAAATAGGTCATCAATTCTGGGGAGGCGATACTTATTCTTTATGGTGATCTTTTCAACTGGCGGGCAATAATTGATGTACATTCTAAGAGATCTAGGCGGTAATAGATGCATATTCTAGGAGATCCATCTTTCTTACACATGAAAAGAATTGGAGCACCCCATGGAGAGACACCTGGCCTGATGAATCCTTTATCAAGGAGATCCTTAATTATTCTTTTAGCTCTTTTAATTTGATTGGGTCCATTCGATATGGTGGAACAGAGATAGGTTGCGTATCAAGAAGAACATCTACCACGAAGTCTATCTCCCTGTCAAGAAGGACTATGAGAAGATCATCTGGAAAGACTCTTGGGAATTCATTGACTATTGAAACTGACTGAAGGGACAGCGTTTCAGCACTAGAATCCCTAACTTAGTCCAAGTGATAAATACACCCTTTGGAGACCATCTTCCCAGACTTAAGATATTAGATAAACCGACCCTTAAGCATAATTGGAATACCTTCCCATATTAGAACTGGTTCATTTGGAAACTGGAACTTTAAAATTCTGGTTTTACAATCAACTGAGGAATAATATAATCAATCAATGCCTAGAATGACATCAAAGTCTATAATGTATAACTCAACTAAGTTGGCTATGGTGTCTTTGTGATGGAATGACACCAAGTAGTTTCTATAAACTCGCCTAGTTACTATAGACTCACCGACTAGAGTAGAAACAAAAAAAGGCTTTAGGAGTTGTTCAGGAATGATTCCAAACTTTACCGCAATATACAGGGTTATAAACAATAGAGCGGTGATGAGTATAAAATGGTTGAGGTGTTTGGAATGATTTAACATATTTTATGAGTGTTTTAGCCCTTGTTTATACAAATATTATGCACTTTCTTTGTTAAAATATGTTCAGGTAAAGTTAGGCCGGAATTAGAGCTAAAAACAACAAAAAACTACAAAAAATGATGTATAGCTCACCTGCCCTAAGTGCGTGCCTAGCTGCCCAAGCATTCCAACCACACGTGGAAGGCAGAAGAAAGCAACAGCAGAGGGTGACACTGCCCAGTGTGCGCGATCGGTGCACGGTCAGGCCTCTAGCCCGCGTGGCCGCGCGGTGCTATTTCAGAAGATGCTCAACTGGGGACTTTTTTGGGTTTTATCAATTATTTCTGTCATGCTATATAAGTGGAACTGGTCCAAAAAATTAGGGTATCATGTTTTGAGCGAGCAACAAGAGCAAGGTGATGAAGAACGAAGGAAAGAAAGACAACTCAAAATCTAAAATGAAAGTTGGGATTGAGAGTTTGATTGTAATATCTTCTTGCTTATTTTTCTTTTTGGGTGAAACTATATGTAATCACTAACTAAGTGCGAACTTCTCATTCAATAGTCAAAGTTTGCCATAGTTTATGCTAGATGTGGATTATTTCATTTTAACTTTCTATTTGGAAGAAGGTTGGTTTTTATGATTTAACTTGCATATGTTTGGGGTGAACTTTGTTACTTATTTCTCTTAAGTATTTGGAAGAAGCTTGTTAATTTTGTGTGAGGATTGTTCAAGAAAAATAGTTGAAAAATATTTTCTTATTCAGACCTTTGTGGCAATATAGAGGCTAACCTTCATGGGTATTATACTATTGTGTTATAGATGAATAGATTATTCGAAGAAAAATCTCATTCTTCGAGGGCATAATAAGTAAGGATTGAATTCGTAAGAATCAATTATAAACTGGGGATGAAGGTGGAGTGAGACGAAATATTCTAGTTATCGAAAGAATATATGTGGATCGCTAAACTCCCTTATTTCTCTAATTACATAGAACATTTATAATTCGTGGTATTTAAATTCCTTTAATTATCCATTTCTAAACTCATAGTTTCACCACACCAAGTATCAAGTTTGATTGCCTGAATAATATAAAGCAAAATTATATTGATATATTACTCTAACCAATTCCTGTGGAGATGATCTAATCTATACTTTCTTTGACTAGTGAAGCGCTTAATTCACAGTGTGTTATGCGCTCGTCAAATTTTGGCGCCGTTACTAGGGATTGACAACAAAACAGTAATCAAATAGAATATTGCATATTAATTCAGGTTTTTTTGTAATTTTTTTTTGTGTAATTAAAATTTCAATAGTATTTTTTTATTAGTAGCTTTTATTTTTTATTTTTTATTTTTTTATTTTATTCTTTCACTCCCCCTCCAAGATGAACTCATTCTTTGTGCTTTAAGGATGAACTGCAACCAATCTATGAAAACAATTGAAGAACTTTGGAATGATAGTTTTCAAAGGGCAATCAATTGTATTTGTTCTGGTGGAAATCATCAGTGATTTGACTATAGAGCTGGTAACTATTCCTCTGGTTCATTTTATAAAAAATCTTACTCTGGTTCAAGTTCTTACATGTATAATTCTTTACATGGAAACAATCTTGATTCTAGTTGGAATGAACACTCTGATTATGATGGGAAGGAAAGTGACATGAGACAATCACCCTGAGATGAAAGATCTAATTTTGAAGATTTTATCTATAAATTTATGCAGAGTACCGAAGACATAATTTTACAAAATGATACAACCATCAAGATCCTAACTTTGTAAGTGAGTAAACTAGTAAGCATTATTTCAGAAAACTCACTGCATTATGATGGTAATCTGGAGAAAACATCTAATGAGAATGAATTGATTCAGGAGGATGAGAAACTAAAGAGAGAAGTTATCATTCTACAGTTGGACTCTAATTCAATTGAGATAGATGAAGATAATATTTTGGTTGATGGTGAACTAATAGAAGAAGAGTTCATACCCCTCTCCAACCTTCTACAATTGCAACATATACCAAAAGAGAATGAGGAACATTTTATTTTGGATGTACCAGAAGAATATTCTCATTAACTTTCTTATTTGCATCCTTATTCTAACCTTGATATTGTAGATTGTGTTGTTAGAAATTTTCATGAAGAAGCATGGATTGATTTTGTGAAAGTATGCAGGAACAAGTTAAGGATCATCCTGCAAGAACAATTCACTGCTCAAAATTAATCCAAGAAAGAAAAGAAAAAGCAGGTCTTACATATGTTCTCGGAAGGATTTGGCCTAGTGAGATACCCAATGAATTCTAATAAGTGAAAACGAGGAATAAGCTCAGAATTAGGGGTTGAGTTTATAAGTTCTCGGAGAAAGAAAAAATTTAGGGAAGTTTCCTTACCTCTTATCTTTTATTTGTGTGCCATAGAGACATGAAATAATTTAAAGTGTGGAGTGGGGAATGTGTATATGTAGCTATTTAGTATTTGTTTTGTATTAAGTTTGGTTCTAAATTTTTTTTAAGTAATAACCCCTTGGTTTTTCTTTGTGCCGCGGTTTTTTTTCGAGGGTTGATTTTTTTTTAATCGAGCCTAGTTAGTTTTTATTTTTAGGGAGTCTAGTGATACTCTTCTTGATTTTGTCTATGCCTTGAGAACAATAAGTGTATTATTTATAACGCCTAGGCTCATGTCTTGACTCACGTATAAGTGCTAGAAATAATTACTTTATCTCAATTTATTCCTGAGGAGAGAATCATGGAATCTTGTACGAATGAGTCTTGTACCCATGTGTGAGTGAGAATTTTTCTATGTTATGTGCTTGTGATTGATGTCTATAACTTTCCTTGAGTGTTTGCTAAGCGAAATTATAAGTCTTGTTCAATCTAGGAAGTGATAGAGGCATTTTTTTGTTGAGCCATATATGTCTTTGACCGACCTAATTGAATGTATCCTAGTCAACTCCATTGAGCTTATAATCCTACTTGTTTGAGAAACCACATTACAAGCATAACCCTTTTGGTTTGAATGACCTATTTTTTGAACCTGTGACCTCCCATAAGCACTTGTTATGTTATGAGCTTTGAAAAAAATAAAGAGGAGAATTGTTGGGTTTAGAGTGAACTATTGAAGACAGGATGTTGAGTGCTACTAGTAAGAAATAAATTGTGTTGAAAATAAAGTAGGTGGTTGAAAAAATAGGAAAAATAGGAAAAAAAATATGTCCCTTCCTAGTGGTAACTCTTGGTATGATTGCGATTAAAAAAGAGAAGTGGGTGTGAGCATCTAAATTGGAAAGTTTGTGTTCAACACAAGTGTGGGATTTGAACTGTGAAATTATACGTATTAAAGTGCTTTGAAAAGTGTAGTCACTATTATCCATATGTATTCTACCCGCCCCCTAGCTTATGTTATAACCAAACTAAGTCTTGCTTGACCTTAGACTGAATAAGCTTGAATTAGTGGAGTATTACACCAAGGACAGGCCTATGGTACATCTTTATGACACATGAACTTTATTTTTGAGAGAGAGTGTAAATTCTTTTTATTTCGAGTCCCTGATTATCTCAATTTTTATGTGTGTGGGACTATTCTCTTTTATTTGCGTGAGGGGCACATGATTTGCAGAAGGTACATGATATTCCTTGGCTCCTCTGATGAAGTAAATGAGTGAGGTGGTGAAAAGTGCTTTTGAGCCGGGTCATGGCTAGGTGATTATGGATAAGTTTATTTTAAATATTCTTGGCATGACAAGTTAGGGAGAATTATTTGAAAGGTCGTCCATGCTTTAGAATGTAGTTTGATTGCTTGAGGACAAACAATGGTTTAAGTGTGAGGTATTGATGATAGGCTATAAACATGAGTTTTTACCTATCCTTCGCCTATTATTTATTACACTTTAATTGAGTTTGAGCTAATATATGATGAATTTATATTCATTATATGTGTTTTATTGTGTAGGACGTGTTTCCAAGATGATAAATGAGTTTGGAGCTAAAACAAGTGATTTGGGACTTTAAAATCTGAATAAAAGTCCAAGAAAATTAACAAGACTGAGTTTGGAGTTCAAGAAATAATTGAAGGTGAATAATGCAGCATAACGATGAAGAAATTCCAAATAAACGAATTAAATCAAAGAATAAAGAAGGAAAAAAGGAGGGGGACAAGTGGGGAACAACTTGATTACTCCTTGTCTCCCCTCCATTTAATTACATTGCAATTTATAAGTGAGAATAGAGAGCAGCAAACATACCTGAAGGCACCAGCATTGTGAGCAGCAATTATGGGTGCACGGTCGCATAGCCCAACTCGCAAGGAGGCCGAGAGTATATTTTTTAAACTGTAGCTGCTGCGCGGTTGAGGGCTTTCACTGCGCAGCCGCACGGTGTATTACCCGAAATTGATTTTTTTATTTTGTTTTATTAAGGATATTTTTGTCAAGGATCTTTTGGTATATATTATAAATATATCCTAAACACATTGGAGAGAGGACTTTTGAGCTAGAGAGGATTGAAGGAGGCTAAGAAGAGTTCAGACTATGAATTTCATTATTTTCTACACGATTAGATTCAATACAAAAGTTTAGATCAATCGTTTAGTGTAATATTTTTTTTGTTCTTATTCTTCTATGTTGTTCTTTTCTATTATGGAGTAGTTTTTTAAAGGATTTTTGACATACATGGTGTTTTAATAATTTATTATGGATCTGATTCTTTTTTTATGCTTGAATTTATTTATGGAGTTTGAATTAAATTGAGAATTTATTCAGTATTTTATTTAACCGAAAGAGGAATATTTTAGTGAATATATTTTTATTAGCATTGATTGGTTTAAATCCTGATTTCTTTAAAGTAATCGAAAGAGCTTGTTGAAATCGTTGATTGATCCAAGAGGAAAGATATTCAAAAGATGTTTTTCCTCAAATCTAAACCATAAGCGCTTTTCTTGCATATTTATGTTTACTGGGTTGTAATTAGTTTATTCTTTAAAGTTTTGATTTAATCGAAAGAGAAATCTAAACCTTAAGAATACTCTAATTAACTATAGAATTTGTGAGAATCGATAGGACTTTAGATGTGACTATTGAACATGATCATAACTCGATTATCATTATGGACCTGTCTTGTCTATTACCCTAACTTCTCATATTGATAGTAACCTTTGCTCATTGTAAACTATCTTTATTTATATTTTTAGTCGATAATCGTGGCTCATAACCACAACCAAATCAAGTTTGATCACCTGAATAATAGTTAGCAAGATTTTGTTTGATTCACTACTCATACCTATTCCTATGGAGACGATCTTTATACTATACTATCTTTGACTAGCTAAGCTCTTAATTTATAGTGTGTTTTGCGCTCGTCAAGTGGCTCTAGGGGTAAGCAAAGCATAAACATCAATAGAATTTTTTTTCAACATACCAGCAACAACATCTGGAGAGCCACCCTGATCTTTACGACTGGACATGGCATATAAGTGATTTTGACCCTTGCCTATTCCTAGAGTGGTACCCTTCTGTGAAACCTGGCCTGCTGGGCAGATCAAATAGTAGACTTAGACTTAGTACCCCTATCTCCATGTTTGGACGATGGACACTCTCACTAATAATGACCTCTATGGACACACCCATAGCAAACATTTTTCCCATAACAACATTCCCCTAGGTGATTGTTTCCATAAGCGTTACAAACCGGGTAAGAGGGAACACACTGAGCCCCACTTCCCTAGGACTGCAAACCCTGAGCTTTGTATTTCTAACTAGTCTGAAATCGCTAGTCAGTTCTAGTCCTTGGTGCAGGTGCACTGACTGAAGATGGAGTAGGCCTTGGCGACCTTTTAGTCAAAAATAGCTTGTTCCCATTACCTGATCTCTGGTAGCTAGACTCATGGCCGACTGACTTAACCTTCTTACTCTGGTGCTCTTTCTTATTCTTCTATTTTTCCTCCTCAACCTGCTGAGCATAAACCATAAGTTTGTATATATCTATATCATTTATGAACAATGCACCTTTGCATTCCTTCTTCACATGCTTAGCAATCCCAAGCACAAACTGTATCATCCTTGCCCTCATAAAGGACACCATCTCTGGAGCATAATGTGACAACTGAGTGAATTTGAGGCCATAATCCCTCACACTTATCGAACCTTGCTTGAGCTTTACAAACTTCTCAGCTTTGGCCTCTCTCAACTATTGAAGAAATAAATGGTCAATAAATTCATCCATGAAGTCATCTCAAATTGCATGAGCTGCATCATCACTATGAGTCAACTCCCACTGTTCATACCATATGCTAGCGACATCCTTCAGCTGGTAAGAGGCAAGACCAACCTCATCAATTTTGATAGCATGCATCAACCTAAGAATATTTTAGGTCTCATAAGTGAAGTTCTTCGAGTCCTCTTCAACCTTGGACTCTGAGAAGATTGGTGGATTCATCTGGACAAACTCATGAATCGTCAAAGTGTCTAAGAGTCATGTGAGATGTAACCAGCAAGAACTATGCCCTGATGATGGGACTGGAGTGTTATAAGTTGTATGAGCATCTGAATAGCTCCCTTGATCTCAGCGTCAAAAGTAGCAGTATGGGGAGGTTAAGGGACAAATGTCACAACAACTGTCACTGAGCTAGTTGGCACCGGTGGAGCTTCAACACTTGTGTTCTAGTCAGATGAACGACCTCCATTTTCAATATGCACTCTAGAAGGTGGAGACGTGTCACTAGTATCGGCTCCAGTAGGAACCTCAGCACCAGTAGAGGCTCTCTGACTGACGGTTCTTTTGGGAGGCATGATTTGAAATATGTACAAGCACGAATTAGACTAATTGCATAAAGTTCAACTCTATCGCATGAACTAGAGTATGAAAGAAGGGAAGTATTTTTTAATATCATGTAGCTTCCTAATTATAAGTTTGGAGTACTTCACGCACATAAAAGAGACCCTACTAGATACGACTTTATAGATACCCTAAGACACTTAAACCTAGTTCTTTGATACCAAGTTTGTTATAACCCAGGCCAAGACCCTAGATGAGACTGGCACTCGATGCCATTTTTAGAATGAGCAAACCATCTAGAAAGTTACATGAACATACAACTAATACATGAAAGTAAAGTGGAAACTAAGCATGAGATAGTTCATTTAAGAAAATACTTTATTTAATAGAATTAATAAACATCTGCTATAAAATGATTCAAATATCACAAAATAATAAAAGTTTAAATCAACATCTTCTACTCACATCTAATACTGTCTATGAAGCCTCTAATTAAATAGCAATATCTACTGGGACAAGGCCCCAACATACCTTAATACTAAACTAATGAAGGAAAGATGCTAAACTGGGACTCCTAGCAGTAAGGAGGCTCACCAAATACTGATATAGATGAACTTAATGGAGCAACTGATCTCTAACCTGTGATCCTGAAGCTGTATCGTGAAATGATGCAGTGCCAAAAGTATCAGTACATTGAATGAATTAATACTTTAAATAGTAGGGAGAGCAATGTAGGTAAACATGAGCATATATAATAATTTAGTCATGAAGAGACACGTAATGATAATTGGAAACATAAGCTCAACTGAAATGTCTGAGTTAGGTAATTTAATCCTCTTTTAGTTATTATGGGAGATAGCGGTGAGACAATATAATTTCCACCATGTGAACGCATAGAGTCCAGTCTGAGCTTGATCAGCTAAGCCATCCTATACCTTATCTGGTATAGAATATGTCATAATTTGCTAGAAAGGATCCATTATAAGTCCTTTTTGAGACACATGAGAAGAGTCACTCATATTGCAGAATGATCTCTATCCTATGTCGACAAACGTAGTTTTAGATACTTGTTGTTTAGACTTATACCCTCTTGATAAGCCAACTAACTCCCTTAAGCTCATAAGTTCTTGATTAGTCTTTCTTAAATCTTGAAATGGATTAGCCAATTAGGCTTCATGATCATGAGTTAACCAATTAGTCATTTGTACCTCATTTACTTAATTTAAGACTTCAAGAAAGGTAGTTGTCATATATACTATAGTCTGAATGGTGTAAGCTTCTTACCTAAAGAATATTATGAAAAATATCACTAAAAATCAATGCCATAATTCATGTGTTTATAATTAAAGTTCATGTTATTGAAATATGGCATATTCAAGTAGTTCATGATAGTATAACAAGTTTAATTCATAATCAATGAAACAATAGCATGAGTTACAAGTTTTACAAAAATCATAGGGTTTCACCAATTTGGTATTTTATGTAAAGACATTCTCATTGTCATTCATAACTTAGGTTTATCAAGTCATTAAAAGTACATGGGTGGGGGATTTCATGAAGTAATACTTGGAAGATGGATACTTCTAAAAAACATGAGGGTTTCCTCTAACCCTAACTCTTCCCCAATTGAATTGAATGAAGACTAACTGATATTGTTAGGAAGTATTTGAGAATGAGTAGCCTTACATATCTGAGAAGGAGGAAGAAGATTCGGAGTAACCCTTGTTAGAAGCTCTACACTTGAATTCTGAGGAAGTTCTGTGCCTATGAGTTGGGAAGAGAATGAGAGGAAGTGTCAATGAAATTTTCTAAGTATATGACGTCTTAGGATGTTTAAAAGTCAGGTTAGGAGGTTTTCATGAATGTTTCTAGACTAAAATACTCTTAATTAGGCAAAATTGAAAAAAATTCCAGTTTGGAAGGCCTTAGGCGCGCCACGAGGGTTATAGTGCCACCCCAAGGCTGTGCCACAGAGGTCATAATGCCAAACCAAGGGTGAGGCATGCCTCCCATAGTGCTTGGGGCCTGGTTTTCAATTGCTCTGAAGTTTTCAGATAGGTGCGATGTGGAACCTAATACAGAGACCCTCTAGCGCGATGCACCATTTATCTGTCGTGGCCAAAACTTCCATTTGTGTTTTGGAACTCATCTCAAATTATTTCTAAGCATTCAATGGGTCATATAACTCAGTTTTCAAGATTAAATTGGCACATAAGGTGACATGAACATGAAATAAATTGTGAGATGTTACACTTAAGCACCAAACTCTTATCCTTTTTGGGTTTTCTTCTATCCTGATCTTGTTGCTTCTTAAGCTCGTATATTTTCAGGTTCCCTATCAGTTCACCCATTGTCAGCTTCTGGATATCTTTTGCTTTTGAGGTAGCATTCACCTTACTTTTTCAGGAAGTAGGTAGGACACTAAGAATCATCCTGATCAACTTGTTTGTCTTGATAACTTTGACAAGACAGTTGAGTTCATTGATTATAGATATGAACTTGGTATGCATGTCTTGGATAGACTCACACTCCTTAATTTTGAAGAGTTCATACTGAGCGACAAGCATGTCTATCTTGGCCTGCCTTACTTGACTTGTTCCCTCATAAGCCGTTTGCAAAACTTTTTAGATTTCCTTTGATGTCTCACAATATGAGATCCAATTGTATTCATCTGGTCTAATTCCGTAGATAAGAGGTTTCTTAGCTTTAAATTTCTTCTCGACAACCTTTCGATTAACATCATTGTACTCTATCCTTGTCTTTGGCACGATTCACACATCATCACCGGCTGTCATTGTCTTCATGGGGATATGAGGACCATCAAGGATAATGTTCCATAACCCATAATCTTCAGCCATAATGTAATCACACATCCTTGTATTTTACCACCTATAGTACTGGCCATTAAATTTAGGTGGTCTTGTTATAGATTATCCTTCTTACAGATTTAGTGGAGCAACCATGTGAAGAGATCCTTTTTAAGTGTTAACCTTTTAGAAAGAACCTATTCTGATACCAATTGAAGGCTTATATGAGTCCACCATGATGCTAGGAACCAGATTCCCACAAGTTTCAACAGTTAAAATAGTAAATAAAAAAGGCAAGATGTTTACGTGG
Source organism: Jaltomata sinuosa (assembly GCA_003996215.1). NCBI lineage: Eukaryota > Viridiplantae > Streptophyta > Magnoliopsida > Solanales > Solanaceae > Jaltomata > Jaltomata sinuosa. Next base: position 138,285 of record QJPP01000443.1, read on the forward strand.
AACCTCCTTGCCCAAGAGAGTAAAACCATGATCTACCCCAGTAGGATTTTCACCAAACACCACTAATAACACTAAGAAATATTTAGATTATAACTTATTTTAGTCTAGGAATTAAACTCTTAATCGCTCACCCTTACAATAGCTCTATTGTAAGCTCTCTCTAAATAACTCTATTGTAAAGATATATGTGTAACAACTTGCTCAGTCGCTACTAAAAAGGCACCCCATTATGGGTGAGCTATTCGTGTGAAGAAATGGGCTAGAAAACTTCTGGGTTGGGGAGTTGGAAATTTTAGGGTTAGGCTAGTCTCGAATGAATTCTGAGCAATGTAAGATCTAGGGAAATCCAGGAAAGGATTGAGTAAAATGTCTAAGGTTGAGCTAATTTTTCCATTAGCTAAGGCATTAAGGAGTCCGTGAGACTTTTTAGAAGTGAATTCGGGTGAGTAGAACTCCTGATATCGAAATTGACGTGAAAGGGTTAGTTCAGAATGTCAAGATTTGAAGTGTGTTGTGAAATGGGCCATTTTGAGGGATTTTTCGAGGTTCTGTTCAGTGTCAACTGCTATAGCGGTTAACACTGTGCTACAACAATGATTGCTATAGTGGAGAAATTCCTGCTATAGCGGAAGTCAATGAGGTTAACTCCGCTATAGCGGGCGGCTACCGCTATGGTGGTACCGCTATAGCGAGATTGATCCATTATAGCAGAACGACGGGACCAAAAAATCCAAAAATGGGTTTTATAATTTCATTCTCTTTTCTTCAGCCCCAAAAATAGACAAGGGTTACTCTAAGAACCCTCTTAGGCTGCTCCGGGGCTTGGGAGCCATGGGGAGGGGAGATTCCGGCTAAAATGATGCGAAACCATAAATTTTGGGCTTGTCATCCATCAGAAAATGCCTTCACGGAGCCATAATATGTGTGGTGCAGCTGCTTGGCATCCAGGTAGGCTAGGTTCTTTACATTGAGTAGACTTAGACCTGTTTCCATTTTATATTGTTGCATAGATGGAAAGGAGAATTCATGCTTCGGCCTTCGAGCACGGAGTCTGTGGGATTGTTGTATTTTGATTGTCTTTGAATAGCAAACAATAGGATCGGGGTGATGTGCTTTATTCTGGGTTATTTATACACATCAAGTTGGGTTCAGAAAACTAGATTGTTGGTAAAGTTTGGGAAATCAGAAATGCTATGGTTAATTAAATGACTAATTTAAAGGATGTTTCGGGGATGATTATGATATAAAGGAAGTAGAGTAAACTAGAATGGTTAAAGTACCAATATTGGGGGATGCCTTCTGTTGCGTCCTAATGCACGCGCAAGTGTACGCGATCGTACAAGTAATATAGGATTGTAAGTCCAGATATCGTACCCACATGGACTTGTTGATCAACTATTTTACTAAATTAAACTAGTTCTAATTATTTATTCAAGCCTAAAAACTCAAAGGAATATTTATTAACCAAAGTAAAAAGAAGAAGTTAACTAATGAACAAATAACCAAACAAAGAGCAGGTTTTTACGTAATCAATATGATGAAATCGATCTAGGATTATGGATTCGCTAACAATCATGTTGAGTAAGCAATTTCATTAACTTGTTTATTTATCTAGTTGTTAATTTCGGGGTTGATTTTACAACTATGGTCTTCCGAGCCTCTAGTTGCCAATCTAAAATAGCACCACAACTACATTATTGAGCGGGGATGTGACATCTTATTCCAAATACTTTTATATATCTTTTCGTATAAACCAAACGAGGTGTTCTAGGTATATTCCTATCCTAGTCGCTAACCTACCCTTTACGTTACAAAAGAGAGGCCTTGCTCCCTATATTCTTCGTTCTATCCCAATGATTCTTCTTTCGAGTTCACAAAGAGATTATAGATTTATTTTAATGGTCGCAAAGTATTAAAATAGTAAGCACAAGAATATAAGAACAACTAATATGATAAATAAATAATCGAATCAATCGTCTACTAAACAATCATGTAGTTAACTACCATAACCCTAGAACGAGAAGTTTAACTCCATATAGACATGGAGCAATTACAAACAAATCATCCAAAGAAAAACGTAAAATAAATAATAAAGGAGAAGAAAAGATGAAACCAATATTTTCCGGCCTCCATGGTGGCTCCTAGCTCTTCGTAGGTCTAAAGTTGTATACAAATAATTCTTATGGGCTATTTATAAATGTAAGAAAAAGCCTCAAATAAATAACCGAGTCCAAAATAAATTGAGAAATTAAAATCTAATTAAATTGGGAGAACCGCTGCCGTAAATCATATTGCTCGCCTGATCAATTCGCTGCTTTGGTCTTTGAAAAGGGACAAGTGTCCCAATTAGTTGAATTGCAATTCAATTGCATTCAGTCACTTTGCATCTATATATGTATATATTATAATATTCGCTTTAATCCATTAAGCTGCCTGCTTGATTTCCTTATATAATTTCTCATTTTAATTTTGTTTGTTCTCCAAATTTCTTCAACATCTCATCATTTTAAATCTACAAATAAAAATACACAACATAAGAATAATTCATAAAATTAATGCCTAAAAATAATAATTAAAAGACTAAATATGAGGTAAATAATGATTAAATATAGGTGTTTTTTTGCCTCACATCACTATCCCTTTTTTTCAGATTTAACAATTTTATCACAGTCTATGCTACAGTGCTCAAGAAAGCAGGGTGCAAAAACTAGGGATTCAACAAAAGGATCAAGGCAAAAATACGGCTACCAAACGAAAGGCTACAGACTGAAAGGGGTAACTAGTGATATAATATCTGAAAAGACTAAATTTTACAAGACAATCAAAGAAAGCCTATTATCATCTTCTAAACAGAGCAACACTTTTTATTTCGCTTCAATAACATGCAGGGCAAGTTCTAGACTAAGATGCAAAACATGGAATATTCAAAAATTCTCACCACGTATGGCACAAATCTCAATCAAGATAGATCAATTCTACTTCTAAGACAGACAGGGTCATAGCAAACTATAAAATAAGAATAAGCTATATACAGAGTCACTACTCTGAGCCTAGATGTCAAAAGATTTGCTAATTTATTTTATACTCAAATACTCACAAGAAAGTACTACTCCAAATTAGGCCTAAATTGCTAGTATCAAACAAGTCAAAAGGTCTTTTCTTTTCTCTCCAAAAAAAACACTACTCCTAAAAAAAAAAAAAAATTTACTCTAAAAATAAAAATTTGCCCGGTTCAAGGAGGCTTCCCTCGGAAAGAACCGTGGCCATAATAAAAACCAAGGGGTGGATGAGATATGCCGCTTAAAAACTAAAAAAAGTAAAAAATCTTTTTGTATTTAATTTTTTTTTCTATATATTTTTTTGTATTTTTTTTTCAATTAGAATAAAATCCTATGGCATACTCACCCTTAAACTCACAAGTATCGGAAGAATCCCCCCCCCCCTCCCCACTTAAAATCATGCTTTGTCCCCAAAGCAATTTATAGAAAAAGATGAAGCAGAAGGGTGAGAGATACTCCCTGGAGCCCTCTAGGGCCTAGCTAAAAATATGTTTTCTCAATTTTCATCAAGGGCTGCGCAATCCCACACTTATGCTCAACCATGCTCCTTAGCTTCAAATTTGGGTACTCAGCCTTCCCCAGAATCTCCCAAAATAAAAATAAGAAAAAATGTAATAGTATAAAAATAAAAATAAGAAGCTACACTACAAATTGGGTTGCCTCCCAATAAGCGCCTAATTTAACGTCGCGGCACGACGCCATCAAATTCACCACTTTTTTTCCATTTAGAACTTATAAATTGCACCCCTAACTTTGCATCAAATTTTCTGCTCCGCTCAAGGGGTGGTGGTATAAAGATGAAGGAACTAAGTAAATGATGTCGCATCTTGCACTTCTTGGCCCTTAAGTGAGGAATGTCATTTTGTCTCTTTGATATGGAAAATTTTAGAATGTAAGTACCTTGTTCCTCATCTACACATTTCTCCACTAGCTCAGTGACTCAATTTTGATGTCATCATCCAAATATAATGTAGAAAAGTGATTAGAATGCGGTCCACCGCGTTCCATTCTAAACTTGCATTATTTACGACTTGCTCACATTTATACTCCCTCTCAACGTCACCCTCAATCAAAGAATGATAGTTGAATGGTTGAAATTCTTCTTCCTTTTCCACAGATCGACTAGTATCCAATTCAGCAGATTTAGTAGGTGCACACCACTCGCTCCCCTGAAAATTTTGAAAAATACTCTCCAGGTGAGGCCCTCCACAAAAACAACAAGAATCATCATCATTCGACCACCATCTATCCCAGGCTGACATATCAAGAAGAGTGATGGAAAAGCAAAAGAAACTAAAAAGATAACTATGTAAAAAATATATATATATATATATATATATATGTACAACTCAAATAACTAACTTGAAAAAGTCTAATCTAGATGAATAATTAATTTCTAAGTCCCCGACAACGGCACCAAAAAACTTATTGCGTCCTAACGCACACGCAAGTGTATGCAGTCGTACAAATTATATAGGATTGTAAGTCCAGATATCGTACCCAGAGAGACTTGTCGATCAACTATTTTACTAAATTAAACTAGTTCTAATTATTTATTCAAGCCTAAAAATTCAAAGGAATATTTATTAACCAAAGTAAAAAGAAGAAGTTAACTAATGAACAATTAACCAAAAAAAGAGCAGGTTTTTACGTAATCAATATGATGAAATTGATCTAAGATTATGGATTCGCTAACAATCATGTTGAGTAAGCAATTTCATTAACTTATTTATTTATCTAGTTATTGATTTCGGGGTTGATTTTACAACTATGGTCTTCCGAACCTCTAGTTGCCAATCCAAAATAGCATCACAACTACATCATTGAGCGGGGATGTGACATCTTATTCCGAACGCTTTTATATATCTTCCCGTATAAACCAAACGAGGCGTTCTAGATATATTCCTATCCTAGTCACTAACCTACCCTTTACGTTATAAAAGAGAGGCCTTTCTCCCTATTTTCTTCGTTCTATCCCAATGATTCTTCTTTCGAGTTCACAAAGAGATTATAGATTTATTTTAATGGTCGCGAATCATTAAAATAGTAAGCACAAGAATATAAGAACAACTAATATGATAAACAAATAATCGAATCAATCGTCTACTAAATAATCATGTAGTTAGCTACCATAACCTTAGAACGAGAAGTTTAACTCCACATAGACATGGAGAAATTACAATAAATCATCCAAAGAAAAACATAAAATAAATAATAAAGGAGAAGAAAAGATGAAACCAATATTTTCCGACCTCCACAACGGCTCCTAGCTCTTTGTAGGTCTAAAGTTGTATACAAATAATTTTTATGGGCTATTTATAGATATAAGAAAAAGGCTCAAATAATATAACTGAGTCCAAAATGAATTGGAAAACCAAAACCTAATTAAATTGGGAGAACCGCCGCCGTAAATCATATTGCTCGCCTGATCAATTCGCTGCTTTGGTATTTAAAAAGGGACACGTGTCCCAATTAGTTGAATTCCAATTCAATTGCATTCAGTCACTTTGCATCTATATATGTATATACTATAATATTCACTTTAATCCATTAAGCTACCTGCTTGATTTTCTTATATAATTTTTCATTTTAAATTCGTTTCTTCTTCAAATTTCTTCAATATCTTATCATTTTCAACCTACAAATAAAAATACACAACATAAGAATAATTCATAAAATTAATTCTTAAAAATAATAATTAAAAGACTATATATGAGGTAAATAATGATTAAATATAGGTATTTTTGGCCTCACATCATCTTCCCCATGTTGTATCTGTCTTAAGAGAAGGGTCCGAAATTGATGTATATGTGAATATGTGTCTAAAGGATAAGCAGGGGATTAGTCTTTGAGCGGGTCTAATTATACATTATTGTCGTATTTATTGAAGGTCCCATGAGTGGATCGGGTTTAATTATTGAAACTGTGATTATTGCATATCAGCTATGAGAGGCCGAGTAGTTGAACTTAAGTGTGGGGTTGGTCTTAGTGTAGGCCGGGATGGTATGTTGAACACTTAGGTGATGGTTATGGTTTTCCTAATATGCAATATGTGATCATGTACTATCGCTTAGTATTGTATGAGATGCATGCCTAAGGGATAAAATTGTGAATGTCTAATTATTTAGGTGTTAATTATGTGAAATGAACATGTTGTGTTGCTTGTTGGTTTACAAGTGTGTTTTGTTCATTAAATATTGACTGGTTGAATTGTGTATGATATTCGATTGGCTCGGGTACCACACCTGGTACGGAATGCATATTTGGTTGGCTCGGGTACTATGCCTGGTACAGGATACTAACGGTTAGCTTGGGTACCATATCTGGTACAGGTTCTATATCGGTTGGCTCGGGTACCACGCCTGGTACAGATTCTATATTGGTTGGCTCGGGTACCACGCCTGGTGCAGGTTTAATTATGCATTGTTGACAGTATTTATCGAAGGTTCCATGAATGGACTGGGTTGATTGCTGAATTTGTGATTGTGTATGTTGGTCCTTGAGAGGCCGGGTTATTACACTTAAATGTGAGGTTGGTCCTGGAAGAGACCGGGTTTTGCATGTTAATACTAGGTGTTGGTTAGGGATCCTTGGTCGGTCCAGTAAAGGATAAAAAGGGTATATGCTATAATTACTTATTCATTGTTAAGTTGGTTGTTGCACCTGTTCCATGTGGTTGATAAGTTTAGAAGGAAGACTGAGAGTCTGGAATTATATTGTTACGGTTTCACTTTTTGTTTCATTTCACATTAGTTCCTTGAGTGAAACGGGTTTATCTGTGATTGTTGTTCTTTACATGTTGGGTCCTTAGGAGGTCCGGGTGATTTGCAAGTTGTGATATAATTATATGTGGTCGATTTACTTGCATAGTTGGGCATGGCTTATAAGGTGATTGAGTCCGGTTGTTGACTGGGGTCTTATTGATAGTCATATGGACTTGGTTGATTCGTGTTGTCGGGGTGTATTGCTTGAGGGGTGCAAGACGAGTGAACTTGGAGGGCTTACGGTCCATAGAGAGTCAGGTTTGACTGTGTTAGTCTACGTTAGTGAAATAAGGCTAGTATTTGAGGAGTGCCTGAACCGGCAGGATGTCAAGGGTAAGGAACCTTAGGGGTTGAGTACATAGAATTCACAGGTAGTTAATTGTGCGGCTAAAGGCTAAGGGTCAAGTGGTTGAATTAGGATTTTAATTCGAGTCAGGGTGGTAAGTCAAGGTTTTGTAGGTTGTCTCTCAACTGGCTAGCAGGAGGGGATATTAAACCTGATTTTTGAGTATGGAACCACTGAGGTTCTTATAGTGGTTGGTAAGATGGGTGACTTGGGAAGTCTAGTGTTAAGGGTGACTTGGGAAGTCCTAGAGCTAAGTGTAACTCAAAAAGTCCTAGTATTACGTGTGACTAGTTGGCTATGACCAGGATAGAATGGTTGAAGGGCCGCTGACTGGTGGAGTTGGCAGTGGAAGCGAGATAGGAAGGCTTGGGACTAAACTAGTAGGTCCATAGGGGTCACAAGGTGGTATTAAAGGTGGATGACGAGGGACTGGATTTCTGTAATTTATACTACATATTTTATCTTGATTTCTTATATGATGGTATGGAGTGAATTCGGGTCAACCGATGATGCCTACCAGTACGTGTGTTTGTACTGATACTACTCTTGCTATACCTTTTTGGGTATAGTCTGGTTGCAGGGTCAGTGATGTTTGATAGGTACATGACGATGGTGATCTCCAACAGCTTCTACTCTTCAATTTCATGGTGGAAGTTGTGTCTCCTTCTATTTATCTGTACTTCTCTGGTAGTAGCTCTTGTACCTGTTTAGATCAAATTCCTAGGGAAGGTTGATTTCAAGTTTGTAAAAAGATGTTTACTATTTTAAGTTACAAACGTTTTTCTTAGATTAAAAAGGCTGTTTTCTCATGATTTATATAATTTCCGCATTGCCTGTTGATGGGGGAGGGGGGGAGGGGGGTAAAGGTTCTCCTATCTAGTTATTTAGAGTAGGTACCCGCACGGCCCGGTAGTTGGATCGTGACAATATGCTACCTCTAGCCAACAATATACAAGATGAGAATGAAACAAGACCTCTACAAAAGCTTCTCAAAAAAGGAGTAGGTTTACAATGTTAAGAACAAAAGACAAAGACTCAACAACCTAAAACATAGGACAAGATCAGTTGTAAAAAACATGTTCTTCAGTTATTGTAACTTTGTCTTGTTGGAAAACCTTGGAGGCTTTGCATAAGTAATGAGGAAATTTTAGGTTTTTGCAAAATCTAGGTTTTCACTTCTTGTTATGATGAATATATATCAAGGATGTGAGGGGTAAAAACCTTAAACTTTGACCATTGGACAATAAAGGGACGGCAACAGCTCTGCAGCACTGTCACAGTGACAATAACTTTATAACTGTGAGAGTTGACTTCGATAGACGGACCAGGTTCCTTCAAGCAGCGTATCTGGTTACTCAATAGATTTGTCAAATCATGAGAATAAGGCATAGTACTACAACGTCTATGCTTCATCAAGCTAGTTACTACTATTGTTGACTAGTGGATCTTTGTAAAATTATATGTATTTAAAATTTTATAAGAGTATGTAATCATAAGCATTTATTTATAAAAAGAATATGGAGATATGTGATTTATTAATACCTCATACCAAACATGGAATAAAGTTAATCCCAAATTTTATCATGAAATTATTTTCCTTATTCGACGTACCAAACGACTCTGAGGGTATTATATAAATAACTTTTCTCAATAACTAGGGTATAACTTATGTATTTTTAATGCATGTGCAATATTTGTCAAATATTTTAAATATGTGTTTGGGCTTAAATTGCACTCCTGAAGAACTAGATTTGGATGAAATTCTTACTCAGCTAAGGATGTCATATAATGATTATGCAAGAAACCTATTTTCTTTAATTTTTATATAAAAAGGTTATATATACTAAAGTGAAGACGTCTTACTTGAAGAGTATTCTTTGTAAGTTGTAGCGCTCTTATATTCTAGTTCCTTATTCTATTGTTAACATAGATAAATATGTAAATTCTCCCATAAATTATAAGAGTAATCACACATTTGATTCATAACTCTTTTTTTTTTTCGTTTTTAATTTAACTAGTTTAGTGTATGTGCGTTACACATGTGTATCACATTAATCAATAAAATTATATATAAGAAAATAAAATTATTAAAAAGTAGCAATTGACACTAAAATAAAAATTATATCAATTTAAATGATATAAATAAATATTGTATCTTATCTATTGATCTCCCTAAATTAACACTAAAGGAAACCTCAAATTGCAACAAAATACTTAGACTTCTATAGTACCTTGTAAGATCAATTATTTTGAATGCACGAAAACCTGCATTAAGTTAGAGAGAATTATATGCACAGTTAATTAAACTCGATTAAATAATTTATAGAGCATTACCTTCATATAAATTTGTATGTTTTGAAGCTTTATATTTCTTGAACTATCTTTAAAGTGTGAAGACCATCTAAGACAAATAACAAAGGGGTCATAATTTACAAATAATTTCTTATTCTCTGCCTCATACGTACTTGGACAAGTCCGAATCCTCTTAAAAAATAAGCAGTGTTCCCTAATTCTTGAATTAAGTCAATAACGAATTCATTATAATTAGAGAAAAATATACATAACATAAATATGGTGTTTCTATTATTAATAACAGTAAAAAGATTCCTCCATCTGCTTGAAAAAAATTTCAACTTCAATTAAACTGCGAGCTCCTTGCTTGGCTCCTTAAGACCTCTAAAAATTAATCCGTCTTCAAGAAATTTGTTATGTGTTTCTATCTTTATCGATTATTAAGATGCTTATACAACCAATGCACCTACAAATAAACCCAAAAATTATTGATCAAAATAATATGACGTCATTCAAAAGCTAATAATTGTAAATCTTGGTGGCTATAATTAGATGACAATGAAAATTATTTTAAAAATATATAATATTTAATATAATATGGTCAAGTAACCTATATATTGAAAAAACTAATATTAAAAAAGACAAAACTTATTGCGAGAATAAGCTCCCTCTAAACAAAACTCGTTAACTACTACATTGTGGATGTTTAAAGATCTCAATTTATAGAAGTGCAAAATTTTTTCTCCAAGAAAGAATTAACCAAAATATGAAAGAGATCTGTTTTAACAAGAAAACTTTTTCTATTAAAAAAGATAATTCTAATTATGATAAAAAATCAAGACAAACACTGATATAAAAGACTCCTAAGCTTGAAAAAAGGAAAAAAATAGTTAAAGAATATTACGTATTCTTCTTTTCAAATACTAAGATGCCGCGCTCATAATTTTGGTTAACTCTTTGGTGCATCACTCATGCATGTTTGGCCTTCCCTTAAAACTTTCATTAATGCTAAATAATTTGAAATAAAATATAAAAGGTAAATTATAGAAAATTAATCCGTAACTTTTTATTCGAACTTTTCCATATATTTATCATATTGTTTTCTTCTTACCCATTTAATGTTAACAAAACAACTTATCATAAAATTAAGAGTTTTTTCATATATTTAGGAGTCTTCTTCTTATTTTATTTTATATTTATTATAGTCAGTATACAATATTATAAACACAATAATATAATAATTAAAAAAAAGTGAAAAGATGATTTTGTCTACTGCGGAGTCTTTTATAAGGGTAAAAAATTTAAATCACATTATAAGGTCCTTCACACTTTTAATATAGTATAGATAGATAGATATAGATTTAACAATGCAACACCTTTTAAGGATTATTACCAAATTTACTTGCTAATTAGCATAAGTAGCTGATGCAAGTATTATCTTGCTTTTCCCATTAAATTATACTTCGTTATCTAATTGACTTACATTTTCTATTTTTCAAAATTCAATATACTTATCAATATCATTTATTGTATTTTCTTTAATATTCTTTAGATGTGAGATTCGCTGTCCTCCATGTATGACATCTACGCAGGATGTAGATGGACCAGGTTAGTTCAGATTTTTTAAATCCTAAATTAAATTATTAGTGTTGGATTTTTAAATTTATAAATCAAACTACACTAATAAAGTCGGATTTTTCAACTTTGGTTTTTTCGGATTTTTTTTATTTCCTTGGATTTTTCTGATTTTTTTGGGGTTTTCCCGTTAAAGTCTTTATAAAAAACATATAATTAACTTGTGCTTCAAATATTTCTTTAGTCATAGCAAGATACAAATATCTAAGGTATTTCTTAAAAAAATAACACAAAAAAAATGAGTGGTGACAGTAAAATATTCAACCAAAAACATAATGAAATTGCATAAATGAATATTGCATATTAATAAGTCATAACAAAAATAATCATAAATTAAAAGTATCAAGTCATGCTAAAATAAGTCTAATAAGTATTAACTACATGACTAAATATTAAACAAAAAAATAAAATTAGTTTATATATTTATGTAAAATTAAAGAATAGATACATAGCATGATTGTCATTTCTATTGTTGAATTGAATAATTTTTTGTTAGCAGTAGTATTGATTTGGGTGAGTTACTAATATCTATGGCCTATGAGTTATAAAACTTATTGGACCATTTAAAATTCTAAGTTTAAACTTGAAATAATATGTTGAAAGATAAAAATTATGAAAAAATTTAAGAAATATTTATAAATACATCACAGTAAATATTTTTATGTATAAAATATTTTAAAAAATAATGTACATGTAATATCGGGTTGGTTCGATTCGATTTGACCTTTTTAGTTAAAATCAAACCAAACCAATTATAATCGATTTTTTATTTCAATACCAAACCAAGTCAAACCAAATCATTAATCGAGGTTTCTTTTTGATTTGATTCAATTTTCGATTTGGTTTTGTACACCCCTACTTCTACCCATCAAACCTTTATTTGTAAAATTACTATAGTTTAACTTTTCTTTCACTGTGATATTAGTTTTTTTTCTTATTAAGTCAGAAGTATGTGATATTAATTTTCTTTTAAAGTCAGAAGCATTTGATATTTGTCAAGTTTGCCATTAAGGAAACAAACAATTAATCGTCTTGATCAGACAAAATAATATATGTTGTGGGTGGGTAAATAGAAATTAAAAGATTTCGAAAAATTTGACCACGTCAATTCATATATATCATCACTTTATTTCTTTTCCTATATTCATTCACTTATTAGTAATTATTATTGGAGTATTATATAAACTATTCCCTTCGTTTCAATTTATTTGTCTGAGTTTGATTTAACATAAAATCAAGAAAATATTTTTTTTTTGAATCTTGTGGTCTTAAACTAAATATACGTGGAATGTACCATAATATCCTTTAATCTTATAGTCTTAAACATATCATGTGAAAAGTTGAAATTAAAGAATTGTCAAAAAAGAAAAGAATTTTTTTTTTTGAAATGTACTAAAAAAAATAGGACAAACAAATTAATCTGAAGGAATTACTTTCTAATTTATGTGAGACATTATTTATTTTTTATTTGTTCTAAAAGAAATTTGATTTAATTCTTATAATGAGATGATTTATAATCTCATGATCATAGGTTTCCAATCAACCATCACCACATAAATTGAGCATGTGTGTGATTGTGCATAGTCATGGATCTATAAATTGGAGCTCAACATAGCCTCTCTTGCACCATCAAAGAGTAATAGAGAGTAAAGGTTTGCAATTATGAAGAGCCTTATGCTATTTCTCTCAATTGCACTGTTTCTTCCCTTAGCCTTATCATCAACTTTTTCTTCAGACCTCCTCCTTCCTTCTCAACTTTCCAGTAGTAACTCATATCCTTCAGTACTTGACAATGATGGAAATCCACTCAAAGCAGGTGACAAATACTTTGTCCTACCATCTTTGAGGGGCATGGGAGGTGGTCTTATTTTGTCTAGAGTTGTTGACAAAAATGTCAAAAATTGCCCACAGGACATTGTCCAAGTACCTAGTGAAGTTAACCGTGGACGTCCTGTCCAATTCTTTCCTGCATACCCTGATAAAACTGGTGAACTCATTCTCACTAACAACCCCATAAATGTCAAGTTCTATTACCCTAGTGAGACATCACGTTGTGCCAATTTTACAGTGTGGAAGATGGACAAAAAGTATAAATATGTGGTAGGTCGAGGTACCCTAGGGGCTTTGAACAAAATAAGGAACTGGTTCAGGATTGTGCCATATGGACAAGACTACAGGTATATATGTAGAACCGGATTCAACTCAACCTATATATATACTCCCACTTTGTTTGTCTTACTTTTTTTTTTCTAAGTTTCTTTCAAAATGAATCCTCCTTTCCTTTTATGGCAACTCTTTGATTCTAACCTTTCACATTTAAGACTACAAGATTAATAGAACATTTTGGTACATTTTCTACATATCTTTAACTGAAAACCATAAGATCCAAAAGTTTTCTTTATTTTCTTAAATTTCATGCCTGTCAAGTGAAAACCACATAGAAAATTGAAACAGAGGGAGTATTACTTTTATTTATTTGACTAAATCAAAAAAGTTAGTAATATATTAAACTAAAAAGGACAGCTCGGTACACTAAAGCTCTCGCTATGCGTAGGATTCGGGAAAGGGCCCGACCACATAGATATATTTAGTAATATATTAAACTGATTTCCGAAATTCGTCTGTGCAGGGTTGTCTACTGTCCTACGCTCTGTATTCCTTGCAAGATTAGGTGCTTTGACTTGTTCATTTCTTATGAGGAGCAGGCTGATAATATTGACATTAGACGTTTGGCTGCCTCTGGCAATGAATTGCCATTTTCTGTTACGTTCAAGAAGGTAAATTGACATGCTCAAATGTCCGGCAGCCAACGTGTATTGCTCTTATTATTGTTCTAGCTACTAGTTAAAAAACCTATCTATGTGTATCATGACTACGTGGCAATAATAAAGATCAAAGTCCTTTTGGACTATTATATTCTTGATCCCATACTATAGTGCACTGTAGTGACAGAGTTAAGAGATTTTATGAAGGTTGTACAAAATTGAAAGAAGTGACAAAAAAATCCAGCGAGTGGGTTCATATCTATTTTTCTCAACTTAGTGACTTTAACATGAACAATATTAATAATTTGTTTTTCACAAGATATAAATCGTCTAAAAAGATCTTCTTCAATTTGGGTTGCTTTTAGTTTTAGTTTTAAAAATATGCGGTATATTGTATAAATTGAAATAATAATTATCATTCTATTTATTGTTCCTTAAAAAATGTGTCAAATTAATATAAACAAGTAAAAGTTAAGGAAGAGAGTATCTAATGACTCCTAAATAAGGAAGTCAAATATAACTTTTTATATGTTTTCTTTTAAAACATAAAAAAGGGACCAAATATAGCTACTACTTCTACTAAAAGAGGGGGATTTTATTTTTATCCAGCCAACGAGTAAGATTAAGGAGGTTTGACAAACAAATAAAGTAAAAAAAAATTAAGGAGGCTCGGACCCCCGACTTCCGAGCCAGTTTCGTAGGCTCTTTTCCGCTGGACCACAAGCTCTCACCATTTCAAGGGTATGTAAAAGTAAATATACCTTAATAGTCAATAGTTTTTGACCTATATACATGGTATAATTTTTTGACGAAAGGGTGTTCAAATTGCACACCGTTGATGGGCTGTAACTCCGCCCCTGGTGCACTGCATATATTTTATTTGAGTCTAAAACCCTAATGAGGGACAAAAAGGGAAAGTTGATCAAACTAATGAGCCAAAATAAAGTTTCTATTTTTTATTCATATAACGCACCAAATTAGTGTGCTTGAGTCTCTTAAAATGGACCAAGTCATAACGACCATTATGGTGAATGAAGTCATATAGCTTTGTTTACTCAAAAAAGATATAGCTAAATTTGTACGCAAGGTTTAAATGACATGTGAATTGGATCAATCGAGATAATAAAATATATAAGCAAGAAATATTGTAAATAAGAGATAAGCTAAGACAAATTGAATGAATTTAATTAGATTAAGCAAATATAGCCTGTGTTGTCCTGATTTTAATAATATCTTTGGTGAATGTATTTCCAGACGAGTTTGACGAATTTCCAAAGCTGATGAACAAATAATGATATTGCTAGAGACAAATTCAAGTATTCATAATAGAATCCAATGATGTATAATATGATGACTCTACTGCTATTATAGGAATAGATTCTCATGGTATAATAGTCAGGAATTATCCCCTATTAACTCATATTTAATGATTTATTAAATAAAAATTTAAGAGAAAAAAGAGTAACACTCAGCATTGTCTCTAGGTCGGTTACATAACGGCTAGTGTCTCTTAATGATTCTGCCTCCGAGCACTCAAGCCTTGGCCCAGTTTTATTCCTACGAGGTGAATCATATCATCTGCTTTCGATGTAATATCGCCACCCTTGTTACCTTTCACGCATTATCATTCAATATGGTCACATGCTTTATTTATTTTTACTCTATACAGATAGTCTCAATGTTCTACGGATTAGACTTCTCTTTTGTTCAGAGATCATAAATGATTTTCTTTTCTTTCTTAATTGATCTTAGATTCTCATTTTACCTCCGAATTGTATCTTCCTTTAGAATGGATAAGTATCTCTTCTAATTAATACTTCTGATACATGTCATTCATTTCAGTTTTTTTAGAGACATGCGGTGATGTGCAACTGATTTTTTGTGAGGCGGTTCAGTTTTTGAAGCATCACAATGATGGTTGAGAATCTCAAGGAATATTCTTTCCATCTTTCCCTCTTTTTTCCTTCCTTTCTCTTATCCTTCTGCTTTGCGCCTTTCTAGGTCACAACTATAGGTTTTGCCTATAAATACTCTTCATCCTCAAACCTTATTTTCTCATTCATAAGAGTTTTTTCAATAAGTTTCTCAAAACAAAGAAGGGAGTCTTGTTATTATGTTATCGACTTCCTCTTCTGCCATGGCTATCTTTAGGCTTATGCTTTGCTTCTTCCCTAACTTGTGCCTTGTCCTCCGTCTCTGCCTTTGCTTTTATTTTTCTCATATACCACTACTAAGGATGTTGTTGTCGAGTAAGAAGTTGGGGGTAAAGTCAAGGATGAGATTGGTGGTGGCATCTGCTCATTTCTCTTTTTTCCTTCTCAATAGTGTTGGGATCTAGGATCACATCCTGCTATGACTTTTATCTTACCATCTTTGGTACGAATGATGTTACCCAATAAGAGTGTTTTTGAACTTTCTCCCAATTCAATAATTTTGTGGGCTTCAAGTGTATCATTGTGAAAAATATGTGAGGGGAAGTGTAAATGCATTAACAACGTAAATCTAGTAAGCATGCTTCATAAATCAATCTTATAAGGGCAAGAAATTATCCCATACCCCAAACTCTATTTTTCTACATGAAATCAAGCATTATAGGCATAAAAATTATGTAATCTAGATGCTATAAGCATGATGTAAGTCATGAAAAGAGATTTACTTTGAAAACTGACAAAGAATATGTTGAAGTTGAGAGGATTTCGTGTGGGAGTAAGGGGGTGATTTTTGCAAAAGTGGGAGAAATGAACTTCTCCTCTCCCTTAAAACTTCCCCGACGCTCATTGCAATAAGCAGTGCCTTATCGTGATGGTACGTCATGATGATACCATGCTCGCTACAATAAGACTACTCATAATAGTGAGACTGGGCTCATTCTGGCGAGCTAGTTCTAGTTCGCAGTCTTTTTGGGTTAAAATTTTGTGTTAAGTCTTTTCCGTCTCTTCAGCCTTGGGAGTATTAATCTTAAGCTCCCTTAACAGGTTCTTCCCCAATATTAGAGAAGAGAGGTAAATGGAAACTTGGTTCGTGCCTAATGTTTGATCCTTCCTTGTTGTTTCTTAAGGTCTCAACAAAGAGATGATGGATAAATGAGTTTTTTGGTACGATTAATGCTTGACTTGAGTCAGCTACTAGTGAACTCATTACCTCTGCCTTTTGGGTCCATTCGCGGATGAACGATTGGTAAATTGGTATCCATGTAATGATCCATTTTATTGTTATTAAAAAGTCACAATAAAGAAATGACCAAATTAGTAATTTTGGTGATGTGAAATCATGAGACTTATTTTGTGTTGTTTAAATAAAGCACAGGTGCAAAACATGATAAAAATGAACTGCCAGCACTCCTCGTCATGACAATTCAAAGATCGTCGTGATGGCTCATCATAGCGAGGAAGGTCTAATCGCAACAAAGAGGTCTTCGTTGCAATGAAGGACGCGAGGTAGAGCCTCACTTTATGAGTCTCAGCCTCCAAATTCTTTTCAAAAAAGGAGGTCTTCTCCTAAAAAATATCCCAGCACCTTTTCCAATCCTAGAGAGGAAAAGCTCTCATGAAAGGGCCAAATTTCCCCCCCTCCTCATGGTGATTCTTCCTCCAAACTTCCTGGAACAAGAACAATATGCAAGTTGCACACATCTTAGCAGCAACTCAGCAATTGAGGTAAGTTATGATTTAAATATTAGCAAAGACTTTGATTATTAAACATAAATTTGTATAAAAATTTATAGAGATAACATACTTAGGCCTTTAGGCACGGTGTTTGGATGGTAATTGCTGAATTTAGTTGATAAACTTGAGACTTATGAATAGTTATGTTGTATTGTGTATTTTTTTGTAAAGTGATGAGTCAGGGTGTAATTATTCAAGGCTTAGCCTTGTGAGTAATGAAAGGGTAAGAACCAAATTGTAAAGAGAACTAGACTATGAAGTGATCAACTCCTTGAATGAATCCTGAATAAATTGTAGAGATAATCGATAACCTATGTGAACTCGTTGCAGTCCTATTGTGTTGATTGGTGATTTCTAGATGGTTGGATTTAATAGTTGTACTCCCCAAATCATGGGGTAATATAGTGACATAATAAGAATTACCTTAACGGAAAGACCTGGTAGATAGGGGAACTTGATCGGCAGTAAAAGCTAAGGTAAAATATGAATATGTAATCTGTAAGTAAACCTAGGTAATCCCGGTAAGAGGTTGAACCATTAGGCGTGATCTTGTGGTCCTTGTACTTACTGTATTTGATGAAAAAGTGTGGTGAGGTCTTGTATGCATAGCACATTTAATTGAAATTAAGACTCATTTTATTACATGGTATATAATTGAATTTTGTAACTTGTGATTGGTCTTTGGACATATTTGAATTGCATATAGTTTTCCTGTTAGGCTTGAATGTAAGCTAGAGGTACATGCAATGATGCATGAGTTGAAAAGAATAGGTGAAAGTGTGTCTGAGGCACTATATATATCATGAAAGATAGATTTGAGAACCTAATTGCATTGATATGAATATTGATATGATTTCTAAGGGATTGGATACCATGTCAGTATGGTACATGGACACCTAGGGTCCCCTACAAGTCATGACTAGTTGGCAGAAATAAGACCCTTATCATGTTTGTACAATCTTGAATATATTATTGCATTCGTCATCATATGGCTCCATGGTCAATGATTATGAGATGGCATTGTGGTTACAATTGAGGTTGAAGGTACATGTTGCTTTATGAGAAATAGGTGGACATAGGTCCCACGTGTTGTTAATTCTTTGTATACTTGTAGTGGCATTCTGTGAGTTGTGTGTAATTGATATTACCGTTGTTAACTTGAATTGAATAAACTGTGTGGGTGGATACATATTGATGTTGGTTATGTTTGTGGGGCTAGGTAGAGGGTTGTTATTAATTGTACTGTGTGAAACTATATGAAATTAATGTTGTATCTGTGCATACTTTTTGAGGTGGGTCCAAAAGAGGGGAAGTTTTGTGTTTAAGTGTGGTGGTTGCTGGGTGAACTTGGGAAGTGGGTAGGTCTGGTAACGTTTTACAACTAATCCTAATGAATAAGAAATCTTAGGTGTAAGCCAAGAAGAGGACTTTGTGGAATCGAAAACACCTCGTGGATGGGGTCAAAGGGTTAGAGGCACTTAAATGAGTATAGTTAGAATATGAGATTGGGGTTCCTCAGAATGTTTGAGATGAGCAAAAGGTAGGACTTGGTGTGAGTAACTGTAGGGATGACTTTGTTATATATTGATATGAAAGTTATCTATTATAAATTGATTTTTATGCATGATTTATGTGATCTGATCTCAGTCGGCCGATGATACCTATCAATATGTGTGATTGTACTGATGCTACTCTTGCTATACCTTTTATTTATGTAGATGTGTGACAGGTTGGCTGAAGTTCTTTCCTGGATTGAAGAGTCTCTATCAACAACTTCCATTCTCTACTCTTCAGGCGAGACTTGTGTCTTTTACATTTTATTGCCATGTCTTCCATTAGCAGCTCTTGTACAGGTGTAGACCAGGTCTTTGGAGAAATAGTTGTATTTTTGTATAAACAAGCGGCGAGTGTGTATTTAAATTGATAAGTAATTAATTGAGATTATTTCAGTTATCTTTTATTGTTAATATCCTCGAAATCGTTTAAAAGGACTTTCATACGCTCATGGTTGGGTGGTTCTGGGTTCTCATATCTAGATAGATTAGAATAGGTGTCCGCACAATCCTACTATAATTGGGATCGTGACAGTAGCTTTCCAAGGATTAGATGTGGAAGTCAACACACCAATCCGCAAGACTCTATTCGACATTTGCTCTTGTATTGGGAGACTGGTAGGTAACCTAGGCTCTAATACTATTTGTCACAACCCAACTATCGGGCTGTGCGGGCACCTACTCTAAGCACCTAGATGGGAGAACCCTTACCACCCGATCCAACAGGTAAATGCGGAAGTTAAAATTAAACAACAGAAAGATAGTCTTTTTAATACGGAATAACTCTTACAATATTTAAATACAGTAAAACCTTTACAAATTGAATACAACCCTCCCTAAAAAATATTCTAAGCAGGTACAAGAGCTCTACAAGAGAAAATATAAATACGAAAAGAAGACACAACTTCAACCATGAGTAGGAAGAGTAGAAGCTGTTGGAGATCACCATCGTCCTATACCTATGAAACATCACTGATCCTGCAACGAGACTATATCCAAAAAGTTATAGCAAGAGTAGTACAGTACAAACAACATATACTGGTAGGCATCATCGGTTGACCTGAATCCACCGATACCATCATATAAGAAATCAAAAGAAAATATGCAATAAGTTACAAGAATCCAATTTTTTATAATCCACCATTACCCTCCATGATATTAACACTAAGAACTCATGCGTTCCATCCCAAGCCTCCCTACCTCATTCCGCTACCAACTCCGCCATTAGCAGACATTTCACCTTCTATCCTGGTCAAACCAAATGGTCACACATAACACTAGGACTTCCCAAGTCACACTTAACACTAAGACTACCTTACTAGTTTTAATCTCGTAGTTTACATTACTAACTGACCCTGTTAGTAGGTCTGTCACCCTGACTTAGGATCCTAAGTCAACAACCTTGACCCTTAGCCCTTATCCCACAATAATGGACTACCTGTGAGTTTCTGCGTATTCAACCCCCCAAAGTTCCTTACCCTTCCTTTGTGCTAGGAGTATTTTAGGTGAAAAATGGGGTTGCTCCCTCGGCAAAACTGGGATAAAGTTGAGCCAAAAGATCAAGGAATGACGTCATAGCTACTGCAAAAGTAATAACAATCAAAGCCATAGGTGGATATTCAAATAAAGGGGAGCACCTTGCTATCATAAAAATGCCAGAGTTACGAAGGAAGCTTCGAGCTCATATTGGTCATGGGTTGGGAACGGGAATTGAACTCTATGAGATCGAATCTCCTGTTGTTCCTCAGTAGCTCAGTGGTAGAGCAGTCGGCTATTAACTGATTGGTCATAGGTTCAAATCTTACTTGGAGAGATTTGATTGATATTGAATTCTTTAATCAGAATAATAGGGCTCGCTTTGCCCGTTAAGAGTAGGTAACCCGTTCCCACAGTCTATCTACCCTTTCCTCTTGTTGAAGACAAGAATAAAAAGAAGGAAGCAAACAATCGATTCGGTAACCTTCTTCCGGCATCTCACTATAATAAATACGAACCTTAGGACATACCAAATGTACTCTTATACTAAAGAATCAATCCTAATGCTTATTACGAGTGAGAAATATATGCCTTGACAGCACATATTTTCAGTAACGATGAAACATGTCGTTACAATTGATACCAATTTACCTATCGTTCATCCCTGAATAATCTCTAAGGCAGAAGGAAAAGAATGAGTTAGCCCCTTGAACCTTAACGCTCTACCATGACAGCGTAAATATAGCCTTATGCGGACAATCTAAACTCTCAAATCCCTCGGTGTATCCAAACTCAATTAAAATTTAATTCAATCCCACCCTATCAAGGAATTCCCTCTCCTCCCCGAGTGCCTAAGAAATATGGGGCCTCGTCGAAATACCAAAGCGACAGAATTTCACATATAACGGACCAAAAATATAATTTTCACGCGACAAGGAACCAAAACCCGTTGTGGCAACCCAGTCTCGCTATAGCAGCCTCGCTAGAGAGGGAAAATTCCTGCTATGGCAATGCCACGGTAGTGCCCTACCTTCCGCTAAAGCAGTATAGGCGAGGTAGTAACTCTGGACAGTCTTAGTTTTGCCAATTTTACCACACAACACCCATATTTTGATATTTCGGACTAATCCTTTTATGTTAAACATAATACCCGAAGTTCTACTAACCTGAACTCATTCCGAAAAGTCCTACCGGTTCCTTATACCCTTAACTAACATCAAATCAAGCTAAACTTTACTATACGTACCTAATCCATTCCCGTATTGTCCTAAACCATACCTTGCTCAGATTTTATCCAAGACTAGCCTAGCCTTAAAACTCTAACTCCTAACCCGAGAAAAATCTTAAACTGGGCAATTACACCCTAAATAATGCTATAAAGAGCATAGCATCACCAAACACTACACCATGTTTTCCCTTTGGGACATCTACCTTATGACCTTTTTCACCCTTCCATGATCAACACATAAGAATAGACCATCTAGAGTATAACCACTAACCAATACACCACTATGGGTTTCATTAACACATAGATTCTCCGCCACCACTTACATTGGTCTATTTAACCCTTATCAATCAATCAACCAACTTTTTAGTTATCACCCGAGGTCAAGCTATACTTATTTAGCCTCATAACTAGCTCATAACTAGTCAAATTACTAACTCAACATGTCTCAATCACTCAAGGAGAAATTACAACCAATGACAAGTCATTCTAGTAACCAATACATGGGTGACTATTTCTACCAATAGACAGTCGTAATTTCACAAATACCCAAAAACTTAGTCCCACATAATCTTATAATTTCCTCATCAACTACACATTATCATCAAAATGCAAGTAGTTACTCCATCAAGGGTAAAAATCACCGTGTCAAATAAGGTCTGATGTTCAAATAAGTATAGGTTACCTCAAATAGGCAACATCCCCCACATCAAGCCAATAACCCTTATGCCCCAGGCTACCTTATCTACCATTTTCTTTTATTGTATTTGGATGCTAATTTTTATAATTCACGCAATAGCTAGCAACTTAACTAGCGATTTAAAACAATACGGGAATGAAAACAAAATAGGGGAAAGTAGGACAGGGATCTTGTACTGCCCACCCCACTATAGCGGCTATCTCCAATAATAACAACCCAGAAAATTCACCATTTTCTTCAAACTTCACCCATTCTCCCTTTCCTGTTATCAATGTTAACCCCTGAAATTGCGTCATGGTCTTACACATAACCCCAAGACCATCCCCAACAATGTATATTTGAGAATTTAGCACCACATTATCATAAAATCAGTTATGAAACACACCATAAAGTTGTTCATAACATCACATTCCCGCTATCATACAAGATTAACCCTTTTCCCATGGTTCCCAACCAATCTCGACTGTCCTAAAATTGGAGTTTCCCTACAGTCACAAATGATCATGTCCCCTTACCATTTTTACCAATGGTAAGCCCATGCCCAAAACTTAGCACAAAATTTAAGTTAAATCACATAATAGTTAACCCTTTAACCAATCACATATAACTAAGTTAAGACTCTTCATTAACCACAATTTTAAAAGTAACTCAAGGAATTACACACCACACATTCACAGTCATTCAAATAATGCAACACATAAAATCACAAGTATCAAGTTTCAACACTCAATCAAATCAGGTTCATTATCTTTTATTCATCTCATGGATGACCGATAGCAGATTCATCCATACCTTTACATAGCCTCCCAAGCCAGACACTAATTGGAACCTTCCCGGTTCCATTTTCCCTTGCTTGTGTCAGTTCAATTGGAGTCAAACAACATCTTTTTTCCTTGTCGAGATACCAATTAGAATTGGGAGATACCAATTGGACTCAACCCATACAAGAAAGTAACAATCCGCACAAAAAGAATGAAAGAAAGGAGATGATTCCTAGAATGCTTCATAGTTTCCCAAGGATTATATGTGGACGTCAACACACCAATCAACAGGACTCTATTCGATATTTGCTCTTGTACTGGGAGACTGGTAACCTAGGCTTTGATACCATTTGTCATGACCCAACTACCGGGCCATGCGGGCACCTACTCTAAGCACCTAGATAGGAGAACCTTTACCACCCGATCCAATAGATAAATGCAAAAGTTAAAATTAAACAACAGAAAGAAAGCCTTTTTAATACAGAATAACTCTTACAATATTTAAATACAGTAAAACCTTTACAACTTGAATACAACCCTCCCTAGGAACTAGTCCAAGCAGGTACAAGAGCTCTACAAGAGAAAATATAAATACTAAAAGAAGACACAACTTCCACCATGAGTAGGAAGAGTAAAAGCTGCTGGAGATCATCATCGTCCTGTACCTATGAAACATCACTAATCCTACAATAAGACTATACCCAAAGAGGTATAGCAAGAGTAGTATCATTACAAAAAGCACATAGTGGTAGGCATCATCGATCGACCCGAATCCACCGCATACCATCATATAAGAAATCAAAAGAAAATATGCAATAAGTTACAAGAATCCAATTTTTCATAATCCACCTTTACCCTCCATGATATTAATACTAAGAACTCATACGTTCCATCCCAAGCCTCCCTACCTTATTTCGCTTCCAACTCCACCATTAGCAAGCATTTCACCTTCTATCCTGGTCAAACCAAATGGTCACACATAACACTAGGACTTCCCAAGTCACACTTAGCACTAGGACTACCTTACCAGTTTCAATCTCATAGTTTACATTACTAACTAACCCTATTAGTAGGTTTGTCACCCTGACTTAAGATCCTAAGTCAACAACCTTGACCCTTAGCCCTTAGCCCACAATAATGAACAACCTGTGAGTTTCTGCGTATTCAACCCCCCAAGGTTCCTTACCCTTGACATCCCGCTGATTCAGGTACTCACAGAATACTAGCATTATTTCACTAAACCAATCAAACCTGACTCCCTAGGAATCTTAGTCCCTCCAAGCTCACCCATCTTGGACTCGTCAAGCAATACACCTCAACACCTCTAGTCTTGTGCCCAACTAGCCCAGACATCACCGCTAGCCGACCGGTCACTCTTGTAAAAAAATAGGAAATTTGAGTGTACGCCATTAATAGAATGCTACCAGTCAACATGAAATAACCATGTCCACATAACTATCAATAATACCCCCAGTCAACAATCGGACTCACCAACCTTATAAGTCATATCCCACTATGAAAGTAACCAAACCACATATAATTGTGTTACAACTTGAAAACCACCCGAACCTCCCAAGAATCCCTAGCAAATCATCTATGCCATTTAACATACGACTCCGGTTTACAAAAGAAACCACCTTATCACTTAAGCACACCAACCTAGCCCTCAAGGATAAACTATATGTATATCAACTAATTATAAATCCTGGCCCTTTCAGGAACCCAACATGTAAAGAACATCAATACCAGATAAACTTGATTCACTCAAGGAACTAATATGTAAAGAAAATCACTGACAGATAAACCCAATTCACTCAAGGAACCAACATGTAAAGAACATCAATCACAGATAACCCGGTTCACTAAAGGAATCTAACATGTAAAGAACAACAATCACAGATAAACTTGGTTCACTCAAGAACCAATATGTAATGAACAACAAGTAAACCCGTACCAGGCGTGGTACCCAAACCAATCATTGTAGAACTTGTACCAGGCGTGGTACTCGAGCCAACCGATAAGTATCTTGTACCAGGCATTGTACCCAAGCCAACCAATATGTATCCCGTACCAGCCGTGGTACTTGAGCCAACCAATATGTATCCCGTACTAGGCGTGTTGCCCGAGCCAACCAAATATCACACAAAGTCCAATAATCAATAAAATAAATGAACAATATCACACTTGTATAACCAACAAGCAAAAAAACCAAGTTCATTTCACATGATTGACACCCGGACACTTAGACATTCATAATTTCATTTCCTAAACATGCAATGCACATATATTACTAAGCTAAAGTTACACGCACACACATTGCATTTGGAAAATAATAACCATCACCTACCCAACAACCGGGTTCATAACTCCCAACATGGAATCCTGTCTAAAGACTAATTCACGGTTTACCCTCTAAACACATATAATCATTTACCCCAACTCCGGACCCCTTTCTAAAAATGTGAGATCATTTTAAGGAATTCATTTATTATCATAAAGGACATCAAACCCTTCCTATTCATCCAACTTCCCTTAATTGAAGTATTCCCGGGAACCCGCTATGACCTAGCAACTTATTCCCTCACAATATTTCCAGTTCCCCGATCCTACCCACAATCTAGTTCCCTGGAATCTAGAATCACACACAAGTTAACAAGTAAAAACAAACCCGAAATGAAAACTCATCACCCCGACCCCATCATTCCCTATTTAATCAATCAGCCAGACAAATACAATATTCCTCCAAACTCCATACCCGAAGGCCTAAGCATGAATCCTCCAGTTATTCTACACAATAATATGTAAGAAAATATAGGTCTACAATTACTCAATTAAACCTAGCCTACCTGGACACCAAGAATCTGCTGCAGAGGTCTGAACACTGACTTCTGGTTCTGTAGAGGCGACTCTTGACGGAAAGTGGGCCTAGAATCCATGGGTTTTATCCTATTCAAGCGAGAATCCTTCCTCTCCATTGCTCCTCAGCTTTGAGCATCCTAGGAGGGTTTTTGGAGCAACCCTCACCTGTTTTTAACTGAAGAGGAGAGAATGGATTATAAAACCCATTTTTGGGCTTTCTGGTCCAGTCATTCTGCTATAGCGACCTGATGGCCGCTACCATGGTACTGCTATAGAGCCCTAATTCCCACTACAACGGCCTTATCTTTTCAGTACGGATTGACTTCAGTAAAATAGTCATAATATTTTACTCGAGAAGCGGATTAACAAATGGTCAATGGCGTTAGAAAGAGGACTTAGAGATCTTTAATTTGGTGGGTATTGATACCCCTAACTCTTTATATTCTAGGAGGAATGCTCGTTTGAAATTGACTTAGTTTGAACTTATCCCAAAACTAAATCGATAAGGAAACTTTCAACTTGACTTATTGCTAGGAGTATTGTATGACCTTAGTACATACCAAATGTACTCTCATACTAAAGAATTAATCTTAACGCTTATTATGAGTGAGAAACATATGCCTTGACCACACATATCTTTAGTAATGATGGAATAGGTTGTTATAACCATAGTCTTATAGGTGCCATAAATGGTATCGTAAATCCAAAACAACACAAATAAAGATCATCCAAAAGTGTGAAAAAGATAAAATATTGTCTAACAAGGGCCCTTCATGGACAAATGAAAGCAACAATAAGAGGGGATACGAGGTGGAAAGTGCTCTTGCTT
Source organism: Jaltomata sinuosa (assembly GCA_003996215.1). Taxonomy (NCBI): domain Eukaryota; kingdom Viridiplantae; phylum Streptophyta; class Magnoliopsida; order Solanales; family Solanaceae; genus Jaltomata; species Jaltomata sinuosa. The sequence continues at coordinate 165,214 of QJPP01000443.1, forward strand.
CTCCATGAACTCTCAGCACTCGAGCTACTAGACTCTTCCTCATAATACTTGCTGAGGAAGGATAACTCTTGAGCATCCTACCGGGTCACTTTGGTAATCTTCTTTCCTGGGAGGGAACCTTTGACAAGGGCTTTGATCCCTTTCCACATTCACACAAACAGCTTGTCCCGAGAGTGTCCCTTCTTCTTCTCCACATCTAGCTCCTATCGAAGCTCTACAGGGGCGTGTGCCAGGGGCTCAAAAGAGGCAAGGGGTATGAAAATACCTGCTATATTAAATGGTCAATCGGCCAAAGAAGGCGCTGTCTCCAGTGGGAATGATGATAAACCATCCAGCATGGCCTTTATCACCACCATATCTCCCTTAAGTGACTCCAAGGTCACCTTGCCAGTGCTGTACTAGCCCCCGCTCTATCACCACCCTGGCTACTACTGCTACCTCCCTCTGACTCTGTCTTTTTTTTTTGTTACTGCGACTGGAGACACCTCTCACCTCCAAAAGGTCAAAGGGATAGTCGAACTTAGTAATGCGGTCAGTGAGCTTCTATGAGCACATTCGCCCGCCTGCACAAAGTATAAATCAGTGAAGGGAAAGGGAGATCCCTGGTATGGAGTATCATAAAGTATATCCACTCCTCCATAATGCTTGCCCCTATATTTATCGGCACTCCCTCTATCAAGCAAGCAACCATCAGGGCTCGGGCAAAGGTCAAGTCTGAGGTATTACTAGAAGGACAAATTCTTCTAGTCACCAGCTGTAGCCACCTCCGTGCATCTGGAGTAAGGTGGAGGCTAGTGATCCATGTTTGTTGTCTGGCCCAAGGAACTGAATCCCTGTGCTCCTTCGCTACCAATGCCCTCACCATTCACCACCTATCTGTAGTAGCCCTCCATGCCCGGTACTCAATCTCATTGGAGTTTGGAACCCCAAAGCCTCGTTGATCTTCATAGAAGAAATCTCAGTGTGCTCACCCCGAACATAAACTATATGATTTGGGGGGTTCCAGTTAATAATGAGAAAATAGGCACAAAACTCATGAACCCAATTTTCATTCACCTCCTCAGTATCTGCACTAATGCTAACCACTCAATGTTTTTTAGCCTGTTATAGAACTCCAACGCCTCCTCCTCAACCTCTAACCTCTCAGGCTCTCTCCCTGGACCAAAACTAAGAAAGCTCCTCTCCCTAATAAATTCTCGAGTCCTTTGATACAAATATCGCTAGCGGCTTTCCTCGTTTGAAAACTGTTCGTATTACACTTCTTCTCCTTGGCCATGTTCATCTCTGTTAAAAGGAAAAATAATAATGTTACTCAATATGTTAAAATTTACATGTCAAGGGATTATTAAAGAGGCTAGGATGTCAAAAGGAGTCTGTGGGAAAACGTTTCCCAAACTGTGCAGCCTAGTGTTTTGGGCCTTTCATCACGATGAGTCACCAGGATAAGACTGGCCCATTGCGATGAAGCCATCACCCCCAGCCAGCCATTTTTCTAAAATGGAAATTTTTGAAGAATGTGTTTTGTTTTACCAAATTTTCTCACAGATCGGGCATAACCTACCAACATACTACTCATGTACTCTGATTTTATGATGATTTAAACTTCAAAAAACAAGCCCCAACAATTGAAACTAATTTAAGAAACTTTTCTACTATTACCATCATATTTTGAGTCTAAAACTCTATGAACTTCGTGAAAAGTACGTGAGGGGCAGCGTAAATGTGTTAACAATGTAAATCTAGTAAGCATGCTTCATAAATCGATCCTATAAGGGCAATAAACTACCTCATACCCCAAACCCCATTTTTTTACACAAAATCAAGCATTATAGGCACCAAATCTATGTAATCTAGATGTTATAATCATGATGTAAGTCATGAAAAGAGCCTTTACCTTAAAAACTGATGAAGAATGTGTTGAAGTTAAGAGGATTTTGTGTGGGAGTAAGGGGGTGATTTTTGCAAAAGTGGGCGATATGAACTTCTTCCCTTTCTTAAAATTGTTTCGACGCTCATTGCGATGAGCAGCATCTCATTGTGATAGTCTATCATGATGAGACCCTGCTTGCCATAGCGAGACTGGGCTCAATGTGATAAGCCAGTCTGAGTCCGCGGTCCTTTTTGGGTTAAAATTTTGAGTTAAGTCTTTTCTGTCTCTTCGGCCTTGGGAGTCTTGATCTTAAACTTCCTTAACAGATCCTTCCCTAATATTGGGGAAGAGAGGTAAAAGAAAACTTGGTTCGTGCCTAATGTTTGGTCCGCCATTGTTATTTCTTAAGGTCTCAACAAAGAGATGATGGATAAAATAGTTTTTCGGTACAACTAATGACTTGACTTAAGTCAGTTACTAGTGAACTCGTGCCCTCTAAATTCAGGGTTTTTTAGGAAACGAATGGTTGGTAAATTGGTATCTATTGTAATGAACCATTTCATTGTTATTAAAAAGTCGCAATAAAGAAATCACCGAATTAATAATTTTAGTAATGTGAAATTATGGGGCTTCCTTAACTAATAATTTTAGTGTCTTTTAAATAAAGCACGGGTGTAAAATGTGATAAAAATGAACTGCCAACACTTCTCATTGTGATGAGCCTAAGCTCATCACAATGACTCATCGCAACGAGGAAGGTGTCATTGCAACAAGGAGGTCTTCGTCGCGATGAAGGATGCGAGGTAGAACCCCACTTTATGAGTCTCAACCTCCAAATTCTTTTCCAAAAAGGAGGTCTTCTCCCAATAAATATCTTAGCACCTTTCCAATGCAAGAAAAGCAAGAAAATAGAAGAAAAGCTCTCAGGAAAGGCCGGATTTGCCCCTCCTCACGGTGATTCTCCTTCCAGACTTTCTGGAATGAGAATAACATGTAAGTTTTATGCACCATAGCAGTAGCTCATCGATCGAGGTAGGTTATGATTTAAATATTAGCAAAGACTTTAATTAGTAAGCATAAATTTATATATAAAATGATGGAGACAACATTCTTAGGCCTTCGGGCACAGAGTATGGATGGTAATTGCTGAATTTAGTTGATGAAACTGAAATTTGTGAATAGTTATATTGTATTGCGTATTTTTGTGTAAAGTGACGAGTTAGGGTGTAATGATTCGAGGCTTAGTCTTGTGCATAATGAAAGGGTAAGAACCAAATTGTAGAGAGAACTAGATTGTAAAGTGATTGACTACTAGAACAATTCCTGAATTAATTATAGTGATAATCGATAATCTATGCGAACTTTTTTCAGTCATGTTGCATTGATTGGTGATTTTTTTATGGTTGGATCTAATAGTTTTTCTCCTTGAATCATGGGGTAAAATGGTGGCATAAAAGGAATTACCTTAACAAAAAGACCAGGTAGATAGGGGAAGTTGATCGCTAGTAAAAGCTAAGGTAAATCATGATTATGTAATCTGTAAATAAACCTAGCTAGCCCCGATAGGAGGTTGGATCATTGGGCGTGATCTTGTGGTCCTTGGACATACTGTATTCGATGGATAAGTTTGGGTGAGGTCTTGTATGGAGCACATTCAATTGAAATTAAAGCTTGTTTTATTACATGGTTTATGATTGAATTTTGTAATTTGTGATTGGCTTTCAGATATATTTGAATTGCATATGCTTTTCTTGTTAGGCTTGAATGTATAAGCTAGAGGTACAAGCAATGATGCATGAGTTGAAAAGAATAGGTGAAAGTGTGTATGAGGCATTATGCATATCATGAGAGATAGGTCTAAGAACCTAATTGCATTGATAAGAATGTTGGTATGATTTCTAAAGGATCGGATACCATACCGATATGGTACATGCACACCTAGGGTCCCCTGTATGTCATGTCTAGTGAGTAGAAATAAGACCCTTAGCATGTGTGTACAATCTTGCATATATCATTGCACATATCATTTCATATATCATTGCATATATCATTGCATATATCACTGAATTTGTCATCATATGATTCCATGGTCAATAATTGTGAGATGGTATTATGGTTACGATTGAGGTTGAAGGTATTGGTTGCTTCATGAGAAATAGGTGGACTTAGGTCCTACTTGTTGTGAATCCTTTTTATAATTGTGGTGGCATTAAATGAGTTGTGTGTAATTGAAATTACCATTAGTGCCTTGAATCGAATAAACTCTGTGGGTGGATACATATTGATGTCGGTTATGTCTGTGGGGCTAGGTAGAGGGTTGTTGGTAATTGTACTTTGTGAAACTATATTGTCATGACCCGATTTCTTATTCATGATGGCACCTACAACTTCCCAGTAGGCGAACCAGTTCCTGAAGCCCGTAACAGTTAGTAATGGGCTACTATCTAACAAACAAGCGGAAGAACAGTATAAATAGGTGGAAGCAAGGGAAATAAATGAAGAAAGTAGACAACATGAATATATAACATATATGCAGAAGCTAACCAACCCAAAAGACCTGGTATAATATATACAGATGTCTCTGAATAGTAATAAAGTACATGATACAAAAGATAAACTAAAAGCTAAAATTCGGTCGCCAAGAGCTCACCCTCAATTTGGAATGGTCCAAAATCTCCTCGCACGAGTCTCCACGAGCTAACAGCTATGGACCATACTAGGATCTGCACCAGAAGATGCAGAAGTCTAGTATGAGCACCAAATGCGAAGCAAATGGTACCCAGTAGGTATCATAGACCGACTGGGCACATATAAGATAAAAGAACAGTAATAAGCAGAGTAGAAGAAAATAGTCACAGAAAGCAATAAAGAAGTACACGGAAGCTATCACAGAAGGAAGACAACAGAAAACAACATACATGGCTAGATACTAGAAAATATATACCAGATACAGGTGAACGAAAGAAGTGACGAACCTCGGATCCTGGCAATAATAATATATATAAGAAGTTTCAGAAAGACGGGTGGTATGCTGGTAACCTCAAGTAAAAAGGGAAGGAGGAAACAGAAACAATAGCATGCTCGAATACAAGATTAAGAACCAAGTCAATATAGAAGTACTACTCACAGTATCCAAAGCGTAGTAAGAAATCATCGAAAGGAATAATAACTCGACTAAGCAATAATAAGCCTACCTACAGACCCACGGGTACCCATACACCCGAGGAACACAAACAAGTGAAGACAAACCCTCCGGCATACCATACTACCAGAGCGTACACTCACCAAACATCATACAAGGGTGTAACCTTACACAAATGAATGGTATAATACATGATGAAATTTGGTGGAACAGTAACTCTATATGTACCTCCCCCGGCACCTAAAAGGGCCCAATAGGTAGGTTTCATGGAATAACACTGTCCGTATACCTCTACTCCACCATAAACCCCTCCTCCAACACACGCATCCCAAAGCCCCTGGTCCAGATCAGCAAGGTCCATGGAGGTGCTTGACCACATACTAAATCTCAATCTCGAGAACCTCGTCCGGAGTGGGTCCAGATCCAATCTAGTAGCCCAACTTCTAATATGCATGCTCAAACTCTGTCCAGGTCTAAAACAGTGAAATAAGTCTCAAAACCCCATCAAGGGTGCCCAAACATGACCGGGTCTAAAACAGTAGTAAAAAAGCTCAGATGCTCGGACCGACCGAGTCTAATATCATCTCAATTTAGTAAAATGCATATCTAGTACCACGGCCCTGCCGAGTCTAGCAATAGTAGGAAAACCATGATAAAAACTCATCTTTTAACTCTTTTACCCAAAAAAGATCCATGCAAGGCATTTCCAAACAAATTTAAAGTCATTTCAGCCGAAAATGGGCCCCCGGGACCATGCACGTTTAGAAAACTAGTAAAAGTAGGCCCAAAGCCCAAACTGTAGTAAAATATGCAAAAAATCCTCTATTATGCATGGAAATGGCATGATCAATCACAAATAGCAGCCCAATGGCTCAAAACCAACCTATCGGCCCTGCACAGGCTCAAATCACTTTACATCACAGATAGCCAGCCTAAAATTATGATAACGATGTCCAGGACTCATGTACACCCCCAAATAACCCACCATTTATGGTCCAGAGTTAATATAAGGCCACGTAGGACCACAAGGGTGATAATATCATTCTATAAAAATACTACACACAACAGAGGAAAGAAATGAGGCGAACATGGAAAAATGGTCAATGTCTATGGTGCCAAGCTATAAACCCAACCCAAGGATGCCAATTAGTATAATTTTATCCTATATATGCGAAGTCTAGAGAAGTTAGACCATAACCTACCTGTCGTCCGATGACAAGCTGCTACAACGACAATGTCCAAGCCCGAACCGCTCCGAAACAAAATCAAACTCGAATCCGGGCTTAAATAATTTGATGTAGATAATCGATTTTCTTTGGAGATTAAATAAAACGTTAAAACATTTTCTTCCCATCAAAACTTTTCAACAATCTGTAAGTATATATGTGCATACGTACAAAGCAAACATTTATTCATGTTTTTGCAATGTCCTCCAGGTAAATGAAATGAGAAAAAACCCAAAAGCAAGTAAGGTAAAGAGATAATATATATTAATATACAGGATGAAGATATAGTTGAAAATGTTAGTAGAATGCCTAGTGGCATTATGCACTTTGTTGTGCACTTTCCAAAACTCCACGTGGAGTTTTGGTATAATATAATAATATTTTGTCCCGTTATGTATACACTCGGGTATTGTATAGATTCGTCGTAAAATATATATAACTTTTTGAATATACCATAATTAATAGAAAATTATTTTAAATAAAACCTACTATATTATAATAATAATTTTCAACATAACTAAGTTTACTATCTCCGTTAAAATATTAATAATTTATGAAACTCTTATAAAATAAATACATACACAAATATATCGTAACAAAAGTATTTTTTTAATATTTAAAACATTTTTAGAAAAATAAAACTTTTTACGAAATTTTGATTTAAATCAAATATTTTCAAATACGCGCGATGTTAATAAAATTATCAAATTAGAACACCCCATTCTCGGGAATGCTATTACACCACATATCAGTCTTGACCTTTCCACAAGGCTAGTTGAGGTCATACGATCGCAAATCACTATCGCACGATTTCGATAACTCAAGTCTCAAGACTCGGCTCTAAAACAGGAAAACAACCATAAAGACCAATGAACGGCCAGGGCACCAAACCATCGGTCTCAGCAAGCCATAAATGACTTGGAGCCGCTACAGGCAAGCTCTAACAGTACAAGAAATGTGTAACCATGGGAATGACTGGAAGGGTCATTACATCATCCACTACTAAAAAGGACTTTCGTCCTCAAAAGTCAAGGACAAGGAAGTACCTGAAGGCTCAAACAGTTGCGGATATTGAGCCTGCATATCTCTCTCGATTTTCCAGGTAGCCTCCTCAACTGGACGGTGCCTCCACTGAACCTTAACAACTGGAATCTCCCTGGACCTCAATATCCTGACATCTCTGGCCAAAATAGCTATCGGCTCCTCAACGAAGGCTAAACTCTCATCCAACTAAATCGTATCCCACTGCAGCACATGATACTCGTCTGGAACATACCGCCGCAACATCGATACATGGAAAACTGGGTGCATAGCTGAAAACATCGGAGGCAAAGCTAACATGTAAGAAACACTACCAACTCTCCAAAAAATCTCGAACGACCTAATATACCTGGGGCTAAGCTTGCCCCACCGACCAAATCCCATTACGCCCTTCATGGGCGATACACAGAGGAATACTAAATCACTAACAATGAACTCCAAGCCACAAAGTCTACGATCAGTGTAGCTCTTCTTCCTACTCTGAGCTGCTCGAAGTCTATCATAAATCACTCAGACTCGGTCTGAGGAATCTCAATGCAAATTTGTACTTTGTGGACTAGACTCCAAACCATCAAACCAACCAATGAGCGATCTGCAATGACTACCATACAATTCCTCAAAAGGTTCCATGCCAATGCTCGAGTGAAAACTATTATTATAAGAAAACTCAGCCAAAGGCACAAACTGATCCCAAGAACCTCCAAAGTCAAGAACACAAGCCCGAAGCATGTCCTCCAGGACCTGAATAGTCCTCTCGGATTGGCCATCTGTCTGAGGGTGGAATGCAGTACTAAACTGAACCTCTGTACCCAAATCTCGCTGAATAGCCCTCCAAAACTGAGATGTGAACTGAGTGTTGCGGTCTAAAATGATAGAAGTTGGGACCCCGTGCAATCGAATAATCTCATGAAGGTAGATCTAAGCCAACCTCTCTACACTGTAGGAAGTCTGAACCGGCAAGAAATGAGCTGACTTAGTCAGCCTATCAACAATCACCCAAATGGAGTCAAATCCTTGAGAAATACGTGGCAACCTAACTACGAAATCTATAGTAATCCCTTATCACTTCCATCCAGGAATGGGAAGTCACTGCATCAAGCCACCAGGTCTCATGTGCTCGAACTTCACTTGCTGACAGTTTAAGCATCGAGATACAAACTCCACTATGTATCGCTTCATACCTCTCCACCAGTAAAGCTGTCTCAAGTCTCTGTACATCTTGGCTGTGCCAGGATGGATAGAATATCTAGAACAATGTGCCTCACAGAGTATCAACTGAATCAAATATCCAACCCTGGAACACAAAGTCGACTATCAAACCTCAGAACCCCATCTGAATCTAGAGTAGCCCAGCTGGCCTCACCCCGAACAACCTGATCAGGAAGGTCACACAACTGCTGATCCTCAAACTGACGGCTTTGAATCTTATCAATCAAGGTAGAGCAAATCTCAACACTGGCGAGAACCCTGCTAGGATCTGATAAGTCAAGCCTAACCAAACGGTTAGCCAAGGACTGTATGTCCAAGACCAATGGTCACTTTGAAACTGAAAGTGAAGCTAGGCTACCGATACTCACTGCCTTCCAGCTCAAGGCATCCGCTACCATATTCGCCTTTCCCGGATGATACGGAGTAGTGAAGTCATATTCCTTCAGTAGCTCGACCCATCTCCTCCGCCTCGAGTTCAGCTCTCTCTGACTCGTGATATATTGAAGACTATGGTGATCGGTGAAGATCTCACAGTGAACTCCATATAGGTAGTGCCTTCAAATCTTAAGCATGAAGACTACCACCGTCAACTCTAAGTCATTAGTGAGGTAGTTGTGCTCGTGGACCTTCAACTGCCTTGACGTATATGCAATCACATGACCCTGCTGCATCAACACACAACCAAGACCAACCCCAGAAGCATCATAATACACAAAAAACTCTGATCCTCAACCGACAAAGTAAACACAAGAGCTAAAGTCAATAGGGCCTTAAGCCTCTGGAAAATATCCTTGCACTGATCTGATCACTGAAATAGGACATCCTTCCTAGTCAGCCTAGTCAAAGGTGCTGCTATGGAAGAAAACCCCTTTACGAACCGTCTGTAGTACCCTCCTAACCCAATAAAGCTGCGAACCTCGGTAGGAGTAGTAAGTCTCGGCCAATCACGAACCACTGAAATCTTACCTGGGTCCACTCTAATCCCATCCTTAGACACCACGTGTCCTAGGAATGCAACTGACTCAAGCCAAAACTCGCACTTTGAGAACATAGCATAAAGCAGATGATCTCTCAAAGTCTGGAGTATAATCCTCAAGTGCTGCTCATGCTCATCTTTACTCTGTGAGTATACCAAGATGTCATCTATGAAAACTATTACAAATGAGTCCAAATACGAGCCAAGCACCATGTGCATCAAGTTCATAAAAGCTGCAGGGGCATTAGTCAACCCAAAAGATATCACCAGGAACTCATAGTGGCCATAATGTGTCCTGAATGCTGTCTTAGGGATGTCCTACGCCCTAACCCTCAACTGGTGGTAGCCTGACCTCAAATCTATCTTTAAAAATAAGGCCGAACCCTGAAGCTGATCAAACAAATCTTCTAGCGCGGCATCAGATACCCAGTCCTCATAGTCACCCTATTCAGCTGTCGATAATCAATACACATCTGCATTGACCCATCCTTCTTCTTCACAAACAGAATAAAAGCACCCTAAGGTGATACACTCGGCCTAATGAAGCCCTTAGCTAATAAATCTTGGGCTACTACTTCAGCTCTCTCAACTCAGCTGGAGCCATATGGTAAGGAGAAATAGAAATGGGCCTGGTACCTAGCTCTAACTCAATAGCAAAGTCGATATCTCTCTTAGGTGGAAGTCCTGGAAGGTCGGTAGGGAATACATCTAAGAAATCTCTAACCACAAAAACTAACTCAGGGGAAGAAGGGTCGGCACTAGCATCTCGAACATATTCTAGATAAGCCAAACACCCGTGGGAAATCAACTTCCTAGCTCGAAGACAATAGATGATCCCAGACTCTGCATGGCTGACAAAACCCTGCCACACAATCAGGGATGCACCGAGCATGGCTATGGTAACGGTCTTGGCATAGCTATCCAAAATCGCACGGTGAGGGGATAATCAGTCCATGCCCAGAATAACGTCAAAATCTACCATATCAAGCATCAACAGGTCACCCCAAGTCTCCAAATCACCCACATATATCATACAAGATCTCACAAGCTGATCCACTACTAAAGAATCTCCTACTAGGGTCGAAATAGATACAGGCACAGGTAACAGCTCACTAGCCAACCCCAAAAAAAGCATAAAATATGAAGATATATATGAACAAGTGGATCCAGGATCAAATAAAGCATAAGCTGGCCGACGACAAACAAATATCGTACCTGTAATCATAACATCCAAGGCCTCTGCCTCCTATCTCCCAGGGACCGCATAGATCTGATGATGATCACCACCTGACCGACCACCACCCCTACCACTTGTCCTACCTAGTGAGCCACTACCTCTACCCTGACTACCACCTCCTCGAGCCAGTGGCTGAACTAAACAAATAGGCTGAGTCGGCTGAGTGGCAGGCTGAACTGTACCACATTGGGGGCAATCTCTAGCATAATGACCAACCACACCATAAGTATAACAGGCCCCTGATGACCTACTCTGTTGGGATGAACCAGTGGAACCCTCATGGCCACCACGTCATGATGCCCCAGAATCTATACCTCTCGACGGTTGACCATTGTAGCCCTGTTGGCTACTCTGAGCCTACTCATACTGGGAACCACTAGAAGACTGAAGTAAAGCCTAAACCGATCGACTAGACTGACCCTGGTGCCTTTGCGGCTGATAACCTCAGCCCCACTATCCTGAACCCCTACCACCATAATGAGAACCATTGTAACTGCCCTGATGTCGAGGCCTCTTATCTCTGGCCCCAATGTGATGATGATGCGAATCCTTTACAGTACGAGCATAGTCTGCAATAGCCTGGAATGACCGACCACTAGCAACCAATATCTCTGCTAGCTCTCTAAACTCTCTCCATAGCCCCCAAACAAATCTATGGACTCTGTCAAACTCGGTAGGTATAATCATGGTCCCAAATGGAGCCAGCTAATGGAAACTGGTCTCATACTCTGAGACGGTCATAGTATCCTGAGTAAGTCTAGTGAACTTCTCTCTCCGACGCTCTCTGTCACTCTGTGATAAGAACTTGGCCATAAGGGCCTCATAAAACTCTGACCAGGTCAAAGGAGGTGACAATGATGGTCTGTAAGCAACTTGGGCCCTTCACCATAACGTCACTGGGTCCTCCAGCTGATATGTAGTATAGCCAACCCCGTGAGTCTCCAACAACCCTAGATGGTTCAACATCTCCTCAAAGGTAGTAATAAAATCATATGGGTCCTGTCCAGGAGTACCAACAAACCTTGGAGGTAATAATCTCAAAAACCTACCCAACGCCTTCTGCTCTGACTCTGTCATAGCTGGGCGAGGAGCAAGAGGCTGTGCAACTGATGGGACTGGAATAACCTTAGCACAGAGTGCCGCAGTAGTAGGCTGTGCTCCTGAATTTTGTGCACCCAGGGCTTCCCCCTGAGCGTATGTATGTGCTACCTCAGAAGTCTGCTCTCCAATCATACCCAAAAGTTGTAATAGTAAACCCCGAATATCTGAAGAATGAGTTGGAGCTGAAGCTAGAACAGAAGCGAGTGTTGGAGCTGGTACTAGAGCTAGTGGTACCTGGGCTTCCCCTTGATCCACATGCTGCTGCTCGGGAACTGACTCTGGCTCATACTCATGCTCGGACTCTATCTCCACTCTAGTAGCTCTAGCAGGTGCCGCTGCTCGAGGACATCCTTGACCCCTACCTCTATCACCACCCTGGCCCCTAGCTGGTGTCGAGGGTGTTGGACTCAGAGGCTCACCTCCGCCTGACACCGATGCTCTTGTACAAACCATCTGCGAAAGAATGAACTAGAACAAGTGATATTTCAAGAAACTTTCAAGGACCACGTATGATACCGAAGCAATAAGAGAGTCATATTTCCTAAGATGTCACTATAGCCTCCCAAAGATTAAGTACGGACGTCGTTGCCCCGATCCGCAGGACTCTACTAGACATTGACTCCTATACCAGTGACACCAGTGAACTTAGGCTCTGATACCGAGCTGTTACGACCCGATTTCTCAGTAATAATGGCACCTACAACCTCTCAGTATGCGAACCAGTTCTCGTAGCCCAAAACGGTTAGTAATGGGCTACTATCTAACAAGCAAGCGGCAAAATAGTATAAATAGGTGGAAGCAAGGGAAATAAGTGAAGAAAGTAGACAACAAGAATATATAACATATATGCAAAATCTAACCAACCCAAAAGACCTGGTATCATAGTATAAGAGCCGAAACTACATATAAGGAGTACAGAAGGATCCAAAATAATATGTACAGATGTATCTGAATAGTAATAGAGTACATGATATAAAAGATGAACTAAAAGCTAAGCTCCGGTTGCCAAGAGCTCACCCTCAGTTTGGAATTGGTCCAAAATCTCCTCGCACGAGTCTCCGTGAGATAACGGTGATGTTCTATACTAGGATCTGCACCAGAAGATGCAGAAGTGTAGTATGAGCACCAAATGCGAAGCAAATGGTACCCAGTAGGTATCATAGGCCGACTGGGAACATATAAGATAAAAGAGCAGTAACAAGCAGAGTAGAAGCAAATAGTCACAGAAAGCAACAAAGAAGTATATGGAAGCTAGCACAGAAGGAAGACAACAGAAAACAACATACATGGCTAGATACTAGAAAATATATACCAGGCACAGGTGAACGAAAGAAGTGACGCACCTGGGATCCTCGCTATAACAATATATATAAGAAGTTTCAGAAAAATGGGCGGTATACCGATAACCTCAAGTAAAAAGGAAAGGAGGAAGCAGAAACAATAGCATGCTCGAATACAAGAATAAGAACCAAGTCAATATAGAAGTACTACTCACAGTATCCAAATCGTAGTAAGAAATCGTCGTAAGGAATAATAACTTGACTAAGCAATAATAAGCCTACCTATAGTCCCACAGGCGCCCATACACCCGAGGAACACAAATAAGTGAAGACAGACCCTCCGGCATCCCATACTACCAGAGCGTACACTCAGTAAACAGCAAAGGGGTGGAACCTCACACAAATGAATGGTATGATGCATGATGAAATCTGGTGGAACAGTAACTCTATATGTACCTCCCCCGACGCCTAAAGGGACCAGCATGTAGGTTCTATGGAAGGAAACTGCCCGTATACCTTTACTCCATCATATACCCCTCCTCCAGCACACGCAGCCCAAAGCCCCTAGTCCAAATCGGCAAGGTCCATGGAGTTCCTCGATAACCTCATCCGGAGTGGGTCCAAATCCAATCTAGTTGCCCAACTTCTAATATGCATGCCCAGACTCTGTCTAGGTCTAAAATAGTGAAATAAGTCTCAAAACCTCATCAAGGGTGCTCGGACATGACCGGGTCTAAAATAGTGGTAAAACGGCTCAGATGCTCAGACCGACCAAGTCTAATATCATCTCAATTTAGTAAAATGCCAATCTAGAACCACGGACCTGCCGAGTCTAGCAATAGTAGGAAAACCGTGATAAAAACTCATTTTTAACCCTTTTACCCAAAGAATATCCATGCAAGGCATTTCCAAACCAATTTAAAGTCATTTCAGCCAAAAATGGGCACCCGAGACCATGCACATTTAGAAAACTAGTAAAAGTAGGCCCAAAGCCCAAACCATAGTATAATATGCGGAAAATCCATTATTATGCATGAAAATGACATGATCAATCACAAATAGCAGCCCAATGGCTCAAAACCAATCTATCGTCCCTACGCAGGCTCAAATCGCTCTATGACACAGATAGCCAGCCTAAAATCGCGATAACAATGTCCAGGACTCACGAACACCCCCAAATAACCCACCATCTATATTCCAGAGTCAATACAAGGCCTCACAAGACCACAAGGGTGATAATATCATTCTATAAAAATACTACACACAACGGAGAAAAGAAACGAGGCGAACATGGAAAAGCGGTCAAGGTCTATGGTGCCAAGCTATAAACCCAACCCAAGGATGCCAATTAGTATAATTTTATCCTATATATGCGAAGTCTAGAGAAGTTAGACCGTAACTTACCTGTCGTCTGATAACCCAAACCGCTTTGAGAAGCTCCAAAACGAAATCAAACTCAAATCCGGACTTAAATAACTTGACGTAGATAATCGATTTTCTTTGGAGATTAAATAAAACGTGAAAACATTTTCTTCCCATCAAAACTTTTCAACAATCTGTAAGTATATATGTGCATATGTACAAAGCAAACATTTATTCATGTTGCTGCAACGTCCTCCAGTGAAATGAAATGAGAAAAAAAACCAAAAGCAAGTAAGGTAAAGAGATAATCTATATTAATATATAGGATGAAGATATAGTTGAAAATGTTAGTAGAATGCCTAGTGGCATTATGCACTTTGTTGTGCATTTTCCAAAACTCCACGTGGAGTTTTGATATAATATAATAATATTTTATCCCGTTACGTATACACTCGGGTATTACATAGATTAATGGTAAAATACATATAACTTTTTGAATATACCATAATTAATAGAAAATCATTTCAAATAAAACCTACTTGTTATAAAACTAAATTAAAAGAGTAATAATATAAACGAAAAAGTAGACAAGACATGAGAGATCAAGAGTGGAGAACTTTTCTTATTCTTCCAAGTGTTTCTCAAATCTTCAAGTGTTCAAGTGTATACAATATGAATCACTGTGCCTCTATTTATAGTGTTCATAGAGGCATCCTAAAGGTTGTCATAAACATGACATTAACTATGGAGGTTATGGAAAAAAGGTTATGGGTAGAGGGAGTTACACTCATAATAGTGTGTGAAATAGTGGAAGATTAACTATCACTACTAAAAAATAGGCCTACGAGAACAGATATGCTAGTAACCATTTTCAAACCGTTGCTAAAAATAGTATATTACAACGGTTATGACCATTGCCAAAAGTTGTTATAGCTATTGAGACAGCTTAATCATATGACCGTTGCCATTGGAATATGACCGTTGCAATAGGCCTACCTATAGCAACAATATAGTGAACCATTGTGGTAAATTCATCTATTGTAGCGGTTGTTTGAAATTTTTTATTTGTTGGAACGGTTTATTAGTCTACCACATTTTTCTCCACATTTTTCCTCAATTATTTTTGTCGTCCGCCAATGGTAATATTTTTTTTGTTTCTTAAAACACATTTTAAAAATTAGGTATATAGAAACTACGCTCATTTTGACATCAGACAAACAAAGCTCACTCTCTTGGTCGAATCAAACTTCTCTCTTCTCTAATCCTAGCTTCACTGTAAATCTGAGCCAATCAGATTTGTGCTATATAATTTATTTTTAATTACTGTTATTTTATCGTGAGTTTCGTACAATATTACATGTCATTAATCTTACGTACAATATATATATATATAATTTTAAATAATATTTTTCTGATAGTTATTATTAATTATTATTTTATCTACTAAATTATTATTATATATGTAATATTTATTAATTAAATAGCAGCCCAAATATAATTTTTTTTAAAAATTATTTAAATTTTAGCCACTTTCTACCTATTTAATGTCAATTGTAGCCTCAATTGAGTCCAATTGGACTCTTTCTAAATCCCATTCAACTAAACCCAATTGAAAACTCCAATTTCTATTTCAGTTTGCCCTAACCCGGATGATCCATAACCCGACCCAGATCTGTGATTTTAATCCCAAGTGTTCGTCCCCTTCATCCAACAACTCAAATTTAATCTCTCACAATTTCCTTTTTTAATTACTAACCCCCAAACACCCCAAAAATTCCTAATTCATTTTCCTCAACCAGCCACCACCGCCCCTCTATTCTCTCTCGACTCCTCCACTCCTTCTCCGCCACAACCGCCTCCAATACCGATCGGCGGTACCATGCAGCCGCTCAACTACCATCACCTCTACACCCCTATGCTCTCTCCTTTCTCAACCTCACACCCTAACCACCACCTAAACCCCACACCCCTCTTTCTCTCCGTTGCTCTATTCCGAACTCCGAAGCACAGATTTTATTTCTTCTCCTGTGAGCTTCAAAGGTACTCCAGTAAAGATAACAATTTGAAAAATATTATAAAGGCCCTAGTATTGGATTCTATTCATTCCAGAGTTTGGAACATTGATTAGAAGTCCCGTACGTTAAACTTTGGATTTTAGGACAGATTCATGAGAATCTGTCCATGGTATTGTTCTTTTAATTTCTTCTATCTTTTTCTTGTATTTGCACTGTCCTTTGGATGATATTTTTTGATTGATCATTGTTTTTTTACCTTTTAATCTATACTTAGAAAGTATCTTAGTGCTTTAAAATTGGAGCTTAAATTATGCAACACTGTTGTGGATTTTGAAATTCTTTTGTTATATTTCTTGTTGTATCTATGGAGTCAATTTGATACTATAGTGTTTTATAATTATAGGATATTGTGTTTGATTATGATAAATTTGTATATACTATATTCTAGAGTAAATATTCAAGGAGCTTATGTGGTGTTTGAGAAAATGTCACTCATAGAAAAAAAAGGACAAGGTTACTATCATAGTTTCCACCTGTTCCTTATCATTAAAGACTTACTTAATCATTAATACCTTTTCTAGAAATCATCCACAATCCAATGTTGAACAAATTTTAGGAGAAAAATTTCTCCTCTTCAATATAATGGTGATGTTCGGATCAACTTGTATGCTCTTCAACTATATCTTGCTACCTCGTATGTGTGTATCGGCTAAATTTTTCTACCGAGGATTAGGCTGATGGAAAGAAACTTTGAGAAGGTTTTTGTTTTTGGTATTAAAGTTTATAACTAGTATTCCATGAATAGCATGTCTGGAATTTCTCATTTTTGTCCCGAAAAGAGACGGAGCGAGGATTTGAACTTTATGAGTTCTAAATTCTAGTAAAGCGATATCAGGTGTTGTTATATATGTTCTGAATTTAATTTTTGTACATATTTGGTAGATTTCTTAATTAAGACAAATATAGGGCTTGGACTAAAGCTACTTATTTGGCCGAACTCGTAGAATATGGAGTTTTGGGTTGTTGTAGCAGCTGCAGGTGCAGGTTATGTAGCAAAATATTTGCAAAGTTCAGTACCAAAAAAGGACAACTTATTAGAGCAAAATCAATTTTCCAAAATTTCAACACATGAACAATAAGAGAACAAGAATTTGCTGCACTAGTTACGCAGACAAGTTTGTCCATTTCGCAAATAAGCTCGAAGAACAGCTAAAAAAGGAGTTTCTGATGAGGGGTTTTTCAAATTCAGACAGCTTAATCTTGATTCATCATATTGCACTAGTGATGAGAAAGATCCAATTTTTCCGTCAAGAGAAGCATCTTCAACAGGTACAAAGATTCTGGTTGACTATACAATTCAACAGGTTCTAATTTCAATTACTATACGAAGTTTATTTGGATTTAACGTCTATATACTGATAGTGTAGAATTTTTTTACAATATTTGTGCTTTGACATGTTGTAGCAGGTAACCTGCCTCGTTCTCTAGGTTATTGTTTCCATGTTTTGGTGGATTAGAGTTACCTTTAGTTATTATTTAGGTGACGGTGTCACTGTATATAAGTTAAATAGTATTTATTTCGGTTGATCTTAGATATTCTTGATTCATTTTCAGTTTTTACTTATTGCATACATATCAAATGATTCCACTGATCAGTTTCTACTTATTGCACTTACCAGATCATATGAGCCGAGGGTCTTTCTGAAACAACCTCTCTACTTCCACAAGGTAGGGGTAAGGTCTGATTACATTCTACCCTCCCCAGACCGCACATTGTGGCATTTCACTAGGTATGTTATTGTTGCACTTACCAGATGATGAACTAGGCAAATGAATTATAGGTTGAATGAGCTATTCTTCTGCTCTCTAGTCTCTTTTTCATGGTTTGGTTTCAATTTTCCTTCTACACATTTCTTGTGAGATATAAGTTTTTAAGGATTCTGTTGAAATTTATGCAAAGTTATCTATTTTTGACATTTTCGAGTGCACTGCCATCAGTTTTCTAATTCCAATTGATGAGGGTCAATCTTGATGCTTTAGTTCTGCTTTGTTAAAATTATTGTTCAAATGCTATTTTAGTTCTTTGTGTGCATACTGAATATCAGTTTCGAATTGCACTTTTCATCTATAATTTTTTTACTCGGAGCATATAGTATATTTTTATGTATTCTGAAGGTGCTTAGAATTTGTTTGAGCTCCATTTGTGTGTAGAAATAATCTCTCTGTGTTAGGTCGTTGTTTACTTGGATAAGTTGGGTTAAACATGAAATACTCCTCATGTGATTAAATGTTGAATTAATAGTTTGATTCACTGTATAGCTATATCTATGAGTCTACATTTGTCTACTCTATGTGAACATGAAAGAGACGTATTAGTAGATAAAATAACTAGTCTATTTTTGTTTATGCACGCTGAAATAGAGCAAAAAAGAAGGCTTGCATGACATTCTCACAAATTATTGAACTGCTGCATTTTGCTCTATTCTCAGCTTATACAAAATCCAAAGATGGAGCCAAAATGAGTCTCTGTACTCCTGTTCATCCCTCTATTTTCTTATGAATCAAATCTCCTACATTGACTTCGTCCATTGTCACTTATTTAATAATGCATTCCTCGCCATTAAAGTCTTTTATTTTATCATCCTTATACCAGGTCAGATCTCTTCTTTTCTTCCCTTGAATAGTGATATCTTTTAATTTTCTCTTCAGTGTTTTGTACATGTTACAATATTCTATTGAACACATAAGTAGAAAGCTTTCATACTCTTTGATTTGCACTAGAAATAATGATTTAAGGTCTTTCCCCAGATCTCTTTATGAAATTATTTAATTACTGCTTGTTTGCTTCTTCTTTTTTTAGTTTTAATCATTATATGATAATTTAGGGATGACATTATTTATCCTCTTTTGTAGGTATCAAAAATGAAGAAAAGGAAGAAAAAAAGCAGTCTAAACCTTGGATTTACTTAAGGAGATTTTTGGATTGTTGATAGATATTCTAATATTCTTTTTACTATTGATCATTTTGGAGCTTATCATAACTCTTGAAATCATGTAAAATTTAATGAATCATTTGGGTTTGAATATATTTTGCTTTTAGGGGTATATTTTTATAGCTTGTTGGATGTTTTGGATTATGAATGAAAAATTCATAGTGATTTATATAATTGGTATTGTATTATAATTTATTATATATGTAAATGCTAATTTACGATCATTACAATAGGACCATAAAAGTATGAGAACTGTTGCAATAGATCATGGAAATCATTGCAATAGGTCATATAAATTGTACCATTGTAATAGATTTATAACTATTGCCATAAAGGTCTATAGCAACGGTTACAAATCGTCGTCGTAGACATATATATTCATCGCACAAGAAGGAAGAATAATCGTTGCTATAGTTATGTTTATGGCAATGGTTTTTATCACCCGTTGCAATAACCATTGCAATAGTCTATGGTAACACGAGCTGGTGCGGCGGGTCTACTAACCATTGTCATACGCCACGACAATGATTTTAGGACGTACTA
Organism: Jaltomata sinuosa; assembly: GCA_003996215.1. Classification (NCBI taxonomy): domain Eukaryota; kingdom Viridiplantae; phylum Streptophyta; class Magnoliopsida; order Solanales; family Solanaceae; genus Jaltomata; species Jaltomata sinuosa. Next base: position 185,209 of record QJPP01000443.1, read on the forward strand.
CAACGAATTTGATGTTGTTCCTATAACCATTAGTTCTAGTAGTGTATACACTAATGGAGTTATAGTGTGGACATCCACAATACAAGATGACAACATTGTGTGGTAACACAATTAGTTACAACACTACCCCTTGGATGTCCATTGATAGATATGTGACTCGTTAAAACCTTACTAGGAAAACCTCTGTGGGAAAAAATCTTAGTGAAGGAAAAAAAGTACACATATCTTGTAATACGTGTTATTTGTTGCCTCGTTAAAAACCTTGCCAGGAAAACCCATTGGGACAAAATCTAGCCCAAGAAAAAAAAAGTGCATCGCGTATTTACTCCCCATGACAAAGACATCACTTAATCTTGTAGATGATATATTTCAATCCAGCTTCTCAAAGTGTTGGGATTGACAATGCCTCTGTCAAATATTTCATCAAAACTGAGCAAAATAGTCCTTTGCTGAAATATACTTTGTTTTGACTTCTTCGATATATTCTTCTTTCAATTGAGCTATGCAAGAAGCATCATCTTATATAATATTACAATATTCATCACAATGAAAATATCACATTTTCTTACGTGTAGAGTCACTTACTTTATAAGTCTCTAGTAGCTTGACTTGACTTGAATAAGTGTCAATCATTGACTGTCTAGTAAAATATGATAATATGACAGTGGTCTCACATGCAAATAGAGAACTTTCACATGATCAAATGTTATGTAGATCAAATATCTCCTGCATTTGCATATCCAATAAATCTTTGACAATATTGGTTAGAAATAATCATCTATACCAATATTTAATTTCACTCAAATATTTTCACATAAAAGTGAAATTATGTCTTTCCTGCACATCAACAAAAATATTATTTCATGTATAGAAATAGTAAGATATATAAGTGCACCAATTGCACTAAGACATTGTACTTTTAATTATTTTCATGAGATCAAAATTAATTTTTCTTTATGTTAAGCGATCTTACAACCATTGGGGTACTATTCAATGGAATTGCTTCAACCTTTTTAAATCCTTCATGGATTCTTATATAATCTTTACCTCTAGCTAGACATAACAACCATTCTTTATACGCATTCAAGTTTTTCATCTATGGACATATAAATTATTGGCCAGATTTAAATTCAAGATCCTCGTTACCATTTATAATGGTGAGCGCTACATTATATCAAAGATACCGTCGACAGTCATTTGATATCAATCCCATTACGACATAACATATCGAGATCGATCTCTTCTTTTTCATCATTTTCAGGTACCTGAACCTTTGTCACGATTTTATGAAGAGTTATGTCATGGTGCTCTTTTAAAGCACTTGCATCATTACCATGACCATTTTTATCATTTGCTCCTCTCCTTCTTCAAGGAGTTTTACCTTTAGAATCGATTAGTCTATTGTTGCGTCCTAACGCACACGCAAGTGTACGCGGTCATACAAGTAATATAAGATTATAAGTCCAGATATCGTACCTACAGGGACTTGTCGCTTAACTATTTTACTAAATTAAACTGGTTCTAATTATTTCTCCAAGCGTAAAAACTCAAAGGAGAATTTATAATTAACTAATCTAGAAATAAAAAGAAGAAGTTAACTAATGAACAATTAACCAAACAAAGAGCAGATTTTAACGTAATTAATGTGATGAAATCGATCTAGGACTATGGATTCGCTAACAATCATGTTGAGTAAGCTATTTCATCGACTTGTTTATTTATCTAGTTGTTAATTTCAGGGTTGATCTTACAACTATGGTCTCTCGAGCCTCTAGTTGCCTATCCAAAATAGCATCACAACTACATCATTGAGCGGGGATGTGACATCTTATTTCGAACGCTTTTATATATCTTCCCGTGTAAACCAAACAAGGCGTCCTAGGTATATTCCTATCCTAGTCGCTAACCTAACCTTTACATTATAAAAGAGAGGTCTTTCTCCCTATATTCTTCATTCTATCCCAATGATTTTTCTCTCGAGTTCACAAAGAGATTATAGATTTATTTTAATGGTAGCTAAGCATTAAAATAGTAAGCACAAGAATATAAGAACAACTAATATGATAAATAAATAATCGAATTAATTGTCTACTAAACAATCATGTAGTTAGCTACCATAATCTTAGAATGAGAAGTTTAACTGCACATAGACATGGAGCAATTACAACAAATCATCCAAAGAAAAACGTAAAAATAAATAATAAAGGAGAAAAAAAGATGAAACCAATATTCTCCTGCCTCCACAGCGGCTCCTAGCTCTTCATAGGTCAAAAATTGTGTAAAAATCATAATTTGAGATATATTTATAGAGTAGGATGAAAATAACTCGTTTTCCTACTTGGATTTGGAGTAGAAAAAAGCTAGAAAATTTCCGGGTTTGGGGCTGGGGCGACGCACTACGGATGCGCCAGCCAGGGCTGGGGAGACGCACCATCGATGTGCCAGTCGCACCCCTCAGTAGTTTGGGGGCTGGGGCGATGTGCCACCGATGCGCCACAACCCAGATTTTCTTCCTTTGCTCTTTTTTTTCTCTTGGAACGTTGCTAACTCCTTTCCAATACTTTTATGCTTCCATTTTAGCTCTCATGGGTTATTTTTCTCCATATTTTCCCTGCAAAGCATCTAATCACATATATTAGCTCACCACCATGAAAATGCAAATAATCATAAGGATATACGTGACTTTTCTCAAAACAAGGTTAAAACATGGGTAAATGAGGCAAGTGGGCGTATAAATACGCCCAAGATCACCACCCCACACTTAAACCTTTGTTCGTCCTCAAACAAATCATTACACACCCTATAAAATTTCACATATTAAGATATCAATTGAACAGGTCTACTCACACCCAAGTTAACTAGACAGATTAATCATGACCCATAATCCACTCAACATGCATACATCAATCATATTTTTACAGACCCTTCATTGAAACCACACAACCTCTAAAACTGACTCTTCATGAAAAATACGGCCAACATGATCATGTGTGAATATAGCCATCATTAGTACACCAAGTTTTCACCATTTTGTGCCCTCACATTTAAGAGAGATTCCCCTTGCTTACATCATACATACATATTCAAATTGGGATATTTAGATAAGAAATTCGCTCACTCTCTCAAAGAAAGTTTCATGCATACAAGATATACCATAGACTTGCCCTTAGTGTAATACTCTATTAACAAAACATCAGAATTGTAGGATCAAAAGGACTTTTACAGGTTGTAATGTCGGCTAAGGGACGGGTAGGAACACTTTGGCCAATAGTGACTACTTTCCCTATGCACTTTAAGACACTCACTTTAAACTTTTTCACTCTTTTCCTTATATCACCTCAATTTCAATTTATGTTCATGTTTCCCTTCAAACTCCCCCCTTTTCTTTTGATTTATTGCCCTTAACCTTCATTCACTTATTGGTATCAAGAAGATTTTTCTAAACTATTTTTTTTGTATGTTTTTCCTCTTCTTACTACCAACATACAAATTATTTTTTACAAGGGCACCACATCTAATTCTTATTCTTACCACAACAACCTCCCTCTATCTTTTTACCTTTTCTCTTTTGTTCCCTTCTTCCTTTAAGTCTTTTAACTACAAAGTGCATTAGGGGCTCCTTGGATCAACTTAATATAGGGTAATCAAATAAAGAGGATAGGCTAAATATGCAGCTAGTCAAAGAAATAGGCTTAAGGCTCAAAGGGGCTTAACTAAGAATAATATAAAGGGTGGCACAAATAATAGTCAAAAAGAAGTGGCTTACAAAGAAATGCCTTGATCATATCCCACAAGTCAATACTATGTTTCATTTCATACACACACGTGGCAAGTTCTAGATATCAAGATATACAAAAAATACAACAAACACTCACCACACATGGCACAATGGTTCAAAAATGGCTTCCTAAGACTTCATATTCACAACACAATCAAATTGAATGAATTAACATTATTAAGCCCATCTCTGGTTGTTTTTTTTTTAGTCAAGTTAAAGAGCTTATGCGTCTCTAAATGAAGTTTTTTACTTTATATGCTTCTTCTTTTTTGAGTGAATTATCCATGATGTCTAGTGTATACTTAGGCGAAGCACCTAGCATTCAAAAGGCTATGGTTTCTAATCTTTCTTCTTCCTATGACTAATTTTCCCTCAAGACGGTCGTCATCCATTCATCGTCGAAAAAATTTCTCTCTCTATGACTAAAAAAAAATAGAAAAACAACTCCTAAAAAATAGAAACTACCCGGTTCAAAGGGCACCCCTCGAAAAAGAACCAAAAAGAAAAATCAAGGGGTGAATGAGATATACCTCTAAAACAAACTAAAAAATCTTTTTGTATTTTATTCTCAAATAAAATAATCTCCTATGACATACTCACCCTAAAACTCATAGTTATAGGAAGAATCACCACCCCACGCTTAAAATCATGCTTTGTCCCCAAAGTAATTTAAAGTAAATAATGAAGAACAAGGGTAAGAAATACTCCCTGAGGCCCACTAGGGCCTAGCTGACAGCATGTTTCTTGAATTTTGATCAAGGGGGCGAATGACCCCACACTTAAGCTTAAACCATGCTCCTTAGCTTTAAAATTTGGGTACTCAGACTTCTCCAAACCTGTAAAATAAATAAAATAAAAAAATAAAAAAATGTGACACTATAAAAAAAAAAAAGCTACACTACTAGTTGGGAGAAAAATCAAGGGGTGAATGAGATATACCTCTAAAACAAACTAAAAAATCTTTTTGTATTTTATTCTCAAATAAAATAATCTCCTATGACATACTCACCCTAAAACTCATAGTTATAGGAAGAATCACCACCCCACACTTAAAATCATGCTTTGTCCCCAAAGTAATTTAAAGTAAATAATGAAGAACAAGGGTAAGAAATACTCCCTGAGGCCCACTAGGGCCTAGCTGACAGCATGTTTCTTGAATTTTGATCAAGGGGGCGAATGACCCCACACTTAAGCTTAAACCATGCTCCTTAGCTTTAAAATTTGGGTACTCAGACTTCTCCAAACCTGCAAAATAAATAAAATAAAAAAATAAAAAAATGTGACACTATAAAAAAAAAAAGCTACACTACTAGTTGGGTTGCCTCCCAACAAGCGCCTGATTTAACGTCGCGGCACGACGCCATCACTACACCACTTTTGTTTTCACTTAGAACTTACGAATTGTTCCCCTAACTTTGCATCAAACTTTCTGCTCCTCTCAAGGGGCGGTGGTATAAAGATGAAGGAATCAAGTAAATAATGTCGCATCTTGCACTTCTTGGCCCTTAAGTGAGGAATGTCATTTTATCTTTTTGGTGTGGCAAATTTTAGAATGTAAGGACCTTGTTCCTCATCTACACACTTCTCAACTAGCTCAGATGACTCAATTTTTATGTCATCATCCAAACATAATGTAGAAAAGTGATTAGAATGAGATCCAACAGTACCTAATACCAAACTTGCATTGTTTATGACATGCTCACTTTCATACATCTCCTCAACATCAGTACCAATGAATAAAGCATAGTTGAATGGATGGAATTCTTCTTTCTGCTCCACTAGTTGGCCAGTATCCACAACAATTGATGATTGCGCATCAGACGCCTCAACCTTTTTCTTCAAGTGATCCTCCAAGTAATGGATATCTGAGCCAAATTGGTCTATCTCTTGTCTGAGATCAACTCTACCTTATATCAGTTGTGTCTTCATCTTTGTAAGGTTATCACGGAGAAACTCATAGAATTTAATGTTTTCCTCTTGTTCCCTTAGCCATGGTTGGCTCACTATGTCTGCTTCCTCACAGCTTTCTCCTAGTAGGGATTCAATTTTTTCTTCTACTAGGGGTTTATCTTGGGTATTGGCTAAGATTGTAACTTATTGATTCATACAAGTTTCAGTCATAGCCTGCATCTCTGTGAGTTGGGAACCTATCCTCTCCATGTCTTCTCTCAATTTGATTGCGCCTTTATTCAATTCTTCCTGCTTATCCAGTATTTGCTTTAGCATATCAATGAGATGAGCCTCATGATTCACATCCTCCAGTTCATTACCCCTGTCAATATCATAAACAACAGAAGAATCATAATAGGGATTCGGGGAAGGGGAATAAGAGTTAGGACAACCATTCGAATGGCTATCCTGACCACCACATATATGATATACATTAAATTTAAAAGATTGGGTAGGTGCACACCACCCGCCCTTTTGAATATGATGGCAATTGATACCCAGGTGGGGTCCTCCACAATACTGACAAAGATTTCTAATATATGAATAGTACTCATCCTTCAATCAATCTTTATCAGTAGATGTCATGTTAAGAAGATTATCGAATGAAAAAAACAAAACTATATATAAAAGAAAACAAAATATATACAAAAACTTAAATAAATAAAAAGAAAAAGTTCAATTAGATAAATAATTAATTTCTAAGTCTCCGATAACGGCGCCAAAAACTTATTGCGTCCTAATGCACACGCAAGTGTACGCAGTCGTACAAGTCATATAGGATTATAAGTTCAGATATCGTACCCACAAGGACTTGTTGATTAACTATTTTACTAAATTAAACTGGTTCTAATTATTTATTCAAACGTAAAAACTCAAAGGAGAATTTATAATTAACTAATCTAGAAATAAAAAGAAGAAGTTAACTAATGAACAATTAACCAAACAAAGAGCAGATTTTCACGTAATCAATGTGATGAAATCGATTTAGGACTATGGATTCGCTAACAATCATGTTGAGTAAGCAATTTTATCGACTTGTTTATTTATCTACTTGTTGATTTCGGGGTTGATTTTACAACTATGGTCTCTCGAGCCTCTAGTTGCCTATCAAAAATAGCATCACAACTACATCGTTGAGCGGGGATGTGACATCTTATTCTGAATGCTTTTATATATCTTCCCGTGTAAACCAAACAAGGCGTTCTAGGTATATTCCTATCCTAGTCGCTAACCTACCCTGTACGTTACAAAAGAGAGGTCTTGCTCCCTATAGTCTTCGTTCTATCCCAATGATTCTTCTCTCGAGTTCACAAAGAGATTATAGATTTATTTTAATAGTAGCTAAGCATTAAAATAATAAGCAAAAGAATATAAGAACAACTAATATGATAAATAAATAATCGAATCAATTGTCTACTAAACAATCATGTAGTTAGCTACCATAATCCTAGAACGAGAAGTGTAACTCCACATAGACATGGAGCAATTACAACAAATCATCCAAATAAAAATGTAAAAATAAATAATAAAGGAGAAAAAAAGATGAAACCAATATTCTCCTACCTCCACGGCGGCTCCTAGCTCTTCGTAGGTCAATAGTTGTGTAAAAATCGTGATTTGAGATGTATTTATAGAGTAGGAGGAAAATAACCCCTTTTCCTACTTGGATTTGGAGTAGAAAAAAGATGAAAAATTTTCGGGTTTGGGGCTGGGGTGACGCGCCACCGATGCGCCACAGCCCAAATTTTCTTCCTTTGCTCTTTTTTTTTCTCGGAACATTGTTAACTCCTTTCCAATGCTTTTATGCTTCTATTTTAGCTCTCATGGGTTATTTTTCTCCATATATTCCCAGAAAAGCATCTAATCACATATATTAGCTCACCACCATGAAAATGTAAATAATCATAAAGATATACATGATTTTTGCCCTCAAAACAAGGCTAAAACATGGGTAAATGAGGCAAGCGGGCGTATAAATACGCCCAAGATCATCTATCACGCTTCAGGCATGCCATAGACCCTGTCCTTCAAGGACTTCTTATTGGAGCATTTACAACTGAATTATAGCATAGGATCAGCAAATATATATGTCAATTAATTTGCAATATTTTGCAACTGAATTAACTCTTGAACTTTCAAGTTCACATTTTTTTTTACGAGGATCTAGATAATTCATTCCATCCATTTCAGTTGTTAATCATATCTCTCTCTAATGTTAGGAAATCTAACATTCACCCCAATCTTAATTGGGGATCCATCTTTGTGCGTGGTGGAGCAATTAAATTAAATACTGCACATTCAAATTTTTAGATGGAATTATTTGGCTCCTGACCCTGAACCAACAATATAGGGGAATTTTATTGGCTTGATGCATACAAGTGCTGCTACACACATCTCATACCAAATTTTATTTTGGGAGATTTATTCTCATAATCAACGGTTTAGCTATAATTGGAGGCACACAATTTCTGCTAAACCAATCAACATTATCAATTTTATAGTTTGGAACCATGCTCTTAATTTAACAAATTGAGCAAACAACCTTGCAAATATTAAATTACAAGTTGATAACAAAGTGCATGTGACCAACCATAGATGCATCTCATTTCATAGTAAACGGTCCACATGACAGGTGAACGGGCCCATATTCACCTTGTTATATGTTTCAAAATTTAGGGGTACAACCCTAACCTTAATCAATATAATATTATATCGTGAGAACAAGCAACATAAGAGAATTCTTGAAGAATCTTTTATTCCTTCAATGTATAACCACATGAATTTTCACTTATTTTTGCATCATATTTGAACCGGGATGGTCAACCGGTCATGCCAACTTATATATTTCCTGTAAACTTTTAGTTTTTTATCGCATGTGATTCCATCATCATGCCCATATTTGTATCAACAAACAGGAGAAAAATGGTAGTCTTTCACATAAATATTTAAACCGTTTCGATTGTAGTAATACGAAGATATAAAATCTTTCCGTAATTTATAGTCTCAAAACAATATTAATTTTTTTTGAAACTTAAAAAAGTTTCTTTTGGAGACTTACTACAATCTCAATATCATGAATAATTTTATTTCATCGTGTAGTAACTCATTAGCTTTTTGAAAGCTATCAAATACTTGTGTACTACCTCATATTCCAAAACACCACACCTATGGTGAACGTCTCCTTTAAGGAGAAAATTATATGTACCAATCAATGACAAATTTGTGTAGCCACACAATAACATTCATTTTTAGTCATGGCCATAACCTTTATATGAAAGAATCATTTCTTTCTTTTGCCTTTTGGTAGTTCATAATAAAATATACCACAATATTTGTGCAAGACTTATTTCTTGCTTTTACCCTTTGGTAATCCATGTTGAGACATATCACAATATTTGTGATGTACTAAAAGTACTTGATCAATGACCATTAATATCAAAAAAAAAATCATTTCTCTCAAACCTTTCGTAGAGGTGAGTTTTGATATTTGTCCAATCATATATAAGCAAGTCTTTACACACAATAATTTTTACCACATTCGATAAGTTCACTTTCAAGAATGGGTTGACATTTTCAATGCTTATCACAAGTCACATTCTATTAAAGGAATGGACTATCATTATATGTATGTGCTTCACAAATTTTTAATTAGAAGCTAAGTGTCATGTCCACCTCAACATTACTTTGAAAAGTCAAGTGCACCATCACTTTATATTTTCTTTTGATGAAGGATTTATACGAAATGTACCAAATTATATCGCTCGAAAATCGTGTGCCCAATACCTTTCATACCAATTAATGGTAAATTACCTTCACTTTTGAAGGACTATTTTGAGAACCCATAATGTTCTTCCCTTTTATTATTACCACAATGATGATCAACGTTTTATCCTTTGTCAGGTCCACGTTCATTTATACAACAATAATAGTGATTTGGTCATCTTTCAGACTTATCATATATTGCTACCACATTCAATTCATGGAATGGAGCATATTCAATGGGACGGACTTCACAATTTTTATCAAGAGCATATCAATTTGCTCAGTCATCATTATATCGTAAATATATTGCGTTGGACTTGAACCGAATGCCTTACCCATATGTTTGGCCATATTTTGTGGGATTTGAACCCAACTACCACAATGATGACTATTTTTATTTTGTCCCTTCACACCCATATTCATACATTCAGTCACTTGTCTTCTTTTAGACATATTATGCATTGCTACCACATTAACAAAAGAGAATGGAGCAAATCAATTGGGTGGGTTCCATTACTTTTCATCAAAAGCCATTATTTTGACTTAGTTATCATTATCATCAATATATTGCGTTTGGGACTTGAACCCAATGTCTTACCCATAAAAAAATCATGTTAGACCATAAATCGATGGGACTTGAACCCAAAATCTTATCATTATGGTGCACTGAGATTTAAATTCGATGTCTTACCCTTTTGGTGTGATGAAACTTAAATCTATCATTTTACCCTCAACCAGTAAAATAATAAACCAAAGTATAATGAGATCCTTAAACCTTTAAAAATTTGTAGTAACTAAAAAGAAAGTGTCACACATTAAACATAGAGAAACAGAATGTTTCTCATAGTTCAAAATTGATGTCAAATACTAGCTAATATAATATGCATATTAAACCCCATTAGCATTTTGATCATGCTAAATTAACATCTGTTAAAATTTACAAGTAATTTCGGATACCAACAAATAATATTGTAACCCCCCGAAACAGTCTAAGTAATAATTACATGGATATAAGGGGCCCTGTACCCAACCCCAACTTAGTTTAGGATTAGAGCATAATCTATAGACATGTATATCCAAAAAATCCCTATACTTGCTTTCACTGGAAAATATATTAAAAAACAAAATGTTCATTATTAATATTTAGAAAAAAAATCTACCAAAAGAAACTCCATGTGAGATCCATTACTTAGGGAGAAACAAACATAGATACGAGTGTATCAATATAAATATGTACACTTACCACTATGAGATTGTGTATCAAAATAAATTTTTTTACCAAATTTTAATTTAAATCAAATATTTTCAAATACGCGCGATGTTAATAAAATTCACAAATGAGAATACTCTATTCTCGGGAATGCTATGACACCACAAATCAGGCTTGACCTTTCCACAAGTCTAGTTGAGGTCATACGATCGCAAATCACTATCGCACGATTTCGATAACTCAACTCTCAAGACTTGGCTCTAAAACAGGAAAACAGCCATAAAGACCAATGAACGGCCAGGGCACCAAACCACCGATCTCAGCAAGTCATAAATGACTTGGGACCGTTACAGGCAAGCTCTAACAGTACAAGAAATGTGTAACCACGGAAATGACCGGAAAGGTAATTACATATATGGCATTAATGTTGTATTTGTGCACACTTTGTGAGGTGGGTCCCGAAAAGAGGCAGTTTTATGTTTAAGTGTCGTGGTTGCTGGGTGAACATGGAAAGTGGGTAACTCTGGTAACGTTGTATAATTAATCCTAATGAGTAAGAAATCTTAGGTGTGAATCGAGTAGAGGATTTTGTGGAATAGAAAATACCCCGTGCGTGGGGTCAAATTTAAAGGAGCATAGTTAGAATATGAGATTGTGGTTCCTCGAAATGTTTGGGATAAGCAAAATTTCTTTGTACCGCTAATTTTTGGTAGTTACTTTTCTAGCCATAGGGGCGGCTCTAAGGATAGGCCAGTGAGGTCGCCTTCGGCTTCCAAAATTTATTTTAGATATTCATCAATGAGTGCTATTTAATAGAATAAACTATAATTATCATTTAAGTTAATCAGTAAGTGTATATGTAAATATTTTTTACATTGTTAATATTCAAAATTTAAATTATTACGGTATGTACGTTCATTTCTTTTTTGTGTTTGTGATGATAGCCAAATCAAAAATTTTACTTTGAATTTCGGATCTCAATATCCGATAATCCACCACTTTATTCTTTGTTCTCTTCTTTTTGAAACTTTTTAAATGAAAAAATCAATTTTTTTTGTCTTAAGTGATTAATTTATTGTTTAAAAAGCAATTTCTTTTTGTTAGTATATAACTAAATTTAAGAGTCTCTCAATATGATTTTGCCTTAAGCCACGAGCTACATTGAGCCGCCCCTGAGCCATACATTTTCCTTTCAAAAGAATGATTTATTTTATTTATGTGATTATTTATTCTATTAAATTTTAATATCGAGTTTGTTGGGGGGACATAATTGCCACGAGTATGGAGCTAAAATGATCATTTTTTTAAGGTAAAACACCAAATTTTAAAAAATACAAAAAGGGACAAAACGTTCATAGTTGAGCAACTCACCCTTTTTCTAAACGGTCGTTGGACCATTTAATTTTTTTTAAACTATTTGTAACTGTGCTCGACACGACTCACTAATCTGTGTTTCGTACAATACAGTGGTCGTCGACTGACGGCACAAGTTACTTGATATGGTCAATTATCTTCATTAATTTTTGCCAGCTAATATATAGTTGGATCGCTCATAAATCCTATAATAAGTAAGCAAGAAGAACTAGCAATTTAAACAAGTAAAAAAGTCAACATCCACTATAAATTAGAAATAAAGGAAAAAAATACCACAAAACAAGAATGAGAGAAATACACAAGACTCAAAAAATTCCAAACATGAGGCACAAACATACTTATCAAGAATCTACCTGTTGAAAAAAATAATCAAGAATCTACCTTTTGAAAAAAATAATCAAGAATCTACCCTTTCTCATTCTCAAATCTCAAAGAAACCAAAAAAGAAGAAAGAAAATAAAACAAAGAGAAGTAAATAAATTAAATGAAAAAGTGGAACTTATTAGAAGTAAAATCAGCTACACAAACATCTTGAAGCATATCTGGATCTCCAGCAGAAGCTTTATCTTAGCTAATGGTTAAGATAGTCATAGCCATAATCACAAGCAAATTTTCAAACGCAAGCATGGTACAATTAAGAAGAAAGTATAAGCAAAAATAATTCTTTTTTTTTTTATAATCAATAGAGAAGCACAAAAATAGAGGAATTTGTATAAGAGAAGAACTTTAAATTAGTACTATGAGTCAGCTATCACTGTGTCGTGTACAAGTGAGTGGTGTGTGTTATCAGTTTGAGTGATGAATGGTCTGAGTGTTTTCCGGTAAGATAATTTGAAAGCGAAGAAAGAATTGACCAATTGGGTGAAGTGATTATTATATTTGTGTGTGTAGGAAAAGGGTTAATTTAGTTAAGTGGGTTTGGGTCGGGTTAAATCGGTGGAAACAAGTAATTTAATTAAAATTAAGTATTTTAGGTGGATTTGGGGGGTTTCATCCAATTGAGGAGTAATTTTGATAAGTTTCATAGTGGCAGGGGTATAATTATCCTGATAGTATAACTAAGGACAAAGTTAACTAATAAACGAAAATAGAGCGGTAATTTTTAACCCATTTTCCTAGATTATTTCTAATTAAAAAAATAATATATATTTTAAACAAATTAAAAATAAAAATATACGTATGAAATACATGTTTTAAGTTGAAAGCCCGTGGTTTACAAAATAATGGTGTACATTTGGGAATCATGCACAATATACAGAAGATCTCTTACCGCGCTGATGAGCACAAAAACTCTAACAAGTCCTTTTGCTCACAAAAACGTTGTTGATTGAGATTAAAATTTGAGAATTATAATATTACAATAATATATTCAATATAATTTCACAAATAAGATTTAAAAAGGTAATGCATATATAGATCCTATCACTACCTTATTAGATAGAAAGGTTATGAGGATTATAATATGAAAATTATATAAAAAATTATTATTTCATTTTTGCCCGCTTCAATTTTTGTGTTATATGAAATATCCTTTTGGATTATCCATTAATTTGAGAGTTGATTTATTAAATGATCAGTCAATTAGTTATTATTATTTTAAAAAGTTATATTTTTATTAAAAATATTAAAGTGGTTGAGTGATATTTGGTGCTTAAGGGGTTTGAAGGAGAGGGGAAGACCGGGTGGTCTTTGTTGGCGTAAGGGTGTATTCGAGTGAAAAAGAGGGGATTGAAGAAAAGGTTGAGAGAGAAACACTAAAAGAAAAAAAAAAGAGAAAGAGAAAATGAGACCCCACTAATTAATTAAGAGCTTATTTGAATATGCGATATGTAATCATGATTTAAAATTAGATTAATTTAAAATTGGAGTTTCGTATGGATATGTAACTTAAATTTCTTAAGTTATGTTTTTTCATAAACATGAAAATATCACAAGTTATGAGACCTATTAAAATTTTCACTATTCTTGTACAATCTTACCTTATGAGCAAACCATAGTTCATAAACAAAATGTTGAAATATCTTAAGGCGCCCACCACATTGATAAATCGCATATCTCCATGCTCTTTTTTATAAATAAATATTTACAATTACAAACTTTTAAATACACATAATCTTATAAAAATCCACTAGTCAACAATAGTAATAACTAATTATTCTTTAATATAATTCTTTCACATGGTACATATAATCTCTTCACGCCGAACATAAGTCTTTTTTTTTGTAATTTTTAAATAATGATTCTTTTTTTTTTACAAAATATAAATTTATGAGTCAATTTTTGTAATGAACTATTTTGTCATTATGGGTAATCTATTCGTGCAAAAAATCGGGTTAAAAACTTTCGGGTTTGAAAGTTGAAAATTTTGGGCTAGGCTAGTCTCGAACGGATTCTGACCGAGATATAGCCACCATAGCTCTGACCATCAAAGACAGTGGAGACAAGGTTCATGCCTGGATAATCATAAGAATGAAGATAGAAGGCATGTGAGGAATCCACTGTATTAGTTACAAAGATTCCATCACTTGCTTCAGTGGTTTGAACCAGAGGTGAACTTTGAACATCAACCATTTCAGAAAAATAAGAGAAAGAAGGAGACAGACTCTAGACGAAAAGAAGAAGCAAAGAGCAAGAGAATTCAACACTGTTCTGATACCATGAAAATCTAAACAAAACAATAGTAGAAAATTTCCTTCTTGTATTTCAGAATGAGAAAAGCTGTACAATTGGTGTTGTATTTATACAAGTATTGAGGAATCTTTCTGTCAACAAACTGGATAGGTGTCTATTTCTAATTGATCTACTTATAACTAACTATGAGATAAATACAAAAAAAAAATACTACAAAGGCTAAATTCTAATAGTATGTACAGATTCTATATTGGATCAGAGTATATGCTTGAATACAACAAGGCCCAAACGTCCAGGCCCAAAGCACATCTGGTAGAAGTTCAACAAGTTCCATAGCCCAAATATCTCTTTCCCTAATAGCATCTTTGACTTCTTCTTTTCATTTAAATAGCCACACACCACTCATTTCCTTTCTTCTAGAACTCACGTGACTATGGCAACATATATCTGTGTAAGTAGAGCTATAGCTATGGATTCCAACACCTCCTCTCAAGTTGGAGGGAAGATGAAACCCCCAACTTGTGAAGAAGATTATGATGAAGAGGACCAGTAAGAGATTTCATGAACAAGTCTGCAAGCTGAGAAGATGAACGGACATGAGAAAGAGAGATAAGTCCGGCGAGATACTATTGATGAATGAAGTGACAGTCGATCTCGACATGCGTCATTCATTCATGAAACACAAAAATTTTAGCGATGTGGATGGAAGCTGAACTATCTGAGTATAGAGGTACTGGTAAAGAGATCAGAATAGTAAGATCATCGAATAAACAAACTAACCAGGTGAGTTCTGCCACTATCCTCCTCATCATCTATACTCATCTTCAGCTGAACTGAGTGGGATCGAAGCTTGCTTTTTAGATTTCCATGATATTAGAGAAGATCCTAGAGAGATGTAAAATCCATTGACCGATTTTTATGAATCCGGATAGGTACCTCAGTCAGAATCGCAGAAGGCCAGCAATTGAAAAGACGGAGTACTGGACATAAAGAAACCAAGATCAAGATCTTTTAACAAATAGAGAAGAACTCATAGAGCCACAGTGAAATGAGGAACCCTTAGATCCTGCATATACTGACTAAGATGTTGGACAGTGAAGGAGAGATCTTGTCTGATGTGAGTAAGGTAATTCAATTTCCCAAACAGTATAAAGTTGGATCCTTTATGGAAATGTCATCATTTGCCTTTAACTTGATAGTAGGATCCAATGGTACAGAAATAGGTGAAAGATGCAAACAATCAAATTCTGCTAATAGATCTAGGATGAACGTGCGTTTAGATAGAATCAAACCGTTAGGTTCTCAAATAACTTCCAAACCCAAAAAGAAATGCAAGTTCCCAAGATCCTTAATCTTGAACTCTGCATCTAAAAATAACTTTAAGGCCTGTAATTCTGCTGCATAATCACCTGTTAATAGAATATCGTCTACATAAACTGCAATAATAGAAATAGAGTTATCTGTTTTTCTTAAAAAAATAGAGAATAGTCATTTAGAGAATGACTATATTCTTTGAAACTGAAAGTTGCAGTGATCTTGGAATACCATTGTCGAGATGCTTGTTTAAGTCCATAAATAGACTTTTTTAACAAACAAATATGGTTAGGTGATGGAGGAGTAGTTCCAGTAGGAAACTTCATATATACTTCTTCATTAAGATCTCCATGGAGAAAAGTGTTATTAACATCCAATTGAAACAGACCCCAGCCTTTCTTCACAACAATAGCAAGTATACATCTAATAGTAGTTGTTGATACCCAATTTGTGCCCTCCACATTCGTAATTAATTTCGAGCTTCTACTATTTTAAACAATTTTGAAATAATTGTCTTTATAAAATTGTAAGGTTTTCAAAATTAATTTGAGGTTAATTCAGTAATTTTAGGTGAAATATGTGTACTCTATATTTAAATTATATAAGAGTATATAAATTTTACTTAAAGAAATATTATGAAATTTTTTTAAAAATAAAAACCTTGTTTAAAGTTCAAAATGTGCTCCATTTTCCTCAAAAATTAATTTAAAATCAAGAAATAATTATGTTTTAATAATATAATTATGTGTTTGCTAATATAATTATTCTTAATTGTTAAATATAGAAGCTCCTTTTATTAATTAAGAATTTAATTCGTTTAATTTCAATTTTGGCCTAAAATCTTTAAATTGGATTAGATTGGTCATATCTTAAATTTGATTTGGTTAGTTCTTAAATGAAATTGACCATGTGGCCAAATTTTTAATCCATTTTATTTCTCCATTTTAGCCATCCATCTTGGCCCAATTCCCATTTTCCTCGGCCCAATTCTTTCTCTTCCGACCCGAGCCCAATTCCCTTTTCCCCATCAGCTATCACACAACAACATATATTCTCTCAAATAGTTCTCTCTATACGTACACCTCACGCTCTCTCTTTTTCCCCAAAAGGACGCGGTGTACTACTCTTGACGCGCCTCATACAAGCTACAGCTCACCCGTCCTCTTTATCTTCTCCATCTCTCTCACACCAGATGGAACCCTAATGCCTCTGGCCCAACAACTCGCAAATGATGAATAACAGCTTCTTCAATGCTCAAATCTTTGTCAAAATTCCCAAACGACATCCAAATCTCCGTCAAGGTTGTGCTCGCACCTTTGAGAAGGTTCAAGAAGAAGCACATGTGGCCTCATCTCCGCAAAATCAGTGGGCGATTTGTACCAATTCATACCAAGTTCTTTGTCACGACTCAACCTACCGGGCTGTGCGGGCGCCTACTCTAACCACCTAGATAGACGAACTCTCACCACATGTCCAACAGGTAACTCGAGGAAATTAAAGTAAACCATTAATCAGTCCATTTTATACATGAGAAATTCTTTTACA
This sequence comes from Jaltomata sinuosa, assembly GCA_003996215.1. NCBI lineage: Eukaryota > Viridiplantae > Streptophyta > Magnoliopsida > Solanales > Solanaceae > Jaltomata > Jaltomata sinuosa. The sequence continues at coordinate 202,773 of QJPP01000443.1, forward strand.
GAAAATGTTCATAAAATAGATGACTTAAAGGATTTGCGGAAAACCTTTACAGCCTTTAAAAATGCCCTCCCTATGACCTAGTCTAAGCAGGTACAAGAGCTACTACAAGATTTATACAGAACATATAAAGAGACACAACTTCCGTCATGGATTCGATGGACAGAAGCTGTTGGAGATCACCATCGTCATGTACCTATGAAACATCACCAACCCTGCAATCAGACTATACCAAAAAGGTATAGCAAGAGTAGAGTCAGTACAACCACACGTACTGGTAGGCATCATCGGTCCACCCAAATCCACACGTACCATTATGTAGGAAAACAGGGGAAAACATGAAAATAAACATTATAGCTCCCTCCTTCACCCTTAGCATTGACCCTAACATCTAGGACTTCCCAAGTTTTACTCATAACTAGACTTCTCAAGGTTACCTTGTCACCTAGACTTCCCAAGTCACCTTGACACGTAGACTTTTCAAGTCACCTTGACACGTAGACTTCCCTAGTCACCTTGATACGTAGACTTCCCAAGTCACCTACCATTTTTCGAACCTTCCCGGACCTCTAGGACAACTTTACCACCTGTTTATATTAACCAATAACCACACCCAGACTCTCAGTCTTCCTCTATATTTACAAATCACATGCAATTTACCTAACAACCATTGACACCTTCAATGACCACCATAGAGCTACATCTAAATCCCTCATTGGATCACATAATCCGAACCCTCCAAGGGTCATCCATCCACACCAAAGTGTTCAACGGACTACCCCAGTCTACACCAAGACCGACCTTTAGCTTATTAACCATGATAATTCATGACCGTCATTATTACACTTAATGACATTAATTTTTTGAAATTAATATTGGTGACTCTTGACTAATCCTAAGGGTCAAAGACACTTAAAAGATTAATTAAGTTAATTGAGGACTCAATGAATATTTTTAAAACATCTTAATCTTTTTAAAAATACAAATCAACCCACAACTATATAAAGTGAAAAATCAATTTTTAAAATCAAATCTCAAAATTGTTCCCTCTCTTCTTCTTCTCTCTCAACAACCTGTTGTCCTCCATCGATAACAGATCGACGAGACAGTCATTCTCCGGTGATTTTCAACCTCCGGCGACTCCAATTTCCAGTTCTTCATCATCCCTTTTTGACTTTCAACCGTCAGTCTCTATTTTTTCACAGGTAAAGGCTTCTCTTTTTTTTATTTTCAAAAAAATAGGATTTTTTAGTTATGAAGATAAAGATGGACTTGAGTTATCTTCTCTTCTAGTGAGATTTAACAAGAATGAGTATTTGATGCTTAACAAGGAAACGAGAACCCAAAAAAATCCTAATTTTTTATTTTCTTGGGAATCTGAGTGAAATATGTTGTTGTTGTTGTTGTTGTTGTTGTTGCAGATCTTCTTGTTGTTGTTGTTGGGGATCTTGTTATTGTTGTTGGAATCTGTTGTTACAGTTGTAGAAGGGTCTTGCATCTCAAAAAGTTAGGTTTTTTGAAAATAATGTTTTGGTTAATGAATAAGAAGAGGACTTGAACTGAGTTAAGAAGAAGAAGATTTGAACTAAATATTATCCTCAAAGTTAGGGTTAATGTTGTTGTTGTTCTTGTTCTTGAACATTATGTTGGTGTTATTGGTGTTGTTGTATTGGTAAATGTTGGTGTTATTTTTGTTCTTGTATGGTGTTGCTCTTGAAATTTGATATGCAAGTGGTAAATATTGATTTATATTGTTGTTCAAGTGATTATATTTGTGACTTGTTGTTTGTGTTGTTGTTATGTTGGTTGGTTCCCAGTGTTTGGTGTTCTTGGAGGTGTTGTTGTTTTTGTTGATTTTATTGGATTTTGTTGGTGTTATTGATGTTGTTTTATTGGTAATTATTGGTGTTGTTGTCCTTGTATGATGTTGCTCTTCAAAATTGTTATTCAAGTGATAAATGTTGATGTTCTTGGTATATTATGTGGTAAAAATTTTGTTAATACCATAACAGATGTGTAATATGTTGCAATAAATGTTTCATCTGTTACAGCATATTAAGCATATGTTGGAAATAACTATACTATCTGTTGGTTTACTCTTATTATGTTTCCAACAGATGACCCATCTATTGGAACAGATGAGTTATATGTTGCAATAGATGACTCATCTGTTCCAACAGATGGGTCATCTGTTAGATGAAATTAAAGCAGTAGCTACTGCTTTGATTTCATCCAACTTATGACTCATCTGTTGGAACAATTATTTGTACATTTTAAATTTACTGTTATCTTTTTTTTAATGATGCACAAATCAATCATTGACCTTTATTTTACTCTTGTTTGTAGATAAATGGCTCCCACTAAAAGGAAAGGAAGTAAATCAACTCCAAAGAAAGGAAGAAGAAAAGTAGCTAGGGTACATTCACCACTAAAAGAGCTTGCTATACAAGCAGTATCTCAATTAGAAGAAGAAGTCTCTTCTCAATCAGCTTTAAATATAGAAAAAGAGAAGGAAAAAAAGAATGAAATAGAAAAAAGTGAAGAATGTGAAGATTTAAGTAAAGATGAACAAGGAGATGAGAAAAGTGAGGAAGATGAAGGAAGTGAGGGAAGTGAGGAAGATGGAGGAGAAAGTGATGAAGATAAAAACTCAGTAGAGGAAGAAGGTGTATATAAAGAGAGGGATTGAGAAGATAATGAAGTAGAATCAGAGGAAAGAGAATCAGAGGAAGGAGGAAAAGGAGGAGATAATGAAAGTGAATATGAGGAAGAGGGACACCTTGATCCTAACAGTCCTTCCACTGAAGAGTGTGTCAAAACATTCTGCATTAATAATTTTTCTGTGAGAATACAGTGTGATGGTGTCACAAATTTAACTGGTGATTGTGTGGTAAAGTCAGCCATGGGAAAATCTTTTGACACTTTCAGAAAAATACTTCAAGAACAAAAATTGGATGATTATTTCAGAAACAGGTGCTTTGGGCAATATCTTGATTTGCCAGAGGATAATAATGCTCTTTTTCAAATAACCATGGTGTATGGTCTTCTCAAACGTAGATTTATGTATGAGAACAATGATAAGATGGATGAAGTTTGGATCAACTACTGTGGCATGCCACTTTGTTTTGGATTGAAGGAGTTTGACATAGTTACTGGACTAAAATGTCATCCTCCTTCTCAACCTATTCCTGTTGTTACACAAAAAAAAGCACTCCACACACCAAAGACAACAACAAAAAAAGGATCTAAGTCAGCAGCCAAGACTGTCAAGAAAATTCAAAAGGGCAAGTCAACTGATGGTGATGACTTGGTGTCCCTTGTTGGTTAAAGCTTCAAAAATATAAATTTACTTCAAGAGTTAGAAGGTAAAAGGCTTTCAAAGAAGCACAAGCAATCATTGTGCTTGGTTTGATTTGTACATAATATTCTTTGGGTGAGGGACGTTAACAACAACATACCACTTGGTTTAATAAATCTCTCGAAAGATCTGGAGGCATTCAACAACTACCCTTGGGGTCGTGAAAGCTTCATAATGACTGCCAAATATTTGTTGACTCTGTTAACGCCAAAGACAGTCAACTTATATGGCTTTCCATGGGCTTTCATGGTAAATATTTTATTTTTGTGTTTTAATTTTTTTTATTGAATAATATTTTAAATTTTTAGCATAATTTTTACAGGCTTGGGCATTTGAATCCATTCCTTATCTCCGACAACAAGTGAAGGACTATCAAGAAGAGGTTTCTAGTCCTAGAATTCTGAGATGGTTGTCGGCCAAGAACGATAAAAGAGCAAAAGTTCTTGATCTTTTCAAACCACCCGAGGAAGAAGTAAGTCTACTTTTATAGAGATTAACTTGAATTTATTTTTTCAAAATTCACATCTGTTGCAACACATTAACATCTGTTGCAATAGAATTCAATTATGAGTTAAACATTATTTTAATACATTTAATTATTGATTTTAGATTGTGCATCCATGGCTTATTCCAACTAATTGAGAGTTAAAGATGCCATTCCTTGTTACTTTAGGGTCTGTGAAAACTCTATCGGACTCTAAGGTAATTGATAGGATAAAAAAAAGAATTAGCTGGAGCAACAACCATCAGAAGAAAAGCACTTGGAAAGGATAATTTGGTTTTTGATGATGTTATTGTTGATACTGCTGGTGTTGGTGTTGGTAGTGGTGGTGATGGTGTTGTTGTTACTGTTGGTGGTGATGGTGGTGGTGATGGTGTTGGTGTTGGTGATGCTCTTGTGGTTTTTCAACCAAAAAATGACCATGACTATGGTCATACTGAAGATGCCGATTTTGGTGGTGGAAACCTCCCTGACTTGGTGGTGGACACACCCCTGACTTTGCCGGTAGACATACCCCTGACTTTGGTGGTAGACATACCCCTTTTAGTAGGCATGCTACAGATCTACCACACTACATGGGTAGACAGTTTGGTGGTGTTGCCTCTTCAAGCTCTTGTTCTGCATGCAAATGCCAAGAGTGCAAGGAAAAACACGATGGAGTGATTGATGCTCTTAAGGGATTAACTAATGTTGTAAAGGAATTGACATCTAAAAAGGGTGTCATCCCATCAAGAAAGATTACAGAGCCATTCACTCCATTGAAGGTTAAGATTAAGAGCACAAAAAAAATAATTTCCAAGGCAATATCAGATATTAAATCAAGGAAAATTATAACTCTTCTTCCTTGCACTGTTGGGGAAGTTCCAAGAGCCATAAGAGAGCAAGGAGAGATGAAAAAGGTAAATATCTACAAGTTGGTGACTGCCATAAGAAAAGGCAAAGCTGAAAACTCTGATGAATTCAAAAAAGGCCCCAAATATTTACTCTATACATAAATTTGGTCCACAAAACTTCAAGAACATGACTGATGTGAAGTTTTGGTATGTGGACTGGGTAAGTTACTTTTACTAACCTTCTATTTATTTAATGATTTTGTACTGCTTATTTAGATGATCCATCTGTTGCAACTGATGAGAAATATATTGCAACAGATGGGTAATCTGTTAACAGTTTCAAAGATCTGTTCCAACAGATGACCCATCTTTTGGAACAGATGGATCATCTGCTGCAACATATGATCCATCTGTTGGATGAAATCAAAGCAGTGACCTACTTGATAACGCCCAAACTACACCTCAAATTAACGAAGCGTAAGCGGTCGTAGTCAAATATAGAACCCAACTAGGTTGGGGTCGAATCCCACAGAGAATATGGTGAGAATTAAGTCTTTAGTGAATTAAGTGACTAGTCGTCAATAGTTTCCGGTAAAAAGGGGGGGTTTTGTGTGATCAAATTGTAAACAAAACAAGCAATAATGTATGAGAAATAATCAGTAGGAGAATGAACTAGGGAAGTGTTTACCATGGCGTTGGTAACAATGTCGATTCTAGGCTTAATCGGGTTCTTTTTATATGCGTGTCACGATGTGATTGAATTAATGGTATCTTCTAAACGTTTCTCAACCAAATAGACGAATTTCCTTTTATCTTCTCTCGATCTCAAAAAGGTGTGCTTTTAGATTTCAATCCTAAACATCAAGTAGATTAATCTAGTTACAGCATTAATCATAAGACGAGAGTTGGTAGTCTCGAATCCTCGTCGTTAATCAAGTTTTCTTGTTTTAATCTCTTTACTCAAGCAAATTAAACCTAGGCATGTTCTAATGTTTGCAACCACTAGAAAACGTTACACAATGTATGATTAACAACGTGACAACATATATATTGAACCCGCCGCTACCCGGAATCTATCTTGCTACGTTTGCCATGGCTCCCACAACCCTAGTTGTGGGAGTTTAGTTAATCATGCTATAAAGAAAAGAGAAGAGAATTGTATTCATAATAAAGAGAAGGGATTCTTACAATATAATGAGAACAATCTTCAATAATCCAAGAACACGAAAAACCAAGATCCCAAGAACAATTCAAGAACACGAATTCAAGAAGAGAAAAACCTGTTTCTTGCTCTCAAAGTTTCGCTCAAATCTCTCCTAAAATTATTGTAAAAACGTGATTTGCATAATGAATAAAATAAACCTAACATAGGGTATTTATAGGAGTCTAGGAAACACAATCCCAAACGCATTAGGAATCCGAGAAACCAAATCCCAAATGCATTAGGAATCCGAGAAACCAAATCCCAAACGCATTAGGAATCCGAGAAACCAAATCCCAAACGCATTAGGAATCCGAGAAACCAAATCCCAAACACGGTAGGAATCCTAATCGCGGGCTGCCTTGGTGCGACACTGCTTTGGTGTGACGGTTAATCGCGGGCTGCCTTGGTGCGACATTGCTTTGGTGTGACGGTTTGGGTGACGGACCGTCACCACCTTGTTGGCTTGGGCTTGACAGTCCGTCACGAGCTTGACGGTCCGTCACTCTTATCCAGAATGCTCTTTTTGCTCGTATTTCCTTCCGTTTCCATGTTTGTCCCTATTTCCTGAAAACATAACATAAACCCATCAAAAACGACAATGGTTGCTTGAAAACGCACGATTGTTCTTAGTTAAAAGGAGTCGAAAGTGCCGTAAAATGGCGGCACATCAACACCCTCAACTTAAAATGTTCGCTTGTCCTCAAGCAACATGACACAAAAACAATAAGACGACTCAACTAAGAAAACAAACTCGTGTCTCTAGCAACTCATGGTCATTCAACATCTTATTCCATTTTAAATCAAGCTCCATCGTAGCCCATAAATGTATGAAACACTAACTTGCAAGGATCCAAACATGTCATTCCGATATGATAGAACATTCTACATACACACGCGCAGCTATCCTAACAATCAATAGACAATACAGAAATCTTGGTGCCCTCACCACAAAGAAATCCCACACACACGATTTGGGACTAGGTAAGCGCTCACACTCACAAACGATTTCAAACAATGCAGATGCGATACCATAGGCTTGCCCTTACTATTCTATTTCAGTTCTTCAGAAAGCCGCTCAAGATCACTACAGGACTTGTTTTGGCTTGTAATGAGGCTTCAGGTGCAGGTAGGATACATTTAGGGGTTAGTGACTAAGCCCTCCTTGGAACATTGACATCATATTACCACACAACTTTACTTTGTCCATCCTTATTCACCTTTTTTATTTCCTCGTGTCTAGCTACAGATGCGGCCTCTTTGGTTTGACAATTCTTTTTATTTCTTTTTTCGATCTTTTTTTTTTTTTTCTCTTTTTTCTTTCTTTTCTTAGGCACACACCCGCATTTTCGCTCTACTCACAACCAATCTCTTCCGTCCTCTTTTTCTTATCATTCACCTCTAGTAGCCACCCTCAACTTAGGCTGATTGCCTGAGTTGAGGTGCACGATGTCCTAGGGAGGACCAGGGCCAAAACAGGGTTTACCTCTATAGTAGCCACCCTCAACTTAGGTTGTTTGCCTACGTTGAGGTGCACGATGTCCAAGGAAGGACCAGGGCCAAAATAGGGATTCAAAGTTAAACATGAATGGTGACAGGTTATTGAAAGAATTGGTTATTAATGCCTCAAACAGGGATCAAAGGGGTTATTTATATTTGGACGGTCTTTTAGGTTAAGTGGACTGCACACAAAAAGGGCCTGTGATCCTTTCCTAAGCAACCAACTTCAAACTTAATAAAATAGACCGGGCAAGTTCTAGATGCATGCACAGAGTAAGAATTTATAACAATAAGCTCACACACTCTTGGCACCAAGAAACTATATCGCTACCAACTATCAAACAACCGCTCGGCTTAAGCATACTCATTCTACTCATAATCACACAATGACATACAAGGATCCAGACAGTCAATCGTTTCAACATAAGTACAAAACCAGAAATTTTTTTTTAAAGGGGCCTCGCTTTAGTTAACAAAAACGCCATGCTCATCACTATAGACACTAAAAAAAAATTTAAAATAACAACCTAAACATGCCGGTTCTACTAGATAGCACACCGGAGGGAAAAGAAACACGGCAACAAAAACCCTCGGTGGTGACTCACAGGTTTCCCCACGAATTAATTAGACTATAATACAACAACAATTTATGGGTTGCCTCCCATACAACGCCTGATTTAACGTTGCGGCACGACGCGGGTGTCTTGATTACTCAGACTTCATCAAGACACCCCAGACTTAATAAACAACCCTATGCACAACTATATACCCTATAATAAACAAAAACAACAAATAAAAGTAAAAGCAGGAAAGTATGACTAAGAGTCAAATAAACACACCAGACTTAATTAACAACTGTATTCCCCGGCAACGGCGCCACTTTTTGATAACGCCCAAACTACACCTCAAATTAACGAAGCGTAAGCGGTCGTAGTCAAATATAGAACCCAACTAGGTTGGGGTCGAATCCCACAGAGAATATGGTGAGAATTAAGTCTTTAGTGAATTAAGTGACTAGTCGTTAATAGTTTCCGGTAAAAAGGGGGGGTTTTGTGTGATCAAATTGTAAACAAAACAAGCAATAATGTATGAGAAATAATCAGTAGGAGAATGAACTAGGGAAGTGTTTACCATGGCGTTGGTAACAATATCGATTCTAGGCTTAATCGGGTTCTTTTTATATGCGTGTCACGATGTGATTGAATTAATGGTATCGTCTAAACATTTCTCAACCAAATAGACGAATTTCCTTTTATCTTCTCTCGATCTCAAAAAGGCGTGCTTTTAGATTTCAATCCTAAACATCAAGTAGATTAATCTAGTTACAGCATTAATCATAAGACGAGAGTTGGTAGTCTCGAATCCTCGTCGTTAATCAAGTTTCCCGGTTTTAATCTCCTTACTCAAGCAAATTAAACCTAGGCATGTTCTAATGTTTGCAACCACTAGAAAACGTTACACAATGTATGATTAACAACGTGACAACATATATATTGAACCCGACGCTACCCGGAATCTATCTTGCTACGTTTGCCATGGCTCCCACAACCCTAGTTGTGGGAGTTTAGTTAATCATGCTATAAAGAAAAGAGAAGAGAATTGTATTCATAATAAAGAGAAGAGATTCTTACAATATAATGAGAACAATCTTCAATAATCCAAGAACACGAAAAACCAAGATCCCAAGAACAATTCAAGAACACGAATTCAAGAAGAGAAAAACGTGTTTCTTGCTCTCAAAGTTTCGTTCAAATCTCTCCTAAAATTATTGTAAAAACATGATTTGCATAATGAATAAAATAAACCTAACATAGGGTATTTATAGGAGTCTAGGAAACACAATCCCAAACGCATTAGGAATCCGAGAAACCAAATCCCAAACGCATTAGGAATCCGAGAAACCAAATCCCAAACGCATTAGGAATCCGAGAAACCAAATCCCAAACGCATTAGGAATCCGAGAAACCAAATCCCAAACGCATTAGGAATCCGAGAAACCAAATCCCAAACGCATTAGGAATCCGAGAAACCAAATCCCAAACACGGTAGGAATCCTAATCGCGGGCTGCCTTGGTGCGACACTGCTTTGGTGTGACGGTTAATCGCGGGCTGCCTTGGTACGACACTGCTTTGGTGTGACGGTTTGGGTGACGGACCGTCACCACCTTGTTGGCTTGGGCTTGACGGTCCGTCACGAGCTTGACGGTCCGTCACTCTTATCCAGAATGCTCTTTTTGCTCGTATTTCCTTCCGTTTCCATGTTTGTCCCTATTTCCTGAAAATATAACATAAACCCATCAAAAACGACAATGGTTGCTTGAAAACGCACGATTGTTCTTAGTTAAAAGGAGTCGAAAGTGCCGTAAAATGGCGGCACATCACTACTATTTTGATTTTATCCAACAGATGACTCATCTGCTGCAATAAATGACTCATCTGTTGGAACATATGGATCATCTGATGTAACAGATGACTCATCTGTTGGATGAAATCAAAACAGTTCCAACAGATGAGTCATTTGTTGCAGCAGATGATCCATATGTTCCAACAGATGGGTCATTTGTTGCAACAGATGACTCATTTGCTGTAACTTTTCAAGTATTATAAGTTGCTAACTTATATAATTATATTATTATTTCAGTATGTTGATGAAATTCTTCTTCTGATGCGGGAGACGCATCTAAAATTCATTCAATTCTATGATCTTGGAGATAGAATAATGGACCTCAATTTTTATGGTAATTTCCTCTGTCGGTACAACAAACTCAGTAAAGAAGCAACAACTCCTGGTGGAAAAAAAATAGAGGAGTTACTTGCTGAGTTTGAATGGGATGATGACATGATTGACTATGTCAGAGGAAAGAGACCATATCCAGGTGCCATAGATTGGAGAGAGGCCAAGAGAATCATAGCAATAATGAATTTGGAGAAGAAATATTTTGTGACTGTTGAGATCAAAATAAGTGAGGGAGTCATGAATGTCTATGACTGCAACATACCAGTGTTTGAAGAGTTTCAATTTCTGATATTCATGGAGGGTTTGTTGGAGTTGTTCCCTAAGTTGTTGAAGCAAAGTGGCCTAATGAATCACTTGCCGGAAAAATTGCTCAACGAACGATGGGCTTTTGAAGGTCGAAAACAGAACCTTCCGAAGAATGAGATATTTACCGCGTGCGGGTCATACTCGCTTGCTTTCATTGAGCATCTGATAACCGACACTTCTATGATAACTCCTAAGACTCTAATGAATGATAATTCAGTTGCAAGAATGCAAGAAGTTTGGGCCGCTGGGGTGATTTTTAAGAGTTTGGAGCCCTGATATGGGTTGCATTTTGCAGACAATATTTTCTATTTTTAATATTTTAATTAATTATATTATGGGCTGTAATTTGCAGACAATCTTTTTTATTTTTAGTATTTTATTTAGTTATATTATATATTTGGTGATGACAATATTATATGTTTAATAGATGTCCAGTTATTATGTAATGAATTTTATTTTATCCTTAAATTTAAAAAATATTGGATTATTACTAAAAATGAATTATACATCTATTGAAAATCATCCAACATATATACTCATCTGTTGCAGCAGATGATACATCTATTGCAACAGATGACTCATCTGTTGAAAATAATCAAACATACTCTACACATTTTGCAACAGGTGAATAATATGTTGCAACAGATGAATCATCTGTTGAAAATAATCAAGCATACTTTACACATTTTGCAACAGATGACACATTTGTTGGAAATAATCAAATATACTCTACACATTTTGCAACAGATGAATTATTTGTTACAACAGATGAATCATCTGTTGGAAACCATCCAACAGATATAGACATATGTTGCAGCAGAAGAATCAACTGTTGGATAAGTAGACATCTGTTGCAGCAGATCAATTGACTTATTTGATGTGAATTGCTTAATTAACTCATAATTAGTAATAAATTACGTTATTTAACCATAATTAGCTTTCAATTAACAATTTTAATTACAATCTCAATGAATTACATAATAATTACATGATCAACTAAGTGTAGTGATCCTAAATAGAGGGATCAATTGACTTATTTGATGTGAATTGATTAATTAACTCATGATTAATAATAAACTAAGTTATTTAATCATAATTAGCTTTCAATTAACAACTTCAATTACAATCTCAATGAATACACAATAATTACATGATCAACTAAGTGTAGTGATCCTAAATAGAGAGATCAATTGACTTATTTGATGTGAATTGCTTAATTAACTCATGATTAGTAATAAACTAAGTTATTTAATCATAATTAGCTTTCAATTAACAACTTCAATTATAATTTCAATGAATACACAATAATTACATGATCAACTAAATGTAGTGATCCTAAATAGATGGATCAATTAACTTATTTAATGTGAATTGATTAATTAACTCATGATTAATAATAAACTAAGTTATTTAATCATAATTAGCTTTCAATTAACAACTTCAATTACAATCTCAATGAATTACATAATAATTACATGATCAACTAAGTGTAAATGATTCATCTGTTGCAACAGATGTCAATATCTGTTGGATGGTTTCCAACAGATGATTCATCTGTTGCAACATATGTCTATATCTGTTGGATGATTTCTAACAGATGAGTCATCTGTTGCAACAGATAAATCATCTGCTGCAACATATGTCTATATCTGTTGGATGATTTCCAACTGATGATTCATATGTCGCAACAAATGACTCATCTGCTGCAACATATGTTTATATTTGTTTGATCATTTCCAACAGATGAGTCATCTGCTGCAACTTATCATTCATCTGGTGCAATATGTGCTGAATCTGTTTGATTATTCCCAATATTTGTAGTAACATATTTAATTATTCCATCAGATTTCACCATCTTTTGCAATATATAAATGAGTTAAGTTCACAAACATCACAGACTGAAATATCATAAAAAAAATACTAAAAGTTCAGAATAACAATACTATTACTATTACAAGAATGGAGAAAATGAGTGCAACATTAACAATTATGGAGCATTTTGATCTGCGCATGAAGTTCTTTTATGGCCAACTGTCTTACATATAGAGCACTTATTTTTTCTTGTTGGAAATGATTCTCCGACTCCACGCCTCCTTTTTTTTCGCCTGCTTCTCGGTTTGCTTGGGTCAATATGTTGAAGAGATATTTCTCTCTCTAAAATCTCCAAAGGAACATTCCAAGATTCTTCAGAAGGCACATGATGAATTTTCTCACAGTATGCAATGATGTATTTCTCCACCGTATAATATGAGGATGAGTACTCATAAATTCGCCTACCAAAGTATTCACCATATTGAACTCAAAGCGCTGCCATAGCATGTGGACAAGGTATTTTATCCATGTCAAATACTCTGCATGTACAAGATCTTGCTTGCAAATCAACTGTAGCAACTTCACCATGACCGGTGACACTGAACCTGTAGTTCGTAGTTTGATGAGCCAATAACTTGTTTTCCAAGTTGACGTACTCTGTTATTTTCTTTTCTATTTCAGGTACAAAGATGGTTGGTGAGTTGATGAACTTCGTACGCCTCTCGTGAAATTTTTGTGCAAATCTCCTATTTATTTCATTAAATAGAGCGACAATGGGAAATTCTCTTTCAACGTCGAACATTGCATTCACCGACTCAGCAATGTTTGTCGTCATAATGTTATACCTCTACAAATAAATAATCACCCAGTAAGATATAATTGACAATAAACTCAAATAAATCACTTAATTTATAATATTATACCTATTTTTCGGACAGAATGCTCTACTCCTCCTGTGGAATCTAACACATTCAAGATGTTCGGCTGCTCCGGGTACCATATCTCTTATTTGATTGAAATGGTCACTGAACTCATCAATTTTGTACGCTTTTTCTGCTTTATAAAAATGAGATACGACCTTCGTATTCTGAAAGTTGTTTCGAATATTCTCCCCAAGGTGCCTTATGCAACAACCATAATGAGTTGTAGGGTAGAAAATTGAAACCATCTTCTTGATACTTGGATGCCTATCAGAAATTATGCACAAATCAGCAGTATCATCTAGATAGCTTCTCATTTGTTCAAAAAAATATCGGTATGAGGCATCGCACTCCTTGTCAACTACACAAAAAGAAATCGGAAAAATATGATTCTCTGCATCCTGTGTCACAGCTGACAATAAAACTCCTTCATACTTGCTCCTCAAGAATGTCCCATCAACGGCTATGACTTTTCTCATTTTCTCAAAACCACGTATCCAAGCCCCATAGGATACAAAAAAATACTTAAACTTTCCATTTTCATCAACTTTCAATGTTGTCTTACTTCCTGGATTTGCGGACTGAAGCATATAACGGTAAGCATCAAGCACTGCATACCCGTGCTCATGTGTTCCCCTAACCAAAGACTTTGCAATCTCCATGCCCTTCCAAATCTTCCAATAACTCACCTTAACACCCAATTCTGTACAAATTTGATGTTTCATGTCTTGTGTAGATGGGCCTTTACCTTCGGGGAACCTATTTTTGAAAATTTCACCGATGACTTTTGTTGTGGCGTACGGATTATGACTCTTGATATGCTCAAAACCACACGTGTGATACTTTACATAGGTTGTAATACATAATCTATCAGAACTTAAAAGCTTCAAAGCCCTAACCCACCATTTGCACTCCTGATATACACATCTAAAACAATACACATTACGCGAATTAATCACCTTCTTGAGTCTAAAAAATCTTTTTTCAAGCAAGCAATTTTCAACGAAGTTGCTAGTTCTTGCTTGTTCTTGAATGACATTCCCTTATAGAAACCTGTTTCATCCTCTTGCACAAGGATAGATTGTGTTGATTGAGAATTGTCCACTGTATTGCTTCCAACATCAGGTGTAGGAGTTTGGTCATCCCCACAGTTTGGACCATCCAATTCAGCCCCACTTCCATTATCTGGAATATTCATATCTACCCTATCCTCCAACTCATCATTTAACATATCTTGTTGGTTTTGAGCTAAATTGGGGTTCTCTATCGGCTTTTCAATTATGTATACCCTTAAAATAGGCCTAGCTGCATCACTCAAATAAGCACGCAAATGAACTTGATCCCTTATCTTAAAAGGCAAGACCCTCTGATTTTTAAAAGAGCTGTGCATGTAACTGATGACAAGATCTTTCGATTGGCAATTTAATTCACAACAACTGATGATTAAGTTAATAAAATCATCATACAAAATATCTTTTTGGACTGTCATCGCTATTATTTCTAACAAGTCACCATCCTTCCAACGCCAAATAAATAAATTGTTCTTCTCGATCCATTCACCATGACAATCAACCCCTATTGTTATTGATTCCTCCATAAATGATACCTAAAGAGTTTTGTTAAAAAAATCAATAATAGTATAGTAAAGTTGAGTATCTATATACAATAATAAGATTATATCATTGTCCCAACAAGTAATTCATTTGTTGTAACAAATGACTCACATGTTGGATACATGTTCAGAGCCATAAGCTTAATCCAACAGAAAAGTCATTTGCTGCAACAGATGAGTTATATGCTGCAACAGATGATACATCTGTTGCAACAGATGACCTATCTGTTGGATCAAGCTACTAGTTCTGAACATGAATCCAACAGGTAAGTCATATGTTACAACAGATAACTCATATGTTGCAACAGATAACTCATCTGTTGTAGCAGATGACTTATCTGTTGGATTAAGCTTCTGGTTCTGAACCAGCTTTGCCAGCTAATGTAAGATGAATCCAACAGGTAAGTCATCTGCTGCAACAGATGAGTTATTTGTTGCAACATATGACTTACCTGTTGGATTCATGTTCAGAACCAGTAGTTTGATCCAACAGATAGTTCATATGTTGCAACAGATAACTATCAGTTGCAACAGATCACTCATTTGTTGCAACAGATGACTTACTTGTTGGATTCATGTTCAGAACCAGTAGCTTGATCCAACATATAGGTCATCTGTTGCAACAGATGGGTCATATATTAGATACGCTACTGAAAATTGCAGAAAAACAGCAGATATACCCAGATGAGAAATTGAACTAAAAATCATTATTTTTACTTACCAAAATCACCTATGAAGAAATGCCCAGTGATTACGAACAAATTTGATCCAAAATTTTGGTCCTGTACCAGCAGTTATGGCAGCAGCAACAACAACAATGGAAGGCAGGGGAGTAGAAGAAGAAGAAGATGATGATGATGAAGAAGAAGAAGACAACAACAACAACAACAATGGAGAATGCCCTGAAAATGGTGCGAGGAAGAGAAGCAAAAAGAAGGGGAGGCGGTCATTTCCCCCATCCCATTTTAGGTAATTAGGGTTTTATTTAATTCTCCCAAAAGGAGAATGGTCCCATGGGTCAAAGTGTGAAAATAAAAACTTGAGGGCAACTCAGAAAATGAGTCAAAACCCATTAATTCCTAATCCAATTTTTATCACCTCTACTCAATTAAAATAACTTAAGTCACTACAACTTAAATTTGAAACATTTTTGTCACCATTAATTCATTTTCCCTTCTGTATATTGCCTTCAAAAGAGCATTTACTCACGGCATTTAGGTTATTGCCGGTAATGTTTAGGTTTAGAAAATATATTAGTGGCTATTAAATAATTGTCACTAATTAAGTGCCACTAAAAGTGTTTTGTGTTGTGGTGGTAATAGATAATATGCAAATTCTCCCATAAATTATAAGTAGATCTAAACGAAAAGAGTAATAGAGATGGCAATGGGACAAGGTAAGGACGGAGCGGGTAAAATCTTAGCGGGTCAAAGCTTGCTTCGCCTTAACCCGCCCTATTGTCATCCCTAAAGTGTAATCACACATTTGATTCATAACTCTCTTTTTTTCTTATTTTTTATTTAGTTAGTTAATTTTAATACTGCAACACCTTTTTAAGATTATTAACAAATTTAATTGCTAAGCATGAGTAGCTGGTGTAACTAATATCTTGCTTTTCCCATTAAATTATACTTCATTATCTAATTGACTTATTTTTTCTATTTTCCAAAATTCAATATAATTATCGATATCATTTTGTCGTAATTTCTTTAATATTTGTTAAACGTGAGATTCGATGTCCTCTACGTATGAAACTTCTATATCAAACCTTTATTTGTAAAAAAGATCAGTGTAGTTTAACTTTTCTTTCACTGTGATGTTTTTTTTTTTAAGAAAGTCAGAAGTATGTGATATTAGTCAAGTTTGTCATTAACGAAATAAATAATTAATCTTCTTGATCAGACAAATAATATATGTCGTGGGTAGGTAAAAGAAATTAAAAGTTTTTGAAATAATTGACCACGTCAATTCATATACATTATCACTTTATTTCTTTCCCAATATTCATTCCTTCACTTCTTAAGTAGTAATTATATACTACTCCCTTCGTTTTAATTTGTTTGTTTGATTTTAACTTGCCACAAAATTTAAAAAAATAAAAAATATATTTGAATCTTATGGTCTTAAATTAAAGATACATAGAATGTACTAAAATATTTTTTAATCTTTTGATCTTAAACATATCATGTGAAAAATTAAAATTAAAGAGTTACCCCAAAAGAGGAGATATTTTATTTTTGAAATAGATCAAAAAAAGAAATATGACAAATAAAATGAAACTGTAAAAGTATAACTTTCCAATTTATGTGAGATATTATTACTATTATTTCCATCACAAAATAAATTGAGCATGTGTGTCATTCTGCATAGTCATGGACTTAAAGCCACCTAAAATGAAATTAGGAAATGGAGGTTTGCTTCTCATCTCTTTGCATTCCCAAAATTTAAGAGGGAGTTCATAGAAAGAGAAAGGGAATGGAGTGGGTGGGGGAGGAGATTTAAAGAAGGAGAAAGAGAGTTGGGGTGGGGGTGGGGGTGGGGGTGGGGTGGCGGGGGTTGGAGAAGAAGAGGAAAGAGAAAAGGGGTGGGGTGGGATGGGTGGGAAGGAGGTTTAAAGGAGGAGAAAACAGTGGGGTGGCGGGGGTTGGAGAAGAAGAGGAAAGAGAAAAGGGGTGGGGTGGGGTGGGTGGGGAGGAGGTTTAAAGGAGGAGAAAACAATGGTGGGATTGGGGGTTGGTGTCACGACCCAACTACCGAGTCGTGCGGGCACCTACTCTAATCTACCTAGATAGGAGAACCCTTACCACCCGAATCAACAGGCAAAGCAGAAAAAAAAATGACCATTAAGTAAGTCCCTTTTATACATGAGAAATCCTTTCACAACATTTGAAAAATCTTTATACAACAACTTTCGAAAAATAATAACCTTTAGAACTTGTGAAAATTTACTAACAATATAACACAACCTCCCCAGAACCTAGTCTAAGCCGGTACAAGAGTTTCTATAAGATGAGATTATAACATAAGATGGACACAACTCCCACCATAGAAGGAAGTAGGAGATCACCGCGATCCTGAACCTGTGAAATATCACTAACCCTGCAACCAGACTATACCCAAAAAGGTATAGATAGAGTAGAATCAGTACAAACACACGTACTGGTAAGCATCATCGGCTGACCTGAATTCACTTCTACCATGATATAAAATTCAAGATAAAATGCACAACGTAAATATTTCACCCCTTCCAACATCTCTTTTATCAATTCCTCCTTCCGGAATCGACCTTCCTAACATTTCACTGCCAACTCCACCACCCTAATCTTGACCTTGACATCTAGGACTTCCAAAGTCTCACTCATAACTAGACTTCTCAAGTCATCTTGTCACCTAGACTCCCCAAGTCTCTCTTTAACCTTACCTCAGTCAACTATCTTGACTAAATATCCAGACTTAATCCGGTCAATTGTCCCACCAAACCATTTTCGGACCTTTTCAGGACCTCTAGGACAACTTTCCAACCTGTTTATATTAACCAGTAACTACACCCCAGAATCTCAGTATTCCTCCCAATATACCAATCATATAGAATACCACTAACGACCCTTGACACCTTTAAAAAACAACAGAGTTACATCTAAATCCTTTTTTACATCACGTAATCCGGACCCTCCAAGGATCCTCCATCCACACCTAAGTATTCAACAGACTACCCCGGTTACACCATGAACCACCCTTAGCTTATTAACTATAACAATTTCTAACCACCATTAGTACACTTAATGACAATAATGTGTGATCTTATAACCTCTTTTACATAGTCCAGACCCACCCGGATTCCCCCAACGCATCTAGGTGTTAAATGGCAAATCTGATCTACACCAAGACCAACTAATAATCAACACAATAATCTGGTCTACACCAAGACCAAAAGTAATATCCT
Organism: Jaltomata sinuosa; assembly: GCA_003996215.1. NCBI lineage: Eukaryota > Viridiplantae > Streptophyta > Magnoliopsida > Solanales > Solanaceae > Jaltomata > Jaltomata sinuosa. The sequence continues at coordinate 221,494 of QJPP01000443.1, forward strand.
AATTTATAAACACAGTCCAGTCCACTCATAGAACCAAATTAATTACACACTGCAATAAGAAAATTCGTATCAGGCGTAGTACCCGAGCCAGCCGTTAGTATATTTCGTACCAGGCGTGGTACTCGAGCCAACCGTTAGTATTCTCTATACCAGGCGTGGTACTCGAGCCAATCGAATGTCACACAGAAATTCACAGTCACAAACAATGAACAAACAACACTTGTAAGGCAACAAGAAAATATACCAGGTTCATTTCACAAGATCGATCACCGGACTCTTTGACATTCCTACTCATTCCTTAAGCATTCAACACATACAATATTTAGACCAAAGTATACAGACATACAGTGCAAACAAGAAGCAATAACCATCCCCTACCCAATTTCGGGTACACTATGAACCATTAAATCCCGTCCGGAGACTAACCCCGAATCACCCTTTTAAACATGTCATTAGATACCTTTATTCCTGACCCTCTTCCTAGGACTAAATACCACCCGGAAAAAACCTTTACCAGCCTTAGAACACAGTCAACTAATATCCTAATTATACCAATTAGTTTCGAAACTTCCGTTCCTTACACATTGTTAATTACTAAACCCCTTCCGGTTTTTCGAACCTCCCGATATTTTAGTTTCCGTATTTTTATTAGCAAAATCACATAATTAAGCAATGCCTAGAATATCACAACACCCTTCCCCATTCTATCATTTCCAAACTAATCCAACAATTAACAACTTCCTCCAGACTCCGTGCTCGAAGGCCTAACTATGGATTCTCCCTTTCTTTCTATACAATAAAAAGGAAATAAAACAGTCAATCTACTCTTGGAAGAAACCTAGCCTACCTGGACGCCAAGCAGCTGCAAGGATGCGTTTTCGACTTCGTGAAGGTGTTTTTAGCTGAACGATGATTCTGGAATCTATTTTTTTCCGCGTCCCTTCAGCTATAGTCTTTCCTCCCCATGGTTCTCAAGTCCTGGAGCAGCATAGGAGGGTTTTTGGAGAAACCCTCGTATGTTTCTCAACTGAGGAGGAGAAATCTTTTAATAAAACTCGTTTTGAGGCTACTGCCTCCCGTCATTCCGCTATAGCGGATGGCCTTCCGCCATAGCGGTTCCGCTATAGCGGATAAAATACCGCTATAGCGGAGTGACGTCAGCCCGGATGATTTTTAAAAATCTGAAATTTTTCGTCACGTCACCCCACTTAATACCAAAAATATTGATTTGTTTTCGAAATTTCATGATGTCGTTGTTCCTGAAATAATGACGGATCCGGTTGTTACAATTGGGGAAGAAGACTGTCGAAGAAGACAGGGGTGGGGTGGGGGATTTAATCCTTTTTTTTATTATTATATATTATACATATATTAGTGGGTTATTTTTTAAAAAGAATAATTTTTGACATGGCTCTGGCGTGGTAAAGACGTGGTATTGATTTGACAGTGACATGACGCGTGTATAATCCACTCTTCATTGCGAGACTGAGATTATATTTTAAGGGTTAAAAATAATTCATTTTAAAATTGTTAAGGAAGGTATATAATTATTAATTAAATTTAAATATTAAAATAAATTATCGAGCAAAATCTAAGGATTTTTTTTTATGTATTTTCTCATTAATATTTACCCCTCCCCCGGTACATCATGGAAGGCACGAATCACTCATACATGTGGTCGACTGTGTAGTAAACTAAACCTTCGTCATTATTAAGAAGTAGGTGAATAATAAATTTCATATAGTCAAGTCCAGACAAGATGTTATACCAGTGACAGAGCTACAGTGCTATCTACGGACTAGATCTAGCCTGTTATATCAGTGTTTTTTTATAATTAATTATTTTTTAATTATAAAAGGTTACATTTTTTTTTAAATGGACAAACACTTTTAAGGGAAAAGAGTAATAACACATCTGATTCATAATTCTTTTTTTCTTGTTTTCATTTTATTTTTATTTAATTTAATAATGCAACACCTTTTTAAGATTATTACCAAATTTAATTGCTAAGCATAAGTAGCTGGTGTAACTAATAGTCTAATATCTTGCATTGAATTATACTTCATTATCTAATTAACTTACTTTTTCTATATTTCAAAATTCAATATAATTATCAATATCATTTATAGTAATTTCCTTAATATTTTTTAAATGTGAGATTCGCTGTTCTTTATGTATGATACTTCTATATCAAACCTTTATTTGTAATTTTTTTTACTATAGTTTAACTTTTCTTTCACTGTGATATTAGTTTTTTTAACTTTTCTTTCACTGTGATATTAGTTTTTTGTTCTTTTTAAGTCAGAAGTATGTGATATTAGTCAGGTTTGCCATTAACGAAATAAACAATTAATCTTCTTGATCAGACAAAATAATATATGTTGTGGGTAGGTTAATAGAACTTAAAAGATTTCGAAAAAATTGACCACGTCAAACATTCATATTCCATATATATATATATATATATATATATATATATTTCTTTTCCAATATGCCTTCACTTATTAGTATCCTTCCATTTCAATTTATTTGTCTGAGTTTGATTTAACATGAAATTTAAGAAAATAAAAAGACTTTTGAATCTTGTGGTCTTAAACTAAATATACGTCGAATGTACCAAAATATCATTTAGTCTTATGGTTTAAAGTTGAAATTAAAGAGTTACCAAAAAAAATAAAAATTATTTATGTTAGATTCCGTAGTCTTAAGCATATCATAGGTTTCCATAAGTCTTTTTATTTATTTTAGATTTCATGTTCAATCAATCATCGCCAAATAAAGAAGAGATATTTTATTTTTGAAATAGACTAAAAAGAGAAATATGACAAACAAAATGAAACTGAAATAGTATGACTCTCCAGTTTATGTGAGATATTATTACTATTATTTATTTGTTCTAAAAGAATTTTGTTTTAATTCTTAATAAGATGATTTACAGTCTAATGGTAAATGTCACTGGCTTGTTCTAGATCATAGATTTCCAAAAGTGTTTTTATGTTATAAAATAAAGACAATATATTAAATGATAATAGCAAGAATAGAAGAAAAAGAAAATATATAAGTAATGTAGTAGTTTTTCTTTCAATATTAGTGTATTTCATATTACAAGAAGGGGGTATATATAGGCCTTAAAACTTGTAGAAGTAAGTTTTTTATAGTGTGTCGGCCTCATTTATTTGGGCATAAGAGTTAGGTAATATGAATGGCCACACATTTTATTTATTTTAGATTTCGTGCCCAATCAATTATCACCACTTAAATTGAGCATGTGTGTCATTCTGCAGAGTCATGGATGTATAAATTGGAGCTCAACATAGACCATCAAATAGTAGAGGTTTGCAATTATGAAGAGCCTTGTTCTATTTCTCTCAATTGCATTGTTTCTTCCCTTAGCTTTATCATCAACTTTTTCCTCGGATCTCCTCCTTCCCTCTCAACTTTCCAGTAGTAGTAACTCATCACCTTCAGTAGTTGACATTGATGGCAATCCACTCAAAGCAGGTGTCAAATACTTTGTGATACCATCTTTCTTTGGCACGGGAGGTGGTCTTATTTTGTCTAGAGTTGTTGACAAAAATGTGAGAAATTGTCCACAGGACATTATCCAAGACCCTAAGGAAGTTAACCGTGGACGTCCTGTCCAATTCTTTCCTGCATACCCTGATAAAACTGGTGAACTCATTCTCACTAACAACCCCATAAATGTCAAGTTCTATTCCCCCAGTGAGACATCACGTTGTGCCAATTTTACAGTGTGGAAGATGGACAAGAAGTATAAATATGTGGTAGGTCGAGGGACCCTAGGGGCTTTGAACAAAATAAGGAACTGGTTCAGGATTCTGCCATATGGACAACACTACAGGTATATATGTAGAACCGGATTCAACGAAGGGAGTATTACTTTTATTAAACTCATTCCCGAAATGTATTTGTCTGTGCAGGTTTGTCTACTGTCCTACGCTGTGTATTCCTTGCAAGATTAGGTGCTTTGACTTGTTCATGTCTGATGAGGAGCAGGATATTCGCATTAGACGTTTGGCTGCCTCTGGCAATGAATTGCCATTTTCTTTTTCTTTCGAGAAGGTAGATTGACATGCTCAAATGTCCACCAGCCAACGTGTATTGCTCTTATTATTGTACTAGCTACTAGTTAAGAAACCTATGTATGTGTTGATCATGACTAATAAGAGTCATTAAATAAGAAAGTCAAATATAATTTTTGATATGTTTCCTTTTAAAAATAAAAATAAAAAAGAGCAGATCTAGCTAGTACTTCTACTAAAAGAGGGAGATTTTAATTTTTTTCCAGCTAGTGAGTAAGATTATGGAAATTTGACAAACAAATGAAGTAAAAAAAAAATTAAGGAGGTTCATCAATGAGTGCTATTTAATAGAATAAATTATAATTATCGTTTAAGTTAATCAGTAAGTGTATATGTAAATATTTTTTACATTGTTAATAGTCAAAATTTAAATTATTACGGTATGTACGTTCATTTTTATTTTTTTTGTGTTTGTGATGATAGTCAAATCAAAAAATTTACTTTGAGTTTCGGATCTCAATATCCGACAATCCACCACTTTATTCTTTTTTCTCTTCTTTTTGAAATTTTTTAAATGATTTTTTTTTTTTTTGTCTTTAAGTGATTAATTTATTGTTTAAAAAGCAATTTCTTTTTGTTAGTATATAACTAAATTTATGGGTCTCTCAATATGATTTTGCCTTAAGCCACGAGATACATTGAGTCGCTCCTGAGCTAATACATTTTCCTTTCAAAAGAATGATTTGTTTTATTTATGTGATTATTTATTCTATTGAATTTTAATATCGAGTTGGTTGGGGGACATAATTGGCACAAGTTTGGAGCTAAAATGACCGTTTTTTAAGGTAAAACGCCAAATGGAACACATGAGTTTGAAAAAAAAAAAAAAAGGGACAAAACACTCATAGTTGAGCGACTCGCCCTTTTTTTAAACGGCCGTTTGACCATTTATTTTTTTAATTTTTTTTTAACTATTTGTCACTGTGCTTGACGCGACTCACTAATCTCTGTGTTTCGCACAATACAGTGATCACAGACTGACGGGATAAGTTACTTGATATGGTCAATTCTCTTCATTAATTTTTGCCAGCTAATATATAGTTGGATCACTCATAAATCCTATAACAAGTAAGCAAGAAGAACCAGCAATTTAAACAAGTAGAAATGTCAACATCCACTATAAATTAGAAATAAAGGCAAAGAAAACCACAAAACAAGAATGAGAGAAAGATACAATACTCAAAAAATTCCAAACTTGAGGCGCAAACATACTTATCAAGAATCTATCTATTGAAAAAAATAAATCAAGAATCTACCCTTTCTCATTCTCAGATCTCAAAGAAACCAAAAAAGAAGAAAGAAAATAAAACAAAAGAAGCAAATAAATTAAATGAAAAAGTGAAACTTACTAGAAGTAAAATCAGCTACACAAATATCTTCAAGCATATCTGGATCTCTAGCAGAAGCTTTATCTTAGCTAATGGTTAAGATAGCCATAGCCATAATCACAATCAATTTTCCAAACGCAAATATGGTTGAATTAAGAAGAAAAGTATTAGCAAAAATAATTCTTTTTTTTTTGGATAATCAATAAAGAGACAAAAATAGAGGAATTTGTATAAGAGAATAACTTTGAATTAGTACTAGTGAGTCAGCTATCACTGTGTCGTGTACAAGTGAGTGGTGTGTGTTATCAGTTTGAGTGATGACTGGTTTGAGTATTTTCCGGTAAGATAATTTGAAAGAGAAGAAAGAATTGGCCAATTGGGTGGAGTGATTATTATATTTGTGTGTTTAGGAAAAGGATTAATTTAGTTAAGCGGGTTTGAGTCCGGTTAAATGGGTGGGAACAAGTAATTTAATGAAAATCGGATATTTTAGGTGCATTTGGGGGATTTCATCCAATTGAGGGATAATTTTGATAAGTTTCATAGCGGCAGAGGTATAATTGGCCTGATAGTTTAACGAGAGAAAGTTAACTAATAAACAAAAATGAAGAGGTAATTTTTAACCCTTTTCTCTAGATTATTTCTAATTAAAAAAATAATATGTATTTTAAACAAATTAAAAATAAAAATGTACATATGAAATACATATTTTAAGTTGAAAGCCCGTGGTTTACAAAATAATGGTGTACATTTGGGAATCATGCACAACATACGGAAGATCTCTTACCGCGCAGATGAGCACAAAAACTCTAACGGATCCTTTTGCTCACAAAAACGTTGTTGATTGAGAGTAAAATTTGAGAATTATAATACAAAATAATATATTCAGTATAATTTCATAAATAAGATTTGAAAATGTAATGCGTACATAGATCCTATCATTACCTTATCAGATAGAAAGGATATGAGGATTATAATATGAAAATTATATAAAAAAAATATTATTTTATTTTTGCCTGCTTCAATTTTTGTGTTATATGAAATATCCTTTTGGATTATCCATTAATTTGAGAGTTGGTTTATTAAATGGTCAGTCAATTAATTATTGTTATTTTAAAAAGTTATTTTTTTTAAAAAAAATTAAAAGAAAGAAGATTAAAGCGATTTGAGTGTTATTTGGTGCTTAAGGGGTTTGAAGGAGAGGGGAGACCGGGTGGTCTTTGTTGGCGTAAGGGGGGATTCGGGTGAAAAAAAGGGGATTGAAGAAAAGGTTGAGAGAGAAACAATAAAAGAAAAAAAAAAGAAAAAAAAAAGAAAAAGAAAAGAGAAGAAAAAATGAGACCCCACCAATTAATTAAGAGCTTACTTGAATATTCGATATGTAATCACGATTTAAAATTAGATTAATTTGAAATTGGAGTTTTGTTTGGATATGTAACTTAAATGTTTTAGGTTATATTTTTTCATAAACACGAAAATCCCACAAGTTATGAGAACTATCAAAATTTTCACAATTCTTATACAATCTTACCTTATGAGCAAACCATAGTTCATAAACAAGATGTTGAAATATCTTAAGGTGCCCATCACTCTAACACCTCGGAAATCAAATCAACTATCTAAGTTAAAATCTCAGAAAAATCTCAAGTTTCCAGAGACGACGAGTCAGTCGACGGTTCGTGGTTTGAAACCACGGTCCGTCCTGTGCACTCGTTGTCCAAGTTCCAAAAGACCTCTTAAACTGTCCCAGAAATGACGAGTCAAGGGACGGTCCATCCTTCTGGACGACGGGCCGTCATCCCAGTCGTAATCCCTGAAAGTTCAGAAAGTCCATATCCCTCAAGGCAAACCACGAGTCGACCGAACGGTCCGTCGTTTGGAAGTACAGACCGTGGTGTGACTCGTGGAATGCAATTCCAGTAGCTCCAATAAGTATCAGTGGGAAACCACAGACCATATTGACGGTCCGTCCTTTGGGATGATGGAGTATAGACCAACTCGTGGTCCCTGAAGATTAATTTTTCCAGCTTTTTCTTAAGTATGTTCCAGGGGTATTTTAGTCATTACCCACCCTTTTAACTCCTAAATGATGTCATTTTGGCTACTTCTAGAAGGGTTTTCACCTTTATTAGCCTAAGTCCTTTCCCATTACCTCATTCATCTCCCAAAAAGGGAAAGGACTCTCTCAAGCTCAAGGTCTCAAGCTCCAAGTCCAAGTCTCCTAAGTCTTTTCAATTCAAGTGGATTAGCTCCAACCAAGGTATGTGGGTATCAACAATGGGTTCTTCTCACTATTGTACCCAAAACCCCAAATTCTTATTTTGAATTATGAGCTTGTGAAAATTAGGGTTTTGATCTAAATTGGGGAAAACTTATGAAATCAGTTCCTATGCTTAAATTCATGGTTTCTCGTTACCTATTTACGATTTGATCATGATTTCTCTATTAGATTCAAAGGCCCAAGCATCAAAGTTGATTTCTAGCATGATTCCATTGAATTGCATGTTTTCAAGTGAAATTGGGCATGATTAGATATCATGGCTTTATGAATTTATGAACAATTCCTCAAGTACGAATTTAGAAAGAAAAGCATGTTTTGGACTATGGCTATGTTAAGCTTCATGAACTTATGATATGAGAATTTGCATGATGCCCGATGTGTTTTCATGCTTTTCGAACAAGATTTGGCATGAGATTGTGCCACTAAGAAATTATGAGTTATATGTGCATGTTTTGGGAGTAGTATTTAACACCGAGCGATGAGGGTTCGATTACCCAAGTCCAGAAACTATGTTGCCAGCGTAGGTTATGAAATGAAGTGCCCTATGGGCTTATGAGAGTGGATCCACATCTGGATAATGGTGTCCTGTGTCTTAGCGGGCATTAGAGCAGCTTTGCCAACTAGGGTTATATAGTTGGGGATGGTGACTCGTTCCTTGGCAAGGTTCAAGTCAGCTTTGCTAACTAGGATTATATAGTTAGATTCCATGTAGCTCACATGGTCTATTGTCGGTTATAAGAAACTCCCATATGAATGATTTCAAGTTTTCTAAGCTTTACGATATCTTATTTTGAAGTTTTGACTACGAACTCATGCTTATTACTCAAACTATGATACTTACTTATGACTTCTTCGATTATGCATGAACTCAGTTTTCAATTACGTTTTAAGCATGCTTTTATATTATTTAAGCATGCTTTTATATTATTTACGCATATCTTGCATACTCGGTACATCCTATAGTACTGACGCATATCTTGCACTGCATCCTTTGATGATGCATATTCAGGTGTACCTCCTCAGACTCGTGGCTAGAGTTTCCCGGTCACTCCCAGACAGTTGTTGGTGAGTCCTCTTAGGTCGAGGACTAGTTATATTTTTAGCTTATGTTAGTTTTTCATTTCGTACTTCGAGTTAGCTAGGGTCTTGTCCTAGCAACTCTCTTTAGCTCATGAGTAGAGGCTTTTCAGACTTAGACAGTATTCGAGTTTCCTTATGGATCTGGTATTTCTATTTGATTTGATTATCCATCTATGTTATTCTGACTTTATCTATTATGCTTCCGCTTATCTTTGTTATGCTTGAGAATACTATGACCAAGGGTTAGCTTGGGGCACTTGTGGTCCCAAGTCCCGTGTTACGTCTAGGGGGTAACTTCGGGGCATGACAAACTTGGTATTAGAGCCTCAGGTTCAAGAGTCCTAGGATATTTGAAAGCCGCATCGAGTAGAGTCTTTTTTATGTGTGTGAAGCGCGCCACACATATGAGAGGAAAACTATGAGATGTCTTAGAAAACTTCAATTCTTTCATGATCATGTCATGCGATAGAGCTTAACTCTTATGTTCCTCTAATCCTCATCTTGTACATTTCAGATTATGCCTCTTTGACGTGCTATGCCTTCTCGAACCGCTCAGAATGTTGTTCCTCCTATTCCGGTCCTCGATGTCACGAATGAGGAATTCAGAAACGCCATCCATTTTCTAGCCCAGACCTTGGCCACTCAGGCCAATCAGCAGGCTCATGTCCCAGTCCACCCTCAAGGTGGGGTAGCGACCCGAGTTCATGACTTTGTCCGGATAAACTCACCCAAATTTTGGGGTTCAAAAGTGAGTGAGGACCCGCTCAACTTTATTGATGAAGTGAAAAAGATCTTCGAAGTTATGAAAGTGGTTGGGGTTGATTGTGTTGAGCTTGCATCCTATCAACTCAAGGATGTAGCTCATATTTGGTTCATGCAATGGAAGGAATCTAGGGTGAGGGACGCGATCCTCACGATTTGGCAGGGTTTTGAGAGGGCCTACGTTGATAGGTTCTTTCCCCGAGAGTTGAGGCAAGCGAAGGTGGAGGAATTTGTGAACTATAGATAGGGGTCGATGTCGGTTCAAGAGTATAGTCTGAAGTTCACTCAGTTATCTAGATATGCTCCCTCCATGGTAGCGAACCCGCATGATCAAATGAGCAAGTTTATTTATGGGGTTTCTGATGTGGTGAAGAAAGAGTGTAGGTCTGCCTTGTTGTTGAGTGATATGAACATTTCCCGACTCATGACTCATGCCTATCAGATTGAGAGTGACAAACTTAGGGAGATGGAAAGGGAGAACAAGAGGGCTAGATCCGAGGGATCAGGTTTTGGTCATCACAAGTCCGAAGGTGGACATCGCTCTTCTTTCCAGAAGAAGTCATCAGGATCTGTTCATTCTTCTGCTAGTGCTCCTACCCAGGCCCAGAGGCCTCATCATGATTAGAGTGGTAGAGGCTCTGGTTCCTATTCCCGTCTCAATGTAGTGTTGCTAAGGGATCTTCCTACCCAGCTTGTGGTAAGTGTGGGAAGAGTCATTCTGGTGAGTGTTTGGCCGGTTCAGGTAGTTACTTTGGGTGTGGTCAGGCTGGACATCGTATCAGAGATTGCCCTTCAGCTAAGAAGGGACATGGAGGTCGGACTCAGTCTGCCACATCAGCTTCAGGAGTTCGACCAGCCCAGCAGGGCACAACTTCTAGTTTTGGTGGTCAGCGCCAGAATCGCCTTTATGCCATGTCCTCTCTTCAGTATTAGGAGGATTCCCCAGATGTTGTTACTGGTATGTTGAAAGTCTTCTCTTTCGATGCGTATGCTTTGTTGGACCCCGGTGTCTCCTTATCTTTTGTGACCCCTTATGTGACATGCAAGTTCAAAGTTTGTTCTAAATTTCTTTTAGAACCCTTTTGTGTTTCTACTCCTGTTGGTGAGTCAGTCTTAGCCAAAAGAATCTACCGAAATTGCCCTATCTCAGTCCTTCATAGAGTCACTTCAGCGGATCTAGTAGAGTTGGAGATTATTGATTTTGATGTCATTCTTGGTATGGATTGGTTGTATGCATGTTATGCTTCTGTTGATTGTCGTACTCGGGTTGTCAGTTTCCAATTTCCAAATTAACGCATTTTAGAATGGCAAGGTAGTCCCCCTTCCTCGAAAGGTCATTTCATATCTTATATTAAGGCTAGAAAGATGATTTCAATATGTTTATCACATAGTGCGGGTTATGGACACGGAGTCCGAAACCCTATCCCTTCAGTCGGTTCCTGTTGTGAATGAGTTTCCAAAAGTATTTCTCGAGGATTTGCTCGGAGTCCCTCCCGAGTGGGAGATAGACTTTGGGATAGATCTTCTCCTAGATACGAACCCTATCTCTATTCCTCCCTATAAAATGGCTCCCGTGGAACTTAAAGAGTTGAAAGATCAGTTGAAGGATCTTCTTGATAAGGGTTTCATCCGGCCTAGTATTTCTCCATGGGGTGCCCCAGTTTTATTTGTTCGAAAGAAAGATGGTTCTCTTAGAATGTGTATTGACTACCGTCAATTAAACAAGGTCACAATCAAGAATAAATATCCCATTCCTAGGATTGATGACTTATTCGATCAGCTTCAGGGTGCTAGTTTCTTCTCCAAAATCGATCTTAGATCCGGTTATCATCAGCTTCACGTTAGAGAGTGTGATATTCTGAAGACAACCTTCAGGATTCGGTATGGTCATTATGAGTTTGTTGTTATGTCTTTTGGTCTAACGAATGCTCCTGAAGCCTTTATGGATTTGATAAACCTTGTGTTCAAACAGTACCTAGATATATTTGTGATTGTTTTCATTGATGATATCCTCAGCTACTCTCAGAGTGAGGAGGAGCATGTGGATCACTTGAGGGTTGTATTGCAAACTCTCAAGGATAGACAGTTGTTTGCTAAGTTTAGCAAGTGTGAGTTCTGGATGCAGTCTGTTGCCTTTCTGGGTCATATTGTGACTAGTGATGGTATCCGAGTTGATTCTCAAAAGATAGAGGTAGTAAAGAACTGGCCTAGACCTACTTTCCCGTCTGATATTAGGAGCTTTTTAGGTTTGGTTGGTTACTATAAGAGGTTTGTGGAAGGATTTTCTTCCATTGCTGCCCCTTTGACCCGATTGACTCAGAATAAGGTAAATTTTCAGTGGTCCAACTTGTGTGAGAAGAACTTTCAGGAATTGAAGACTAGATTGACCACAACTCCAGTGTTAGCTCTACCCGAGGGATTAGATGATTTTGTTGTGTATTGTGATGCTTCTAGGATTGGTTTGGGTTGTTTTTTGATGCAGCGTGGTAGGGTGATTGCATATGCTTCGAGACAACTTAAGACTCATGAGAAGAACTATCCTACTCATGATCTTGAGTTGGCAGCCGTGGTCTTTGGTTTGAAGATTTAGAGACATTACTTGTATGGGGGTGCATGTGGATGTATTCACCGATCACAAGAGTCTTCAGTATGTGTTCACTCAAAATGAATTGAATTTACGGCAAAGGAGATGGCTTAAGCTCCTTAAGGATTATGATATGAGTGTACTTTACCATCCGGGTAAGGCCAATGTTGTGGTGGATGCTTTGAGTAGACTGCCCATGGGAAGTGTGTCTTCTGTGGAAGATGGGAAGAAGAAATTGGTTAAGGAGGTTCATAGGCTAGATAGATTGAGGGTTCGCCTTATGGACTCGACAGAAGGTGGTGTGATTGTGCAAAATGGTGCTGAATCATCCTTAGTAGCTGAGGTGAAGGCAAAGCAAGACAAGGATCCCATTTTACTTCATCTTAAGGGTGCAGTTCATCAGCAGCGGGTGGAGGTTTTCTCCCAAGGGGGAGATGGTGTGCTTCGTTATCAGGGTTGCTTATGTGTGCCAGATGTAGATGGGTTGAGATAGCAGATTCTGACTGAGGCTCACAGTTCTAGATATTCCATTCATCCTGGTGCCACCAAGATGTACCGTGACCTATGGGAAGTCTTTTGGTGGAATGGTATGAAGAGGGATATAGCTGGGTTTATGGCTAAGTGTCCCAACTGTCAACAAGTAAAGGTGGAACATCAAAGGCCGGGTGGCATGATTCAAAATATTGACCTTCCCACTTGGAAATGGGAAGCAATCAATATGGACTTTATTACTGGTTTTCCTCGTACTCGAAGGCAACATGATTCCATTTGGGTGATTGTCGATCAAATGACCAAGTTATCTCACTTCTTGGTTGTTAGGCTATTGATTTAGCAGACGATTATGCCAGACTCTACATTCGAGAGATAGTTCGATTGTATGGCATTCCCTTGTCTATCATTTCTGATAGAGGTCCTCAGTTTACATATCAGTTTTGGAAATCATTTCAGAAAGGTCTTGGTACCCAGGTGAAGCTTAGCACAACTTTTCACCCTCAGACAGACGGCCAGGCAGAGCATACTATTCAGATTTTGGAGGATATGTTGAGAGCATTTGTGATTGACTTCAAAGGTAATTGGGCTGATCACTTACCTCTTATCGAGTTTGCCTACAACAACAGCTTTCACTCTAGCATCTTGATAGCTCCATATGAGGCACTTTATGGCCGGAGGTGTAGATCTCCTATTGGTTGGTTTGAGGTAGGTGAGGCAGCCTTAATTGGTCCAGATGCGGTTCATGAGACTATAGAGAAGGTTTAGCTTATTAGGGAAAGATTGAAGACCGCTCAGAGTCGACAGAAATCTTATGCGGATGTGAGGAGAAGGGAGTTGGAATTTGAAGTTGATGATTGGGTTTTCCTAAAGGTGTCACCCAAGAAGGGTGTGATGAGGTTTGGCAAGAAAGGAAAGCTTAGTCCCAGTTTTGTAGGTCCTTATCAGATTTTGAGGAGAGTTGGTAGCGTTGCTTATGAGTTGGAGTTGCCAACAGAGTTGGAAGCGATTCATCCAGTTTTCCATGTTTCCTTGTTGAAGAAGTGTGTTGGTGATCCGACCTTGATTGTTACCTTGGAGTATGTGGATGTGAAGGATAGTCTCACCTATGAGGATGTTCCTGTGGAGATCCTTGATCATCAGATTCGGAGGTTGAGGAACAAAGAAGTCGCTTCGGTGAAAGTCCTTTGGAGGAATCAACTTGTAAATGGTGCTACTTGGGAAGCGGAAGAGGCCATGAAGGCCAAATATCCTCATCTCTTTCCTTCTGATTCAGTTTCATCTTGAGGTACTAGTTTCCTCCTTAGTATGTTCCTCCGATTCTATTCCACCAGTTCCGCTCATGATTCTAGCAAGCATCCATGTTTTACGAAGTTAGTTTATCATGATTTCAAGTTGCTAGTTGGGCTATTTTCTCTTAAGTTTTCCCTTGTTTAGTCTTCATTTGAGGACGAATGATCCCAAGGGGGAGATACTGTAACACCTGAGAAATCAAACTAGCTATCTAAGTTAAAATCTAAAAAAAATCTCAAGTTTCTAGAGACGACGAGTCAGTCGATGGTTTGTGGTTTGAAATCATGGTCCATCCTGTGCACTCATTGTCTAAGTTCCGAAAGACCTCTTAAACTGTCCCAGAAATGATGAGTCTAGGGACGGTCCGTCCTTCTGGACGACGGGCCGCCATCCCAGCCGTAATCCCTTAAAGTTTAGAAAGACCATATCCCTCAAGGCAAACCATGAGTCGACAAGACGGTCCGTCATTTAGAAGTACGGACCGTGGTGTGACTCGTGGAATACAATTCCAGTAGCTCCAATAAGTATCAGTGGGAAACCATGGACCATATTTACGGTCCATCTTTTGGGATGACGGACCGTAGACCAACTCGTGGTCCCTGAAGATCATTTTTTCCAGCTTTTTCTTAAGTATGTTCCGGGGGTATTTTAGTCATTACCTACCCTTTTAACTCCTAAATAATGTCGTTTTGGCTACTTCTAGAAGGGTTTTCACCCTTATAAGCCTAAGACCTTTCCCATTACTTCATTCATCTCCCAAAAAGGGAAAGGACTCTCTCAAGCTCAAGGTCTCAAGCTCCAAGTCCAAGTCTCCTAAGTCTTTTCAATTCAAGTGGGTTAGCTCCAACCAAGGTATGTGAGTATTCAACAATGGGTTTCTCTCACTCTTGTGCCTAAAACCCCAAATTCTTATTTTGAATTATGAGCTTGTGAAAATTAGGGTTTTGATCTAAATTGGGGAAAACTTATGAAATCAGTTCCTATGCTTAAATTCATGGTTTCTCGTTACCTATTTACTATTTGATCATGATTTCTCTATTAGATTCAAAGGCTCAAGCATCAAAGTTGATTTCTAGCATGATTCCATTGAATTGCATGTTTTCAAGTGAAATTGGGCATGATTAGATATCATGGCTTTATGAATTTATGAACAATTTCTCAAGTACGAATTTAGAAAGAAAAGCATGTTTTGGACTATAGCTATGTTAAGCTTCATGAACTTATGATATGAGAATTTGCATGATGCCCGATGTGTTTTCATGCTTTTCGAACAAGATTTGGCATGAGATTGTGCCACTAAGAAATTATGAGCTATATGTGCATATTTTGGGAGTAGTATTTAGCACCGAGCGATGAGGGTTCGATTACCCAAGTCCAGAAACTACGTTGCTAGCGTAGGTTATGAAATGAAGTTCCCTATGGGCTTATGAGAGTGGATCCACATCTTGATAATGGTGTCCTGTGTCTTAGCGGGCATTAGAGCAGCTTTGCCAACTAGGGTTATATAGTTGGGGATGGTGACTCGTTCCTTGGCAAGGTTCAAGTCTGCTTTGCTAACTAGGGTTATATAGTTAGATTCCATGTAGCTCACATGGTCTATTGTTGGTTATAAGAAACTCCCGTATGAATGATTTCAAGTTTTCTAAGCTTTACGATATCTTATTTTGAAGTTTTGACTACGAACTCATGCTTATTACTCAAACTATGATACTTACTTATGACTTCTTCGATTATGCATGAACTCAGTTTTCAATTATGTTTTAAGCATGCTTTTATATTATTTACGCATATCTCGCATACTCAGTACATCCTATTGTACTGACGCATATCTTGTGTTGTATCCTTTGATGATGCAGATTCAGGTGTACCTCCTCAGACTCGTGGCTAGAGTTTCCCGATCACTCCCAGACAGCTGTTGGTGAGTCCTCTTAGGTCGAGGACTAGTTATGTTTTTAGCTTATGTTAGTTTTTCATTTCGTACTTCGAGTTATCTAGGGTCTTGTCCTAGCAACTCTCTTTATATCATGAGTAGAGGCTTTTCTGACATAGACAGTATTCGAATTTCCTTATGGATCTGGTATTTCTATTTGATTTTATTATCCATCTATGTTATTCCGACTTAATCTATTATGCTTCCGCTTATCTTTGTTATGCTTGAGAATGCTATGACCAAGGGTTAGCTTGTGGTACTTGTGGTTCCAAGTCCCGTGTTATGTCTAGGGGGTAACCTCAGGGCGTGACAACCATATTGATAAATCACATATCTCCATGCTCCTTTTATAAATAAATATTTGCAATTACAAACTTTTAAATACACATAATCTTATAAAGATCTACTAGTCAACAATAGTAGTAACTAATTATTCTTTAATATAATTCTTTCACATGGTACATATAATCTCTTCACGCCGAACATAAGTCTTTTTTTGTAATTTTAAAATGATGAGTCTTTTTTTTTACAAAATATAAATTTATGGGTCAATTTTTATAACGACCTATTCCGTTCTTATGGGTAATCCATTCTTGTGAAGAATCTGGTTAGAAACTTTCGAGTTTGACAATTGGAAATTTTGGGCTAGGCTAGACTCAGACGGATTCTGAGCGAGATATGGTCTAGGAAAATCCGGGGAAGGATTGAGTAAAATATCTTAGGTCGAGCTAGTTTTTCCATTAGCTAAGATGTTAAGGATTTCGAGAGACTTTTTGGAAGTGAATTCGGGTGAGTAGAACTCCCGATATTAAAGTTGACGTGAAAGGGTTGGTTCAGAATATCAAGATTTGAAGTGTGTCATAAAATTGCACTTTTGGAGAATTTTCCGAGGTTTTTTTCCATTTTAACCGCTATAGCAGTTGACACCGCGCTACGGCAATGATCACTATAGCAGATAAATTTTCGCTATAACAGAAGTCAAAGATGGTTAGCACCGCCATAATAGTCAGTTCCGCTACGGTGGCACCGCTATAGCAGAGTGGGTACCGCTATAGTGGAGTAAGTCGCTATAAATGCAGAAACTTTCCCAAAAACGTTCAAAAATTCTCAAAAACATTTTGGGGAAGGGCAGAGGTAATTTGAGCGACTCCACACCAGTTTTTCATCATAATTCATCGTAATAGTAAGGATTTTATTCCCCTACTTTAATACTTTGATTCTTGGATAGTAGAATTGAAAGTTACAGGCTTGGGGGAAGGTTTGGATTGACCTAAGAAGTTAGAATCCGGTGAAAAAGGGGATTGTATGGTGTAGAATTCTTGGGTTGTGATTATTATTACTCTTTCATGATTAAACCACCATAATTTGCTTAATGTATTCGTAAAAATGATAGTTTTAGGTGAATTAATGGTGGGAAAGCCCTGAAATGGGTGGAATGATCATGGTTTGGCCTGAGGATTAGGATTTGAGTAAAATCTGGGGATTATTAGGCCACTTGGACTGATTTTAGTACATTATGTACTTGTTTTTAAACCAAGAGTAAGCGAAAGCTTCGGGAAATGGGAAGGCTCTGGTCCAGTAGAGTTTCAGGCTATTCAAAGTAGGTGATGGTTATTATTTTCCCATATGCAATATGTGTACGTGTTAACTGTTGCTTAGTATTGTATGATCATTGCACTATTTAGGGAATGAAATTATGAATGTGTAAAGATTCAGTTGTCAATCATGTGAAATGAACTTGTTTTGTTACTTGTTGGTTTACAAGTGTGATTGTGTTCATTATTATTGATTGTGGATTGTGTGTGACATTCGATTGGCTTGGGTACCACGCCTAGTACGGGATACATATTGGTTGGCTCGGGTACCATGCCTGGTACAGGTTACATATATCGATTGGATCGAGTATCATACCTGGTACATGTTTTATAATAGTTGTCTCGGGTACCACGCCTGGTACGGGTTTGATGACACTTGCATTGATTGTATTCTATCGATGGTTCCATGAATGGATCGGGTTGTATTCTTGAATTATGATTATTGCATAATGGCCCATGAGAGGCCGGGTGATTGTACTTAAATTTGGGGTTGGTCTTAATATAGACCAAGATTGCATGTTGATCACTTGGGTGTTGTCTTAGGGATCCTTGGTTGATCTGGGTTACTTGAAAAAAGTGTTGACTTGTTTGTCTGGTTGTTCTTGTGGTGGTTGTTAGACCTGTTCATGTAGTTGGTAAGCTAGGTGGAGGACTTAGAGTCTGAGTTGTATTGTTGGCTTATTTATTCATGTGTTGTTCTGCCTTACTCAGCTTTGGTTTATTGTTCATATGTTATTTATTGGAGCTGACCGATGATCCTACCAGTAAACTATGATTTTGTGTAGTGATACTGCACTTGCTTTCCTTTTGTGAGTACAAGACATATTCTGACGGCTGCTACGCGATCTCAGTTGTAGTCCCGACGTTTCCAGATTCCAAGGGTGAGCTACTTCTTTCAGGCTACCATGGTTTCATCTAGATTAGTTCTAGTCTATTGTTTCGGACTTTGACTCCTTTATTTTTGGGATTGCATCCCCGTACTCTAGATATTAGTAGATGTTTTGGTACACTACTTTCAGATTCTAGCTTTATTTTTAGTTATTTTAGCTATGAATGCTAGTTTAATTTAATGCAATTGGTTTTGAGCTGCTATATTTGCTAAGTATTGGTTGGTTTATTTGTTTGCTCATCCAGGGGTTTTAGGTGGGTGCCACTCGCGGCGGTTTGAGTCATGACAAAGATGGTATCAGAGCCCTCGGTTCGTTGATCTCATCATACCAAAATGGGTCTAGTAGAGTCTTCCAAAATGGTACGGACACGTCTGTACTTTTCTTCGAGAGGCTATAGGACTTTAGAAAACTATCTCTTCTTTCTTCCTTTGTGCTATAACTTAATTCCAATTGGTATCTGGTGATACAAATTGGTATTTAACTCCTTCACTCTTTTGTCTGCAGATGGTTGACACAAGGCGTAACGGAGCGAGAGGGGCGGTTCCAGTTGAGGAACCAGCAGCCAGAGGGCGAGGAAAGGACAGGGGCAGGGGAAGAAGAAGAGCAGGACTCGCCAAGGGTGAAGCTCAGGTAGATGCTGAACTAAGAGAGGTGACCCCTCTTCCACCCCAATATCTTATTGAGGAAGAGGTTGAGGTTATTCTTGAGGAGGGTGCGGGATAGGAAGGGGCGGCACCGGTTGGAGGTGCAGGCCTTCCCCCTATATCGCCCGAGGTATTTTAGCAAAAAGGAATTTTTTGAGTGGGATGGCAGGTACTGGAGCCACCCCTACTGGGATAGCAGATCAGGTTTCGGGCGCTCATCCAGCTATAGCAGTGGCTCCCAGGATGGATGCGACATCGGGTACTAATGAAATCTTTCGTCCGATGCTAGGCCCTGTTATGACCGAGATCGAGCACGAGCTGCTAACCAAGTTCTTGAAACTGAAACCTCCTACATTTCATGGTATCAATAAGGAGGATGCCTTTGAGTTTATTCTGGACTTCTATGAGAGGCTCCAAAAGTTGGGCATTGTGTAGCAGCATGGGGTGGAATTTGTTACTTTTCAACTATAGGGTGATGCCAAGCAGTAGTGGAGGGCTCATGTAGAGTGTATATCTTCAGCCTTGCCTTCGATGACTTGGGCTCAATTCCATGCTCTGTTCTTAGAGAAATATATGCCTCGCACTTTGATAGATCGCAAGAAGGATTAGTTTCTGGCACTTAAGCAGCGCAACATATCCGTCTCAGGTTATGAGCCTAAATTTTATGCCTTGTAACGATATGCTACTCAACTTCTAGGTGCTGAGAAAGAGAGAATCCATTTGTATGTGAAGGGTCTGAATACTGAGTTGCAGGTGTTATATGTTCATATGACTTCGGTAGGAAAGAGTTTTAATGAGGTGACTGACTATGCGAAGAAACTGGAGGGGGTCAGACAGATTGGGCAGGCTAAGGTGTTAACTAAGAAGTCCTGGAATGATGGTAACTTCAGTGGTTCTTACTCCAGGGATCACAGTCAGTAGGTGTATTCGGCTCGTCCTATTCCGTCAGTCCTACCAGCTTCTATAGGTGGTCGTCCAGGAGCCAGTCAGCAGTTCTCAGCTCCTAGAGGCCAGGGGGCTTCTTATACATTCACTAGCAGGCCTTCTTTTGGCCGCGGGTGTTTTCATCATGGTGATCTGGGTCACTTTAAGAGGGAATTACCTCACACACAGGCAGGAAATCTGACTCAGCAGCAACTAAGGATGTAGTTCCGGCAGGTGGAGATGGCAATGGCAGTGGTCATCCATAGGGTGGGTAAGGAAATTTTCAGGTAGGCCGTGGGAATAGAAGGAATGGTGGCGTGGGCAGGGGAGTAGTGCAGCCAGCCAGAGAGGTTGCTCGGATTGATGTTAGGGCCCATTGTTATGCATTCCTAGGGAAGTTTGAGGCTGAGGCGTCGGATGCTGTGATAATAGGTGCAGTTCTACTCTGTGACCAGATGGCTTCTGTACTTTTTGATCCAGGTTCCACTTATTCATATATGTCTGTAAAATTTATTTTGGGCCTGGATTTGGTTTGTGATGCACTTAATTTCCCTATTCATGTTTCTACCCCGATGTGAGAGTATGTGGTAGTAACCCGTGTGTATCGTACTTGTCCTGTGGTGTTTGTGGGGTCATAGACTTGGGTAGATTTGGTTATTCTGGATATGCTGGATTTTGATGTCATTTTTGGTATGACTTGGTTGTCTCCATTTCATGCTGTGTTAAACTGTAATTCCAAGATAGTAACTCTAGAAATTCCGAGTAAGGATAGGCTAGAGTGGGAAAGTGTGTACAGGCCTAAGCTGGCTAAGATTATATCCTTTGTTTAGGCTAGAAAGTTAGTGGGAAAAGGTTGTCTGGACTTCTTGGCTCATTTTCGGGATGTTAGTGTGGAGTCTCCTTCGATTGAGTCAGTTCTGGTGGTTTCTGAATTTCAGGAGGTATTTCCAGCAGATTTGCCTGGCATGCCTCCGAATAGGGATATAAATTTATATATAGATTTAGAGCTGGGCACTCGCCCAATTTCTATTCCTGCTTATCGTAGGGCTCCGGCAGAGTTAAGGGAACTTAAAATGCAGCTTCAAAAACTCTTAGATAAGGGCTTTATTCATCCAAGTGCTTCACCTTGGGGTGCTGCAGTATTGTTTGTGAAGAAGAAGGATGGTAGTATGAGGATGTGTATAGATTACAGGCAACTGAACAAGGTCACCATCCAAAATAAATATCCCTTACCTCGCATAGATGACCTTTTTGATCAATTGCAGGGTGCTTTCGTGTTTTTGAAAATTGACTTGAGGTCAGGGTACCATCATCTAAAGATTAGGCCTGAGGATATACTTAAGATGATATTTCAGACTCGGTATGGGCACTATGAGTTCCTGGTAATGTCATTTGGGTTGACCAATGCGCCGGTGGCTTTCATGAGTTTGATGAATGGTGTTTTTAAGTTGTTTATGAATTCCTTTGTAATCGTGTTTATAGACCATATTTTGATCTACTCTAAGAGTAAAGAGGAGCATGCAGAGCATCTTCACATTGTTTTGGGGATATTGAGGCACCAAAAATTGTATGCCAAGTTTTCGAAGTGTGAATTTTGGTTGTCTTCGGTTGCCTTCTTAGGGCATCTGGTTTCAGAAAAGAGGGTTATAGTGGATCCCCAAAAGATTGAGGCAGTTAAAAGTTGGGTTCAGCCTAGCTCTGTGACTTAGGTTAGGAGTTTTGTGGGGCTTGGAGACTACTATCGCAGGTTTTGTCAAGAACTTTGCTTCTATTGCTACTCACTTGACAAGGTTGACTCAGAAGGAGGTACCTTTTGTTTGGTCTGACAAGTGTGAGGAGAGATTTCAAAAGCTCAAGACACTTCTGACTACAGCTCCCATCTTATCATTGCCGGTGGAAGGTAAAGATTTCATTGTGTTTTGTGATGCTTCACATTCGGGTTTGGGTGTTGTGTTGATGCAGGGCAGGAATGTTATAGCATATGATTCAAGGCAGTTGAAGCCCCATGAGAAGAATTACCCAACCCACAATTTGGAGTTGGCGGCGGTGGTTTTTGCGCAAAAGATTTGGAGACACTACCTCTATGGTGTCAAGTATGAGGTGTTCACAGACTATCGCAGCCTGCAATATGTGCTTACAGAGAAATATTTGAACCTGTGACAGAGGAGATGGACGAAACTGTTGAAGAATTATGATGTGACCGTCTAATATCATCCGGGTAAGGCTAATGTGGTGGCAGATGCATTGAGACGGATGGCGGTTAGCATGGGCAGTTTGCCTTGTTTGGGGGTGTCCAAATGACCTTTGGGAAGGGAGTTTCGGGCTCTAGAATCCAAATTCATAAAGTTGGGCATTTCAGAACAGGGTGGGGTGTTGGCCAGTATTGAGGTTAAACCCATATTTCTGGAGGAAATCAAAGCCAAACAATTTAAGAATGCACAGTTGAACAAGCTTTAGAACAAGGTGGTGTCCGGAGAGTTCGGGGATGTCACATTGGACGCTGGTGGGGTGTTGTGCTTTAGAGGGAAGATTTGTGTTCCTCGGGTTGATTACTTGATACAGAATGTGTTGTTGGAAGCTCATGGTTTATGATATTCGATTCATCCGGGCCTAACCACAATGTACTGGGACTTGAGGTGACTTTATTGATGGCCTGGGATGAAGAGGGACATAGTTGATTATGTGTCCAAGTCTAAAAAATGTCAGCAGGTTAGCAGGATTGATTTAGAGGATGCCCATTCCGAGTGGAAGTGAAAAAGGATAGCCATGAATTTCGTGGTGGGTCTTCCTAAGACCTTGGGAAAGTATGACTCCATTTGGGTTATCATGGAATAGCAGACCAAGTCAACTCATTTCATTCCGGTCAGGATGGATTATAATTCCCAGCAGTTGGCCAAGATTTATGTCAAAGAGATAGTGAGATTGCATGGGGTTCCACTCTCCATCATTCAGACAGAGGTACGTAATTTTCTTCCATGTTCTGGGGCAAATTGCACGAAGAGTTGGGCACTCAACTCACTTTCAGCACAACTTTTCATCCTCAAATTGATGGTCAGTCGGAGAGAACGATTCAAGTATTGGAGGACATGCTGAGAACATCTGTAATCGATTTCAGGGGCCAATGGGACCAGTTTTGTCATGACCCAACTACCAAGCCATACGGGCATCTACTCTAAGCACCTAGATAGGAGAACCCTTACCACCCGATCCAACAGGTAAATTCTGAAATAAAAAGTAAAACATAAGGAATTAGTCTTCTTAAAACTCGAATTATCTCTTACAATATTGAAATACAGTAAAACTTTTTACATCTTGAAAACAACCCTCCCTAGGATCTAGTCTAAACAAGTGAAAGAGCTCTACAGGAGAAAATACAAGTATGGAAATAATACATAGCTTCCACCATGGAAACGAAGAGTAGAAGCTTCTAGAGATCACCAACGTCCGGTACCTACGAAACATCACTGATCCTGCAACCAGACTATACCCAAAAAAAGGTATAGCAAGAGTAGTATCAATACAAACAACACGTACTGGTAGGCATTATCGGTCGATCCGAATCCACTACATACCATCATAATAGAAATCAAGAGAATATATGCAACAAATCACAATTATATCCATTCCTTCAACATCCACTCTTACTTTAGGACTATTATCGCTAAAACCTGTACGTTCTGATACAAGCCTTCCTACCCTGTTCCGCTGCCAACTCCGCAGCTGGGAGACTTGTAACACCAACAAGCAAAAAACCAAGTTCATTTCACATAATTGACACCTGGACACTTAGACATTCATAAACTCATTCTCTAAACATGCAAGACACCTACATTACTAGGTTAAAGTTATATGCATACACATTGCATTTGAAAAACAATACCATCACCTACCCCACAACTAGGTTCGTAAACCCCAACATGGAAATCCTTTCCAAAGACTACTTCTCGGTTTACCCCCTAGACACATATTAAACAGACACATCGATTCAAAAACTCTCCTTTTAAGATAACACAGTACCGTAATTTCAGGCTCTCAACCTACCTTCTAACTTATCAACCACATGAAACAGATTCAATAATCATTTAAAAAGGAGCAAAAATCAAAACATTTACCCTTTTACATTACTTGTTCCCCAAACCTACTCAACAGTCTAGTTCCCAGGTATTATCGGTTCCCCCAACCTACCCAATAGTCTAGTCCCCAGACATAACCGGTTCCCCGAACCTACCCAATAGTCTAGTTCCCGAGAATCTAACATCACCCATAAGTTATCAAATATAGACAAATTCGGGATGAACCACACCACCCCGACACCATCATTCCCTACTCAGCAACCAGTCAATAACATAATATTTCCTCCATAATCCAAGCCCGAAGGCCTAAACATGAATCATCCTGTCATTCAATAACAACGATATGAAATGAAATGCAGGTCTAAGCCTACTCAATGAAAAACCTAGCCTACCTGGACGCCAAACATCTACTGCAGAGTTCTGAATGCTAGATTCTGGCTCCATGAAAGTGATTCCTGACGGAGGACAAGAAAAAAATCCATGGTTTTGCACCTCTTTAGCCAAAATCTCTCCTCGCCATGGCTCCAAGGCTTTGGAGCAGCCTAGAAGGGTTTTTGGAGCAACCCTCACCTATTTGAAACTGAAGAGGAGAGAATAAAATTATAAAACCCATTTTTGGGTTTTCTAGTACCGACATCCCGCTATTGCAGTCCAATTCCGCTATAGCGGCACTGCCGTAGTGGCAGCCACCCACTATAGCAGGGTTAACCGCCTTGACTTCCGCTATAGCGAGAATTTCTCTACTATGGCAGTCATCACTGTAGCGTACTGTCAACTGTTATAGCAGTTGACATAGGACAGAACCTTGGGAAATCCCCCAAAATTGCCCATTTTACAACAGACTTCAAAATCTTGATATTTCGAACCAACCCTTTCATGTCAACTTTGATATCGGGAGTTCTACTCACCCGAATTAACTTCTGAAAAGTCCTACGGACTCTTTAATGCCTTAGCTAACAAAAAAATTAGCTCAACCCTAGACATATTACCAAATCCTTTCCCAGATTGCCCTAGGCCTTACCTCTCTTAGAATTCGTCTGAGACTAGCCTAGCCCAAAATTTCTAGCTCCCCAACCCGAAAGTTTTTTTTAACCCGCTCTTCGCACGAATAGCTCACCCATAATGAGGTGCCTTTTAATAATGACTGAATAGGTCATTACAATAGATACTAATTTACCCATCGTTCATCCCTGAATGATCTCTAAGGCAGAAAGAAAAGAATGAGCCCGCCCCTTGCACCTTACGCTCTGCCATGACACCATAATCATAACCTTACGCGAACCACCAAAACTTCCAAAACTTTTGGGGTACCCAACTTAACTAAAAATTTCATTTGATCCTACTCTGTCAAGAAATTCCTTTCTTCGAGCTGTACGAGACTAGTTAGATTACCCCTTTACGTTAAATGCTATATCTAGAGTTCTACTAACCCGAACTCCATTTTAGAAGTATTCTACGAAGTACTAGGTCCCTTGACTATCATGATATCGCCCTACTTCCATCAAGCACTACACCCCGAGACACCAAGCATCTTTAAATCACACAACACCAAAATTCCCTTGGAACCCAACCTAGCCCGAGCTTTTTATCAACTCTCATCCTAGGGAGAATTCTGCTCGGGCACTTATACCCTAACCGAGGCTATAACTAGCACCACCCCACCACTCAAAGAGCAGTAACACTGGGTATTATCATGGTCAACAAGTGAGACATGACTGATCAAGAACCCATTTACTAACCTCACTCCCTCAACCGACCCTACTACTAAGGATCATCGACCATGAACAAGCTGACTTATTTCAACATTCTCCACAATTTTGATATACCCCTTTCAAGGGCTACTATCAGCCAGTGATCACTCTAAAAAGTAAGCCTATGAGCAATGTCCAATACTACTCAGCCAATAACCCTTAAGCCTTGGGCTACCATATCTACCCCTCCTTTTTATAGCACGTAGATGCTAATTTTTATGATTCGTGCAATAGCTCACAGCCCAACTAGTGACTTTAAGTAACCCAGGAAATGAAAAACAAACATGGAAAAATAGGACAGGGATTCTGCCCCTCCCTCTATAGCAGCTTGCACACCTCTATGGTGACCCTCAACAGCAGCAACGGAATTTTTTTACTATTTCTTGCAAAATACCCTCATTTCCCTTCCCTATTATCAATGGTAACCCCTAAAATCATGTCATAGTCTTAAACATAACCCTAAGACCATCCCCAACAATGCATAATTGAGTATTTAGCACCACATTATCATAAAATCAGTTACGAAACACAGAAGTAAGTTGTTCATAACATCACATTCTCGCTATCGTACAAGATTAGCCCTTTTTCCCCATGGTTCCCAACCAATCCCGATTGTCCTGAAACCAGAAATAGCTTCCGGCTCTGTTTTGTTTCTTGAAAACCAAAACAGAAAACAGTTCTTCATAGAAAAGCTTTTTACTATAATTACATAAATTTGACAATACATACTTTTTAGTAACAAATTATAATTACAGGATAAAGTATAAATATATTATATTTATTCTTACATTATTTCACTAAAATAGCATAAGTTTTCCTACAGTCACAAATGATCATGTCCCTTTACCATTTTTACCAATGGTAAGCCCATCCAAAATGTAATACGAAATTTCAATTCAAAACACATAGCAATTTCTCACTAAAGAATTCTCACAACAATCAAGTTATAACTACTCCTAGGCCAAAAGTGTTCACAATGAGGCAATCAATTACACACCAACAATTGCAGTTATACAAGTATGCAACACACATAATTTCAAGCTTCAAGTTTCTGTATAATTCAAGCCACATCTACTACTCTTTATTTGCCCCAAGGATGACTGTTAGCCAATCATCCATGCCTTACCACAACCTTCTAAGGCCAGATACCAATTGGAACCTTCCCGGTTCCAACTTCTCTTGTTGGTGTCATTATAATCGGAGTCAAATGACATCCTTTGCCTCGTTGAGATACCAATTGGAATAGCGAGATACCAATTGGACTCAACTCATACCAGAAAATAACAATCCGTATAAAAAGAATGAAAGAAAGGAGATGATTCCTAGAATGCTTCGTAGCTCCCCAAAGATTTGATGTGGACATCAACACACTAATCCGCAGGTCTCTATTCGACATTTGCTTTTGCACCGGGAGACCGATAACCTAGGATCTAATACCATTTGTCATGACCCAACTACTGGGTCATGCGAGAACCTACTGTAAGCACATAGATAAGAGAACCCTTACCACTCGATCCAACAGGTAAATACGGAAATTAAAAGTAAAACATAAGGAATTTGTCTTTTTAAAACTTGAATTATCTCTTACAATATTGAAATACAGTAAAACTTTTTACAACTTTAAAACAACCCTCCCTAGGATCTAGTCTAAACAAGTACAAAAGCTCTACAGGAGAAAATACAAGTACGGAAAGAAGACACAGCTTCCACCATGGAAACGAAGAGTAGAAGCTGCTGGAGATTACCATCGTTCGGCACCTATGAAACATCACTGATCCTGCAACCACACTATACCTAAAAAAAGGTATAGCAAGAGTATCAGTACAAACAACATGTACGTGTAGGCATCATCGGTCGATTTGAATCCAATACATACCATCATAATAGAAATCAAGAGAAAATATGCAACAAATCACAATTATTTCCATTCCTTCAACATTCACTCTTACTTTAGGACTATTACCACCAAATCTTGTATATTTTGTTCTAAGCCTTCCTACCCCATTCCGCTACCAACTCTGTAGCTGGGAGACTCTGTACTATTCCCTCCTGGTCTAACGTAACACCTAGGACTTTCCCACGATCATATTAGCACTAGGATATCTCAGGCCACACTTAACTCTAGTACTTCCCATGTCACACTCCATTATGATTTCCCAAGTCACACATCGTACCAACCACTATAAGCACCTCAGTGATTCCAGTCTCAACAATCAGGTTTACTATCCACCCCTACTAGCTAGTTGAGAGGCAACCTACAGAACCTTGATTCACCACCCTGAATCAAGTTAGGATCCTAAGTCAAACACCATGACCCGTAGCCCTTAGCCAAATGATGGACTACCAATGAGTTTTCACGTATCTAACCCCCCCAAGGTTCATTACCCCCGACATTCCGTCGGTCTAGGAACTCACAAATACTAGCCTTGTTTTGCTAACCCAGTCAAACTGACTTCCCAGAAACCTTAGTTCCCCCAAGCTCACCTATCTTGGACCTGTCAAGCAAAATGCCTCACAAACTTTAGTCCTGTGCCCAACTAGCCCGGACACCACCGCTAGTCGACCAGTCCATCTTGTCAGATTGGAAATATCAAAGGTACGACATCAACCAAATATTACCAGCCAATATAAACAACCAAGTCCATGTGACTATCAATAATACCCCCAGTCAACAATCGGACTCAACAACTTTATGTCATGTCTAACTATGCAAGTAACCAGCCCACATATAATTATGTTACGACTTGTAAACCACACGGACCTCCCAAGGATCCCTAGGATATTATCTATGCCATTTAACATATGACCCTGGTTTACGGAAGAAATCACTTTTTCACTTAAGCACACTAACCCGGCCCTCAAGGACCAATGTATACGTCAATTACTAATAAACCCCGGACCTCTCAGGAACTACAACTTGTAAAGAATATCAATGACCAATAAGCCTTGTTCACTCAAGGAACCAACCCCATATTTACATGTAATAATACGACCTCTCAAGGACTAATATAGACAATCACAAATTCAACAATCAACCTGGTCGACTCATAGAACCATCGACAAAATACAATTAACAATATATATTTAACCCATACCAAGCATGGTCCCCGAGCCAACCAATATAAAACCTGTACCAGGTGTGGTACCCGAGCCAACCATTAGTATCCCATACCAGGCGTGATACCCGAGACAACTAATATATATTCCATACCAGGCATGGTACCCGAGCCAACCGAATCCACACAAAATCCAATAATCAATAATTAAATGAACAATACACACTTGTAATACCAATAAGCAACAAACCAAGTTCATTTCACATAATTGACACTCGGACACTTAGACATTCATAAACTATTTCTCAAACATGCAAGACACCTACATTACTAAGTTAAGGTTACATGCATACACATTGCATTTGGAAAATAGTACCATCACCTACCCAGCAACCGGATTGGTAACCCCTAACATGGAAATCCTATTGAAAGACTGCTTCTCGGTTTACCCCCTAGACACATATTCAACAGACACATCAATTTAGGAACTCTCCTTTTAAGACAACACAGTACCATAATTTCAGGCTCTCAGCCTACCTTCTAACTTATCAACCACATGAAATAGAGTCAATAATCATTTAACAAGGAATAAAAATCAAGACATTTACCCTTTTACATTATCGGTTCCCCGAACCTACCCAACAGCCTAGTTCTCAGACATTACCAGTTCCCCAAACCTACCCAGCATTC
This sequence comes from Jaltomata sinuosa, assembly GCA_003996215.1. Classification (NCBI taxonomy): domain Eukaryota; kingdom Viridiplantae; phylum Streptophyta; class Magnoliopsida; order Solanales; family Solanaceae; genus Jaltomata; species Jaltomata sinuosa. The sequence goes on from QJPP01000443.1 coordinate 250,967, forward strand.
TAGTCCCCAGACATTACTGGATCCCTGAACCTACCTAATAGTCTAGTTCCCGGGAATCTAGCATCACCCAAATGTTATCAAATATAAACAAATTTGGGATGAACCACACCACCCCGACACCATCATTTCCTACTCAACAACCATTCAATAATACAATATTTCCTCCAGACTTCGTGCCCAAAGGCTTAAACATGAATCATCATGTCATTCTATAACAATGATATGAAATGAAATGCATGTCTAAGTCTACTCAATGAAAAACCTAGCCTACCTGGATGCCAAGCATCTACTGCAGAGGTCTGAATGCTAGATTATGGCTCTATGAAGGCAATTCTTGATAGAGGACAAGCCCGAAATCCATGGTTTCAAATGTCTTTAGCCAAAATCTCCCCTCCCCATGGCTCCAAGGCTTTGGAGAAGCCTAGAAGAATTTTTGGAGCAACCCTCGCCTCTTTGAAACTGAAGAGGAGAGAATGAAATTATAAAACCTATTTTTGGGTTATCTACTCCAATCATCCCGCTATAGTGGTCCAATTCTGTTATAGCGGCACTGCAATAGCGATAGCCGCCCGCTATAGTGGGGTTGACCGCCTTGATTTTTGCTACAATAGGAATTTCTCCGCTATAAAGGTCATCACTGTAGCACAGTGTCAACCGCTATAGTGGTTGACACAAAATAGAACCTCGAGAAATCTCTCAAAATTTCCAATTTTACAACACACTATGAAATCTTGACGTTTCAAACCAACCCTTTCACGTCAACTTCGATATTGAGAGTTCTACTCACCCAAATTCACTTCCAAAAAGTACTACGGACTCCCTAATGCCTTAGCAAACGGAAAAATTATCTCAACCTTAGACATTTTACCCAATTCTTTCTCGAATTACCCTAGACCTACCTTGCTCAAAATCCTAGACTAGCCTAGCCCAAAATTTCCAACTCCCCAACCCGAAAGTTTTTCTAACTCGCTCTTTGCACAAATAGCTCACCCATAACGAGGTGCCTTTTAATAACGACTAAACAGGTCATTACAACACATACTAATTTACCCATCGTTCATCCCCGAATGATCTCTAAGGCAGAAAGAAAAGAATGAGCCCACCCCTTGCATCTTATGCTCTGCCATGACAACGTAATCATAACCTTACGCGAACCACCAAAACTTCCAAAACTCTCAAGGTACCCAACTCATTCAAAAAATTTATGCAATCCTACTCTGTCAAACAATTCCTTCCTTCAAGTTGTACGAAACTAGTTAGATTACCCTTTTACGTTAAATGCTATACCTTGAGTTCTACTAACCCAAACTCTATTTCGAAAGTTTTCTATGAGGTACTAGGTCCCTTGCCTATCATGATATCGCCATACTTCCATCAAGCACTACACCCCGAGATACCAAGCATATTTAAATCACACAACACCAAATTTCCATTGGAACCTAACCTAGCCCAAGATTTTCTTTAACTCTCATCCTAGGGAGAATTCTGCTCGGGCACTTACACCCTACCCGAGGCTATAACTAGCACACCTCCACCACTCAAAGAGCAGTAACTCTAGGTATTATCGTGGTTAACAAGTGAGACATGACTAATCAAAAGCCCATTTACTAACCTCACACCCTCAACAGACCCTACTACTAAGGATCATTGATAATGAACAAGCCAATTTATTTCAACATTCTCCATAATTTCGATAAAACCCTTTCAAGGGCTACTATCAGCCAGTGATCACCCTAAAAAATAACCCTACGAGCAATGTCTAATACTACTCAGCCAATACCTCTTATGCCCTAGGGTACCATATCTATCCTTCTTTTTATCGCACATAGATGCTAATTTTTATGATTTATGCAATAGCTCACAGCTCAACTAGCGACTTAAAGTAACCCGAGAAATGAAAAACAAACATGGGAAAACAGGATAGAGATTCTGCCCCTCCTGCTATAGCGGCCTGCACACTGCTATGGCGGCCCTCAATAGCAACAATCCAAAAACATTACCATTTCTTGCAAAATTCCCTCATTCCTCTTCCCTGTTATCAACGTTAACCCCTGAAATAGCGTTATGGTCTTAAACATAACCCCAAGACCGTCCCCAAAAATGCATAATTGAGAATTTAGCACCACATTATCATAAAATCAATTACGAAATACACACGTAAATTGTTCATAACATCACATTCCCGCTATCGTACAAGATTAGCCCTTTTCCCCCATGGTTCCCAATCAATCCCGACTGTCCTGAAATCAGAGTTTCCCTATAGTCACAAATGATCATGCTCCCTTACCATTTTTACCAATGGTAAGCCCATCCAAAATGAAATACAAAATTTCAATTCAAAACACATAGCAATTACTCACTCAACAATGCACACAACAATCAAGTTATAACTACTCCCAGGACAAAAGTGTTCAGATTGAGGCAATCAATTACACACCAACAATTGCAGTTATACAGGTATGCAACACACATAATTTCAAGCTTCAAGTTTCAGCATAATTCAAGCCATATCTACTACTCTTTATTTGCCCCATGGATGACTGTTGGTCAATTATCCATGCCTTACCATAGCCTTCTAAGGCCAGATACCAATTGGAACACTCTGGTTCAAATTCTCTTGATGGTGTCATTACAATCGGAGTCAAATAACATCCTTTGCCTCATTGAGATACCAATTGGAATCGCAAGATACTAATTAGCCTTAACCCATACCGATAAATAACAATCTACACGAAAGGAATGAAAGAAAGGATATGATTCCTAGAATGCTTTGTAGCTCCCCGAAGATTTGATGTGGACGTCAACGCACCAATCCACAGGGCTCTATTCGATATTTACTCTTGTACCGGGAGACTGGTAAGATTGGCTCTGATACCATTTGTCATGACCCAACTATTGGGTCATGCGGGAACCTACTCTAAGTACCTAGATAGGAGAACCCTTGCCACCCGATCCAATAGGTAAATGTGGAAATTAAAAGTAAAATATAAGGAATTAGTCTTTTTAAAACTCGAATTATCTCTTACGATATTGAAATACAGTAAAACTTTTTATTACTTGAAAACAACCCTCTTTAGGATCTAGTCTAAACAAGTACAAGAGCTCTACAAGAGAAAATACAAGTACAGAAAGAAGACACAGCTTCCACCATGGAAACAAAGAGTAGAAGCTACTGGAGATCACCATTGTGCGGTACCTATGAAAAATCACTAATTCTACAACCAGACTATACCCAGAAAAAGGTATAGCAAGAGTAGTATCAATACAAACAAACACATACTGGTAGGCATCATCGGTCGACCTGAATCTACTATATACCATCATAATAAAAAATCAAGAGAAAATATGCAACAAATCCTAATTATATCCATTCCTTCAACATCCACTCTTACTTTAGGATTATTACTGCTAAAACCTGTATGTTCCATTCCAAGCCTTCCTACCCCGTTCCACTACCAATTCCACAGCTGGGAGACTTTTTACTATTCCCTCCTAGTCGAATGTAACACCTAGGACTTTCCCACAATCACATTAACACTAGGATCTCTCAGGCTACACTTAACTCTAAGACTTCCCAAGTCACACTCCACCCTAAGATTTCCCAAGTCACACATCGTACCAACCACTATAAGCACCTCAGTTATTCCAGTCTCAATAATAAGGTTTACTATCAACCCCTACTAGCCAGTTGAGAGGCAACCTACAGGACCTTGATTCCCCACCCTGACTCAAGTTAGGATTCTAAGTCAAAAACCTTGACCTTTATCCCTTAGCCAAACAATGGACTACCTGTGACTTTCCATGTATCCAACCCCCCCCCCCCCCCTCAAGGTTCCTTACCCCTGATATTCTGTCGGTCTAGGCACTCACAAATACTAGCCTTGTTTCGCTAACCCAGTCAACCTGACTTCCTGGGAACCTTAGTTTCCCCCAAGCTCGCCTATCTTGGACCTGTCAAGCAAAATGCCTCACAACCTTTAGTCCTATGCCCAACTAGCCCAGACACCACCACTAGTCGTCATGTCCCTCTTGTCGGATTGGGAATTTCAAAGGGACAACATGAACCAAATATTACCAGCCAATATAAACAACTAAGTCCATGTGACTATCAATAATATCCCCAGTCAACAACCAAACTCAACAACTTTATAAGTCATGTCTAACTATGCAAGTAACCAGACCACATATAATTGTTTTACGACTTGCAAACCACCAAGACCTCCCAAGGATACCTAGGATATCATCTATTCCATTTAACATACGACCCTGGTTTATGGAAGAAATCACCTTTTCACTTAAGCACACTAACCCAGCCCTCAAGGACCAATGTATACGTCAATTACTAATAAACCACGCCCCTCCCAAGAACTACAACTTGTAAAGAACATCAATAACTGATAATCCGGATTCACTCAAGGAACCAACCCCACATTTACATGTAACAATCCAGCCTCTCAAGGACCAATATGCAAAATCACAAATTCAACAATCAACTTGGTCGACTCATAGAACCATCGACAAAATACAATCAACAATATATATTTAACCCATACCAGGTATGGTACTTGAGCTAACCAATATAGAACCTGTACCAGGTGAGGTACCTGAGCCAACTGTTAGTATCTTGTACTAGGCATGGTACCCGAGTCAATCGTTAGTATCCCATACTAGGCATGGTACCCGAGCCAACCAATATATATATATTATGTACCAGGCGTGGTACCCGAATCAGTCGAATGCCACACAAAATCTAGCAGTCAATAATTAAATGAACAACACACACTTGTAACACCAACAAGCAACACACCAAGTTTATTTTACATAATTGACACCCGGACACTTAGACATTCATAAACTCATTCTCTAAACATGCAAGACACCTACATTACTAAGTTAAGGTTACATGCATACATATTGCATTTGAAAAATAATACCATCAGCTACCTAGCAACCGGGTTCGTAATCCTCAACATAGAAATCCTGTCCAAAGACTACTTCTCGGTTTACCCCTAGACACATATTCAGCATACACATCGATTCAGGAACTCTCCATTTAAGATAACACAGTACCATATTTTCAGGCTCTCAACCTACCTTCTAACGTATCAACCATATGAAATAGATTTGACAATAATTTAATAAGGAATCAAAATCAAGACATTTACTATTTTACATTATCGGTTCCCCAAATCTACTCAATAGTCTAGTTTCCATACATTATCGGTTCTCCGAACCTACCTAACAGTCTAGTCCCCAGATATTACTTGTTCCCCGAACCTACCCAACAGTCTAGTTCCTAAGAATCTAACATCACCCATAAGTTATCAAATTTAAATAAATCTGAGATAAACCACACCACCCCGACACCATCATTCCCTATTCAACAACCAGTCAATAACACAATATTTCCTCCAGACTCCACACTCGAAGGCCTAAATATGAATCTTATTGTCATTCTATAATAATGATATGAAATGAAATGCAGGTTCAAGTCTACTTAATAAGAAACCTAGCCTACCTGGATGCCAAGCATCTGTTACAGAGGTCTGAACGCTAGATTCTGGCTCCATAAATGCAGTTCCTGATGGAGGACAAGCCCAAAATCCATGGTTTTGCACCTCTTTAACCGGAATCTCCCCTCTCCATGGCTCCAAGACTTTGGAGCAGCCTAGAAAGGTTTTTGGAGCAACCCTCCCCTCTTTGAAATTAAAGAAGAGAGAATGAAATTATAAAACTTATTTTTTGGTTTTGGTCCCGTCATCCTACTATAGCAGTCCAATTCCGCTATAGAGACACCGTCATAGCGATAGACACCTGCTATAGCGGGGTTGACTGCCTTGACTTCTGCTATGTCGGGAATTTCCCTGCTATGGCGATTATTATTGTAGCATAGTGTCAACCACTATAGTGGTTGATACAGGACAAAACCTCAAGAAATCTACCAAAATTGCCTATTTTACAATACACTTAGAAATCCTGATGTTCCAAACTAACCCTTTCACGTCAACTTCGATATTGGAAGTTCTACTCACCCGAATTCACTTTTGAAAAGTCTTACAAACTACTTAACACCCTAGCTAATAGAAAAAATAGCTCAACCTTAGATATTTTACCCTATCCTTTCTCATATTTCCCTAGATCTTACCTCGCTCAGAAATTGTCTGAGACTAGCCTAGCCCAAAATTTTTAGCTCCTCAACCAGAAAGTTTTTCTAACTCACTCTTTGCACAAATATCTCACCTATAATGAGGTGCCTTTTAATAACGACTGAACAAGTCATTATAAGTTTTTACCATTGTGTGAATTATTATACAATAACAGCTATCACTCTAGTATCGATATGGCACTATTCGAGGCACTTTATGGGAAGGGATGTAGATCACCCATAGGGTGGTTTGAGGCAAGCAATATGAAATCTTTGGGAATTAAATTGGTGAAGAAAGTACAGGAAAAAGTGAGGGATATTCAAACCAAGTTGCTGGAAGCCCAAAGTAGGAAGAAAGAGTATGCAGATTGTAAGGTAGGAGACATGACATTTCAGGTTGGTGAACAAGTGTTGTTGAAGGTGTCACCAATGAAAGGGGTAATGCGGTTCGGGAAGAAGGTCAAGCTTAGCCCTAGGTATATTGTCCCATTTGAAGTTCTTGAGATTATGGGGCCAGTAGCTTACAAGTTAGCATTACTGCCCAGTTTGTCTGGAGTTTATCTAGTCTTCCATGTATCCATACTAAAGTGATACCATGGGGATGAAGAGTACATTATTAAGTAGGATTCAGTCTTTTTAGACAAGGACCTTCAGTACAAGGAGGTACATTATGAAGTTGGATTCAGTCTTGTTAGATAAGGACCTTCAGTACGAGGAGGAACTGGTTGCTATTCTTAATCAAGATGTCCATAAATTGAGGACCAAGGAAATCAGATCGGTAAGGGTTAAATGGAAGCATCGACCAGTTGAGGAAGCCACTTGGGAAATTGAGAAGGACATGTGGGACAAGTACCCTCACTTGTTTGAGGATTCAGGTACTACTCTTTTCTCTATTTTAGCTCATCTTTTAGGGTTTGATGATTTGGGGATAAATGATGGGTAAATTGGTATCTATTGTAATAACTTGTTCCATTGTTATGGGTAATCTATTCGTGCAAAGAATTGGGTTAGAAACTTTCGAATTTGGGAGTTGAAAATTTTGGGTTAGGCTAGTCTCAGACAGATTCTGAGTGAGGTATGATCTAGGAAAATCTGGGGAAATATTGGGTAAAATATCTTAGGTCGATCTTGTTTTTCTATTAGCTAAGATGTTAAGAAGTTTGGGTCTTTTTGGAAGTAAATTCAGGTAAATAGAATTCCCAATATTAAAGTTAACGTGAAAGGGTTAGTTCAGAACGTCAAGATTTGAAGTATATTGTAAAATTGGCACTTTTGGGGAATTTTCCAAGGTTCTGTTCTGCGTCAACTGTGTCTATAGTGGAAGTCAAAGACGTTCAGCACTGCCATAGCGATCGATTCCACTATGGCAGCACTGCTATAGTAGAGTGGGGACCGCTATAGCGGAGTAAGTCACTATAAATGAAGAAACTTTCACAAAAATATTCAGAAATTCTCAAGAATATTTTGGGGAAGGGCAGAGGCAATTTGGGTGACTCCACACTAGTTTTTAACCATAATTCATCGTAAAGGTAAGGATTTTACTCCCCTACTTTAGTACTTTGATTCTCGAATAGTAGAATTGATAGTTATGGGCTTGAGGGAAGGTTTGGATTGACCTAAGAAGTTAGAATCTAGTGAAAAGGGGGATTCTAGGGTGTAAAATTCTTGGGTTGTGATTATTATTACTCTTTCATGATTAAACCACCGTAATTTGCTTAATGTATCCGTAAAAATGATAGTTTTAGGTGAATTAATGGAGGAAAAGCTCTGGGATGGGTGGAATGCTCATGGTTTGGCATTAGGATTATGATTTGAGTAAAATCCAGGGATTGTTAGACCACTTGGACTGATTTTAGTATATTTTGTACTTGTTTTTAGACCAAGAGTAAGCGAAAGCTTCCGAAAATAGGAAGGCTCTAGTCCAGTAAAGTTTCAAGCTATTTAAGGTTGGTGATGGTTGTTGTTTTCCCATATGCAATATGTGTACGTGTCAACTTTTTCTTAGTATTGTATGATTATTGCATGATTTAGAGGATGGAATCGTGAATGTCTAAATATCCAGTTATCAATCATGTGAAATAAACTTGTTTTGTTACTTGTTGGTTTACAAGTGTGATTGTGTTAATTATTGTTGATTTTGGATTGTGTCTGACATTTGGTTGACTCGGTACCACTCTTGGTATGGAATACATATCGGTTAACTCGGGTACCACATCTGGTAAATGTTACATATATCAGTTAGCTCGGGTACCACGCCTAGTATAGGTTCTATAATGATTGTCTTGGATACCATGTCTGGTACGAGTTTGTTTACACTTGCATTAATTGTATTCTGTCAATTGTTTCATAAGTGGATCAAGTTGTATTCTCGAATTATGATTGTTGCATAATGGCCCATAAGAGGCCAGGTGGTTGTACTTAAATATGGGGTTGGTCTTAGTGTAGACCGAGATTACATGTTAATCACCTAGGTGTTGTCTTAGAGATCTTTGGTTGGTCTGGGTTACTTGAAAAGGGGGCTTGATTTATTTGTCTGCTTGTTCTTATGGTGGTTGTTAGACCTGTTCATGTAGTTGGTAAGCTAGGTAGAGGACTTAGAGTCTGGGTTGTATTGTTGGCTTGTTTATTCATGTGTTGTTCTGCCTTACTCAACTTTGGTTTATTGTTCATATGTTATTTATTGGAGTTGGTCGATGATCCTACCTGTACACTGTGGTTTTCCTTACTGATACTGCACTTGCTTTCCTTTTATGAGTACATGACATATTCCATTGTCTGCTACGCGACCTCAGTTATAATTTTGACGTTTTCAGATTCCAAGGGTGAGTTGCTTCTTTTGGGATACCACGGTTTCATCTAGATTAGTTCTAGCCCATTGTTCTGGACTTAGACTCCTTTGTTTTTAAGATTGCATCCCCGTACTCTATATATTAGTAGATATTTTGGTACACAATTTTCAGATTCTAGGGGTGGTTTTCTGCAGGAGCTTTATTTTTAGTTGTTTTAGCTAGAATGCTAGTTTAATTTAATGCAATTAGTTTTGAGCTGCTATATTTTCTAAGTATTGGTTGGTTTATTGGTTCGCTCATCCGGGGGTTTTGGGTGGGTGCCACTCGCGGTTGTTTGGGTCATGACAAAGATGGTATCAGAGCCCTAGGTTCGTTGATCTCGTCGTACCAAAATGGGTCTAGTAGGATCTTGCAGAACGGTACGAAGACGTCTGTACTTTTCTTTGAGAGGCTATAGGACTTTAGGAAACTATCTCTTCTTTCTTCTTTCATGCTATAACTTGATTCCAATTGGTATCTGGTGATACAAATTGGTATTTAACTCCTTCACTCTTTTATCTGCAGATGGTTTACACAAGGCGTATGACTTTTATGTCCACATTGCTATAAGATTTAAAAGTCTTCTGTACTTTCTTAAAATTCATGTCAAGTAAAAAACCACATAAAGAAATTCAAACAGAGGAAGTATGACTTTTATTTATTTGGCTAAATCCAAATATTTAGTAATATATTAAACTCATTTCCGAAAATATTCGTCTCTGCAGGTTTGTCTACCGTCCTACTCTCTGTATTCCTTGCAAGATTAGGTGCTTTGACTTGTTCATTTCTTAGGAGGAGCAAGCTGATAATATTGACATTAGACATTTGGCTACCTCTGGCAATGAATTGCAATTTTCTGCTACGTTCAAGAAGGTAGATTGATATGCTCCTATGTCCAGCAGCCAACATGTATTGCTCTTATTATTGTACTAGCTACTGGTTAAAATCATGTGTATGTGTATCATGACTACGTGGCAATAATAAAGATCAAATTAAAGTTCTTTTGAACTGTTATATTCTTGATCTCATATTGTATAGTACACTGCATTGCATATATTTTATTTGAGTCCGGAACCTTAATGAGGGACAAAAAGGAAAAGTTGATCAACCTAATGAGCCAAAATAAAGTTTCTATTTTCTATTTATATAGCACACTAAATTAGTGTGCTTACTCTCATAATACAGACCATGTCATAATGACCATTTTGGTGTATGAATTCATATAGCATTATTTACTCCAAAAAAGATATAGCTAAATTTGTACCCAAGACTTAAAGGACACGAGAATTGAATCGATCGAGGTAATGAAATATTTAAGCAAGAAACATTGTAAATAAGAGATAAGCTAAGACAAATTGAATGAATTTAATTAGATTAAGCAATTGTAGCCTGTGTTGGCTTGATTTCAATGATATATTCGATGAAGGTATTTTTGGATGAGTTTGATGAATGCCCAAAGCTGATGAACAACTAATGATATTGCTAGATAAAAATTTAAGTATTTAATAATAGAGTTTGATGATGTATAATATGATGACTCTACTGCTTTTATATGAATAGAATCTCATGGTCTAATAGTCAGTAATTATCCCATATTAACTCATATTTAATGATTAATTAAATAAAATTTAATAGCAAAAAGAGTAACACTTGGCATTATCTCTGGATTGGTTACATAATGGTTCGTGCCTCTTAATGATTCTGCCTCCGAGCATTCAAGTCTTGTCCAAATGTATTTCTATGAGGTGAATTGTACCATCTGCTTCTGGTGTTATATCGCTGCCATTTTTATCTTTTATGTGTCATCATTCAATATGGTCACATATTCTGTCTATTTTTACTCTATACAGATAGGTCCCACGTTTTACAGATTGGACTTATCTTTATTTGGAGAACATAAATAATTTTCTTTCCTTTCTTAATGGATCTCAAGTTCCCATTTTACCTTCGAGTTGTATCTTCCTTTAGATAAATATTTTCTTTCCTCCCATTTCCTTTAAGCGTCTCTTTTATTTAATACTTCTGACACATGTCACTTATTCCAGTCTTTTCAGAGACATGCGGTGATGTACAATTGATTTTTGTGAGGCAGTTTAGTTTTTGAAGCATCGCAATGATGGTTGAGAATCCTGAGGAATATTCTTTCCATATTTCCCTTTTCTCTTCCTTCCTTTCTCTTCTCTTTTTGATATGCGCCTTTCTAGGTCACAACTTTTGTCAATAAATACTTTTTGTCCCCAAGCCTTATTTTCTCATTCACAAGAGTTCTTTCAATATGTATCTCAAAATAAAAAAAAGAGTCTTGTTCTTATGTTATCGACTTCCTCTTCTGCCATGGCTATCCTTCAGCCTAATGCTTTGCTTCTTTCCTAACTTTTGCCTTTTTCTCATCTCTGCGTTTGCTTTTATTTTTCTCATATACCACTAAGGATTCCACCATCGAGGAAGAAGTTGGGGTAAAGTCAAGGATGAGATTGGTGGTGACATCTATCCATTTCTCTTTATTTCTTCTCAACAGTGTTGGAATCTAAGATCACATCCTGTTATGACTTTTGTCTTTCCATCTTTGGTACAGATGATGTTACTCAATGAGAGTGTATCTAAACTTCCTCTCGATTCTGCAGTTTTGTGGGCTTCAAGTGTATCACTATGTCCCTTATACATGAAAGAATTTCTTTCTCTAGATATAAGCGGAATATTCTTGTATTATGTTACCCTTTTTGGGGCATGAAATGTAATTACCTTCATGTACTTATGATGTATGACAGTTCCCTGGTTTTAATTAAAAAAATATGTATGTTACTTTGATTTATGCATTCTAAGTGTATTTCGATCATTATTCTTATGCTTCTCATGTTTTTACACATGCTTTATTTCAAATCATTTCTCATTGATCATAATCCACTTACCTTTCAAAATTTAAAGGTATATCCCTTTTAACAGGAGTTTTTCTTTGTATCTTCTTATTTTGTAATCTTTCGATGGTGGTTTATGAAAGTTGATATAAGGATCTAAACTACAATAGTACTTCCTGACTTTCTAACAGATGGTAACTATCAATAGATTTATTTTTATTTCGTTAGATTTAGAACCTGAGTTTCATTGATGGAAGTATTGCTTTCCATTTTTGTGTAACTTTATTTTAACTGGTGCATTCTTTATTACTGTTTCAATAACTTTTTATTTCTACAATCTTATTTGATTTGAGCATAAGTTAGGTATCATCCTTTTTTGCTTAGGTTAGTACTCAGAATTTGAGTTAATTATTATTGTCACAACAAATTTCTTCAATTGTAAGTTATTTTGTAAGAATTCATGATTTATGTATGCATGCGTGTTTGATTTTGATTAGAGAAATTCATCCAATCATAAGTTATTACATTTAGATCAAAGTTCATAAATTGACGCATCTATTTTTGATTTAGTTGAGAAAATTTCATCCAGTCATAAGTTTCACCAAAAATAATCCTTACAAAGCAAGTATATGCTGACCATCCACACTCTAGTTCAAAATAAAACAAAATTCTATACATATTTCTAACACTTAGAACTAGCAAAATACAATATAAAGAAAATTGTTCTTTAGTCAGCATCTAGAGATAATTCTGTAGAGTATTTATGATCTCTAATAATCTGATATTATGTTGCCCGATGTGTGTGTTGTGCCACTTCCATTCATAGTCTATCAACTGACATGTGGTCTTTCTAAAATCTTATAATATTTTTGTCTCTCCAAATCAGGTACACCATCATGCCATACACATAATTGACAATCTTTTGGTGTCCTGTGTTTCTTCTCATTTCTTTGCATATCTATTTCACCTCTGATTTCTAGGTCCTAATATCTCTATGATATGCCAACCATGCTAGCAATCTTGTCTGCACAACTTTCGCATAAGGGCACACAAAGAATAGGTTCTCAAATATTATATCATCTAGTCCACAAAATACACATGTTTGAAGAACTTGAATTCCAAATTGAGTAGCCTATCCACAATAGCTAGCCTTCCATGTGCAACTAGAGAAATATTTTTTCGAGTCTTGGATGAAATTACGGCTGAAGAAACATATTTTTGTAGAGAACTTTCTAATAATGTGGTCTCATATGTTTGTAAAGCTTCTTGATACTAAATGAATGAAGCTATTGGAGTTATGAAAGCCTGGCCATGAGATCACCTTGAATGACTTGTAAACTAAGAATAGCTCCCTGGTATCTAGTAATTTTCTCACTACTCAAGCTGCAATCTTGGATATAGGTATAATATCTAATACTTTATATTTAATATAGACATTGTATATCAATCTAATTTACATAGATTCTTTTTTCATACCCATTGTTTGCTCTAAAAAAGTACAATTGAATTTATTAGTGAAGTTTAAAGAATAAAAGATCCTAATTTGGTCAGGCATAGCATAAATAAGACATAATATTATAACGAAAAACTAAGAGCAATGTAAGTTGTAAATAAGATAAAGACAGATGGAGCTGGAGCTGATGAAGATCACAGGGAATCATAAGTAGCCTAATGAGTGTCTAGCTAGAGATGTTATTCTTGAAAGGATCTATAAGTTGTTAGATGATAATGAGAAGAATAAAATTGCAGTTAAACTAAAAATGATTGACTTGTATTTAGACAGTTGTGATTTTCTTGTTATGCTCTATCTGTGTAAGAAAACTCTTGAAGATGATGATTACATGATCTTATATAGGGGTGAAGCTCCAACGACTAAATTCTATATATTAAAATCTTTCATTAATGCCTAAATAAATTACCTAAATGACAAAGAAGTAACTCCCTGCATTGTACATGGGTTAATTATGTAACGGTTGTCAATGGTTAGCATGATTTAGTTGACTTTACTATTGGCTAAGATATCTTCTCGATATAGTGTATGGACCTTTGCAGTGCAATTGATATTTGGTGTATGATTTGGTTTTGATTGCCTCGATCCACATAATAGTGACCTATCATTGGGTTTTGTCCAGCTGGTGGTATATTTCATGCTTCTGATCTTCTCACATATTGAGATTATTTTTACCTTATACAAATAATACCAATTTTTTTGGATATAATCTTATGCCCGAGGAGCATAAATGAATTGGTTCCTCGATATTTGTAGTATATCAAATCCATGATTTCACTCTATATAGGATCCTTTGAAGAAAGAAAATGAAGTGATGTTTTTACATAACCGACCTCTAATACAAGTCATTCATTTGAATCTTTTTTGGTACACGTGACTTTAGGCGATTGGATAACGAGGGTTATTGGGGTTTTTGAAGCGCCGCCAAAAATTTCTTGCCTTCTTTTCTTTATATTTTCTTTCCTTTTGATGAGATCTCCTCTTTCCATATTCATCTCATTTTTTCAAGAAGCTCTTTTGTCTTCTAAGGTGCCCTTTAGGAGCTGTTTCTTTCTGAAGTTTTACTATAAAAATCCCTTAGTTCTTCACGTTTGTTTTCAATAAAGAGAATATCTTTCTTGTTCTATGTTCTTCAAAAAAAAGAAAAGAGTTCTACTCCATGACATTTTCTTCCTTTGGTTATATGGCCAAGCTTGTGGCTTATGCTTTGTGTTTCCTCCGGCTTCTCTCTCATCCTTTTCTTTTTTGTCATTTTTGTTGATTGTGGAGGGTCACAGACATAAGCGAGGTAGAAGACGGGTGTGACATAGAGGATGATATTGGTGATGATACTTAACCACCACTTCCTCTCCATCAGTTCTGGATTTAGAGTTGACTTCATGTTGTTTTCTCCACTTGTACATCCTTGATAGAGGTGAGAGTGGGTGGAGACGTGGGATTGCGTACAAGCTCTTTCTTGGTTCCACTATTTTATGGGTTTAAAACCTCACAGTGCCCTTTATGTTCAAGGTGAATATGGCATTCAGAAGCATAAATGAGCTTATTTCATGTCCTTGATCTGCAAATCTTTTGTGAATTTAAATGCAGCCTCTATCTTCTGGGAATGTTTTCCTTTATTCTCCCTATTTGAGGTGTTGTAATATTTATTAATATAAGTATTTAGTGTTTTTCCCTTTGCAATGATTGTATATTTTCCTATAACTTCCTCGATGTACGATCCACTTTGAATCTGATCAAGTTATTCTCTTGCTTTAATTTTTTACAATATACCTTTTGCTTTTGTCGAAGTCTTATGAATGTTTTGATCTATTTAAAGCACTTTTTTCTCCTGTATTTCGGGCAAACTTAGCTTGTAGTTTTGAGTTCAAAATGTCTTCGGGCCTATTGCTTTTTAAATTCGCATATTTTCTAGATCTAAACATGTAATGACCGGGTTCATTCTTATGGGTAGTCCAATCGTGCCAAGTTTTAGAGTTAGAAAACTCCGAGTTTGAGAGTTTGAAATTCTGGGCTAGGCTAGCCTCGGCCGGTTTTGGAGCAAGGTGGAGTCTAGGGAAATCTGGGTAAGAATTGGGTTAGGTGTCTTGGTTTGAGCTAGTTTCTCACATATCCAAGACATAAAAGAGTCTGAGGGACTTTTCAGAATTGAATTTGGGTAAGTAAAACTCCCGGAATCGCGTTTGACGTGAGGGGGTTATTTTGGGTCGTCAGAGGAAGAAAGTGTGTTGTAAAATGGACAAATCTGGGGGATTTGTAGACATTTTGTCTGTGACGAGCGCAAGGGTCCACCATAGCGACCTCCGCTATAGCGGTGGAAAATACCGCTATAACGGTGGTCAAGAAGGTCAAGACGGTCAACGCCGCTTAAGACCGCTATAGCGGAAGTCATCTGCTATAGTGAGACTGCTATAGTGGAGCGGGGACCGCTATAGCGGGCCGATGGGATTTTAATGCAGAAACATTCCCCAAAATGTTCAATTTTCACAACTTCATTTTGGGAGAAGGGCTAGGCGATTCCTGCCGATTTTTCTCCATTTTCCCTTGATTTTCTTCCCTAAGGTAAGGTTTCTACTCTCCAATATTCATACTACTTTTCCTATGTGGTAGAATTGCTAGGAGGGAACTTGGAGGAAGGTTGGAATAACCCAGGGATGGTAGAATCCAGGGAAGGAAGGGGATTCAAATCATGAATATTCTTAGGTATTGTTAAAAGTAAGATATTATGATCATAGGTTGTTAAATTCTCTATTTTTATCCGTAAAAATGATAGAACTAGGCAAATTAATGGTGGGAATGCCCGGAAAAGGGGTGGAATGATCATGGGTGGACTGGGGTTTTGGGATTTGGTGTAATCCGAGTAATGTACAGGCCTTGTTGATTAATTTCATGTACTTGTGTGTTATTTTAGACCAAGAACGAGAAAGGAATCTGAAACACGGGCAAGCTCGGGTTGAGTAGAGCTTCGATCATTTTGAGGTAGGTGATGGCTTACGATTCTAGTGAATGTTGTATAATTTTGTACTCTTATCTAAGTGTTTG
Source organism: Jaltomata sinuosa (assembly GCA_003996215.1). Taxonomy (NCBI): domain Eukaryota; kingdom Viridiplantae; phylum Streptophyta; class Magnoliopsida; order Solanales; family Solanaceae; genus Jaltomata; species Jaltomata sinuosa. The sequence goes on from QJPP01000443.1 coordinate 267,344, forward strand.
TATGAATTACATTGCTTAGGGAAGTTGTGTAGAATGTCTAAGGTTCCTTTTTTATAGTGTGTGTGAGTTGAACGGTGTGTTTACTTATTGGTTTACAAGTTTTTTATTCATCTATTTGACTGTGGATTATTGACATTCAGTTGGATCGGGTACCACGCCTGGTATGGGAATACTAATGGTTGGCTTGGGTACCATGCCTGGTACAGGTTTATTTTACAGCATCATTGCATTTATATTATTGTGGTACATTGACTGATATTGGTTCTGTGAGTGGATCGGGTTGTTTATTGAAATGTGTTACTTGTTTGGTGGTCCTTGAGTGATCGGGAAATTCTGTTAGGTTATTGAATCGGTCTTGAATTAAGCTGGGTTGTTCATTGACACTTAGGTGTTGTCTAGAGGGGATCCCAGGGTGGGTCCGGACTAGATGGAAAGGTATGGGTTATGGCCATGTGATGGTGGGTTAGAGTATAAGAGGTGGATTTTATGCGGGAACAAGCTAAGTAGAGACTTGTAGTCTAGGTATGCTTGTTAACATTGTTGCATGTCTTCCGTACTATTTACTTGATATTGTTGTACTGCTTATACACTGTTTATTTGGAAACTGGCTGATGATCCTACCAGTACACAGTGGTGGTGTACTGATACTGCACTTTCTTTTCTTTTAGTGAGTACAGGAAATCTTCCAGCAGCTGAGACGCGACCTCATCTATAGCACCAGAGATTTAGGACTTCAAGGGTGAGTTGCTCGATCAGGCTACCTTGGATCTATCTTTAGAGTTTCACCCACTTGTTTTGGGCTTAAAACTACTTCCGTATTTTACTTTTGGGGTTGCATCCTCGTGCTCTAGATATTGGTAGATGTTTGGTACTGCAACTTTTAGATTCTAGGGGGTATTTTCCGCAGGTTAATGTTAATGGAATAGTTTGATATTTATTTCATTGCTAGTTTATTTTTGCACTTGGTTTTGAGCTGTTAGAATGGTTAAGTTCGGGGAAGTGATGGTTTGCTCACTCGGGGGTTGGGTGAGTGCCACTCACGGCTGTCTGGGTTGTGACAAAGATGGTATCAAATCCCTAGGTTCATTAATCTTGTCATACCAAACAGGTCTAGTAGAGTCTTGCGGAATAGTGCAGAGACGTCCGTACTTTTCTTCGAGAGGCTGTGGGGCTTTAGGAAAAACTATCTCTTCCTTCTTTTCTTCGTGCTATAACTTGATTCCAATTGGTATTTGGTGATACAAATTGGTATCTAACCTCATTCACTCTTCTGTTCGCAGATGGTTACTACAAGGAAAAACGGAACAAGACCAGCGGTCCCTGCATCATGGGGTTGAATTTGTCACTTTTCAGGTGCAAGGTGATGCCAAGCATGGTGGAGGTCTCATATTACCTTCTGTTCTACCTCCACTGACTTAGGAGCAGTTTCACGCTTTGTTTCTAGAAAAGTATGTCCCTCGTACTTTGAGGGACCGGAAAAAATATGATTTCTTGAAATTAGAGCAGGATGGCATGTCATTCTCTGCTTACGAGGCTAAGTTCCACGCCTGGTCTCATTTTGCCACACAGATGTTGGGTTCCGAGGAGGAACGGGTCCAGTTGTTTGTGAAAGGGTTAAATATTGAGCTACAGGTACTGTCGGTGCATATGACTTCTTCAGGGAAGGGCTTTAATGATGTTGTGGATTATTTGAAGAAACTTGAGGGGGTCAAGCAGGCGGGGCAGGCTAAGGCTTTAGCCAAGAAACCACGGAATGAGGTAAATTTTGGTGGTTCATACTCCAGAGGCCAGAATTAGCAGGCTTACTCGGCCCGTCCTATTCAGTCAACTCTGCCAGCTACTACAGGTGGTTATCAGGGAGCTCAGTCTTCAGCTCCTAGAGGCCAGAAAGCGTTATATACATCAGCTAGCATACCTACATTTGACCGTGGTTATTTCCATAGTGGCGATCTGGGCCACTTTAAGAGGGAGTGTCCACATAGGCAGATAGGTAATTAGGGTCAGCAGCAGTCTAGAGTAGTGGTCCCGGCAGGCAGAGGCGGTAATGCTAAGGGTCGTCCACAGGGTGGGCGAGGTAATTTTCAAGGAAGCTAGGGAGACAGGGGAAATGGAGGCGCAGGCAGGTGTGCAGCGCAGCCAGCCCAGGAAGTTGCCCAGATTGATGATCGGGCTTATTTCTATGCTTTTCCAGGGAGTACCGAGGTGGAAGCCTCAGATGCGGTGATCACAGGTACCATTCTTGTCTGCGATAAAATGGCCTCAATATTATTTGACCCAGGTTCTACATATTCTTATGTGTCTGTGAGTTTTGCGTTGGGTCTGGACCTAATTTGTGATATCTTTGATTCCTCTATCCATGTTTCTACCTCGGTTGGAGAGTCTGTGATTGTGACTCATGTTTATCATGACTGTTTTGTGGTGTTTGTGGGGTTGCATACTTGGGTAGACTTGGTAATTCTGGATATGGCTTATTTTGATATTATCTTGGGTATGACCTGGCTATCTCCTTATCATGTTGTGTTGAACTGTAACACCAAGACTGTGGCTCTAGAGATTCCAGGTAAGGATAGACTAGAGTGGAAAGGTGTGTACAGGCCTAAACCAGTTACGATAATATCATTTTTTTAGGCTAGGAAGCTAGTGGGGAGGGGGTGTCTAGACTTCTTGGCTCATCTCCAGGATGATAGTGTGGAGTCCCCATCTATTGAGTCAGTTCTAGTGGTTTCTGAATTATTAGAGGTGTTTCCAATGGACTTGCCTGGTATACCTTCGTACAGGGATATAGATTTTTGTATTGATTTGGAGCCAGGCACTCGTCCCATTTCCATTCCTCTGTATCGTATGGCTCTGGCAGAGTTAAGTGAACTTAAGACTCAGCTGCAGGAACTCCTAGATAAGGGATTTATATGTCCCAGTGCTTCACCTTGGGGTGCTCCAATTTTATTTGTAAAGAAGAAGGATGGTAGTATGCGGATGTGCATAGATTATAGGCAGTTAAACAAGGTGACCATCCGGAATAAGTACCCTTTATCCCATATAGATGATTTGTTTGACCAGCTTCAAGGTGCATCAGTATTTTCAAAAATTGACTTAAGGTCGGGGTACCATCAGTTAAAAATTAGGTCTAAGGACATTCCGAAAACTACTTTTCAGACTCGGTATGGGCATTACGAGTTTCTAGTAATGTCGTTTGGTGTGAGCCAATGCGTCGGCAGCATTCATGAGTTGGATGAATAGGGTGCTTAAGTCATACTTGGATTCCTTCGTTATCGTGTTCATCGATGATATTTGATCTACTCTAAGAGTAGGGAGGAGCATGCTAATCATCTTCGTATTGTGCTGGATATCTTGAGACACCAAAAGCTTTATGCAAAATTCACTAAGTGTGAGTTTTGGTTGATTTTGGTGGCATTCTTGGGGCATGTAGTGTTAGAACGGGGGGTAATGGTAGATCCCTAGAAGATCGAGGCAGTCAAGAGTTGGGCCCGGCCTAGCTCGATGACAGAGGTGAGGAGTTTTGTTATACTCGCAGGATACTACAAAAGGTTTGTAAAGGGTTTTGCGTCTATTGCTACGCACCTAACCAGGCTGACACAAAAAGATATAACATTCATGTGGTCCGACAAGTGCGAGGAGAACTTTCAAAAGCTCAAGACACTTTTGACCACGGCTCATATATTGTTCTTGCCGGTTGAAGGTAAAGACTTTATTGTTTACTATGATGCTTCACATTCTGGTTTGAGTGTTGTGTTAATGCAGGATAGGAATGTGATAGCCTATGCATCCAGGCAGTTGAAGGTGCATGAGAGGAATTACCTGACTCACGACTTAGAGTTGGCAGCGGTGATTTTTGCACTAAATATTTGGAGACACTACCTTTATGGTATCAAGTGTGAGGTATTCACAGATCATCGCAGTCTGCAGCACGTATTCACTCAAAAGGATTTGAATTTGAGGCATAGAAGGTGGATGGAGCTATTGAAGGACTATGATGTGATCATTTAGTACCATTCGGGTAAGGCTAATGTGGTGGCAGACGTATTAAGCCAGAAAACAGTTAGCATGGGTAGCTTTTCTTGTTTGGGGGTGTCCAAACAACCACTAGCTAAGGAAATTCGGGCTTTGATGGCCAAGTTCATGCACTTGGGTGTTTCAGATCAAGGTGGGTTATTGGCCAGCATTGAGGTCAAAGCCACCTTCATAGAGGAAATAAAGGCCAAACAGTTTTAGGATCCGAAACTGAGTAAGCTACGAGGCAAGGTAATATCCGGGGAGTCCAGAGACTTCATGTTAGACTCTGGTGGAGTGTTGCATTTCAGGAAGAGGATTTGTGTTCCTCGGGTGGATGATATGATTCAAAAAATCCTGGCAGAAGCTCATGATTTGCGATACTCAATTCATTCGGGTATGACTAAAATATACAAGAACTTGAGGCAGCGTTACTGGTGGCCCGGGATGAAAAGGGACATAGTTGATTTTGTGTCCAAATGTCAGAACTGCCAGTAGGTAAAGTATGAACATCAGAGACCTACAGGACTACTTCAAAGGATGCCAATTCCATAATGGAAGTGAGAAAGGATAGCTATGGATTTCGTGGTAGGTCTTCCCAAGACATTGGGGAAGTATGACTCAATTTGGGTCATTGTTGACAGGCTGACCAAGTCCGCTCATTTCATTCCGATCAGGGTAGATTACAATTTGCAGCAATTAGCTAAGATCTACGTGAAAGAGATTATGAGATTGCATGGGGTGCCACTGTCCATTATTTTAGACAGGGGTACGTAGTTTACTTCTAAGTTCTGGGTCAAGTTATATGAAGAGTTGGGTACACAGCTCACTTTTAGCACAACCTTCCATCCTCAGACTGATGGTCAGTCGAAGAGGACAATCCAGGTATTGGAGGACATGATGAGAGCATGTGTGATGGACTTCAGGGGCCATTGGGACCAGTTCCTACCATTGTGTGAATTCTCGTACAACAACAGTTACCACTCCAGTGTTGACATAGCACCGTTCGAGGCATTGTATGAGAGGAACTGCAGATCACCGATTGGGTGGTTTGAGGAAGGCAATGTAAATCCTCTGGGCATGGACTTAGTAAAGGAAGCGCAGGAAACGGTAAGGGGCATTCAGACCAAGTTGATAGCTGCCCAAAGCAGGAAGAAGGAGTACGCAGATTGCAAAGTCTGGGACATGGAATTCAGATTGGTGAACGGGTATTGTTAAAGGTGTCACCAATGAAAGGGGTCATGCGGTTGGGTAAGAAGGGCAAACTTAGCCCTCGGTTCATCAGTCCGTTTGAGGTTCTTGAAATTATGGGGCCAATGGCTTACAAGTTAGCACTGCCACCTAGTTTGTTGGGCGTCCATCCAGTATTCCATGTATCCATGCTTAAGCGATACCAAGCTTAAGCGATACCATGGGGATAGGGATTACATCATTAAGTGGGATGAGATGATTTTCAATAAGGATCTTTGTTATGAAGAGGAACCAATCTTGATTTTTGCTCGGGATGTCCGGAGGTTGAGGACAAAGGTGATTGATATGGTGAAGGTTAAGTGGAAGCATCATCTGATTGAGGAATCCACTTGGGAAACCGATAAGGACATGCAGGACAAGTAACCTCAATTATTTGAGGATTCAGGTACTACACTTCCCTTCTTTTATTTTTGCAATTTTGGGTTTGATCATTCGGGGATGAATAATGGGTAAATTGGTATCTATTGTAACGACTGGTCCGTCATTACGGGTAGTCCAATCATGCCAAGTTTTAGAGTTAGAAAACTCTGGGTTTGGGAGTTTGAAATTCTGGGCTAGGCTAGCCTCGACTGGTTTTAGAGCGAGGTGGAGTCTAGGGAAATCTGGGTAAGCATTGGGTTAGGTGTCTTGGTTTGAGCTAGTTTCTCACGTAGCCAATACATAAAAGAGTTAGGGGGACTTTTCGGAATCGAATTTGGGTAAGTAGAACTCCTGAAATCGCAGTTGACGTGAAGGGGTTGTTTCGGGTCATCGGGGGAAGCAAGTGTGTTGTAAAATGAACAAATCTGGGGGATTTCTGGACATTTTATTCATGACAAGCGCAATGGTCTGCCATAGCAACCTCCTCTATAGCGGTGGAAAATACCGCTATAGCGGTGGTCAAGACGGTCAACGCCGCTTAAGACCGTTATAGCGGAAGTCGTTCGCTATAGCGGGACTTCTATAGCGTAGCGGGGACCTCTATAGCGGGCCAACGGGATTTTAATGCAGAAACATTTCCCAAAACGTTCAGTTTTCACAACTTTGTTTTGGGAGAAGGGCTAGGCGATTCCAGGTGATTTTTCTTGGTTTTCCCTTGATTTTCTTCCCTAAGGTAAGGTTTCTACTCCTCAATCTTCGTACTACTTTTCCTATGCGGTAAAATTGCTAGGAGGGAACTTGGGGGAAGGTTGGAATAAGGAAGGGGATTCAAATCATGAATGTTCTTGGGTATTTTTAAAAGTAAGATATTATGATCATAGGTTGTTAAATTCTCTATTTTTATCCATAAAAATGATAGAACTAGGGAAATTAACAGTCGGAAAACCCAGAAAAAAGGTGGAATGATCATGGATGGCCTGGGGTTTTGGGATTTGGTGTAATCCGAGTAATGTGCAGGCTTTGTTGGTTAATTTCATGTATTTGTGTGTTATTTTAGACCAAGAACGAGAAAGGAATCCGGAACACGGGCAAGCTCAGGTTGAGTAAAGCTTGGATCATTTCGAGGTAGGTGATGGCTTATGATTCCGATGAATATTGTATAATTTTGTACTCTTAACTAAGTGTTTGTATGAATTACATTATTTATGGAAGTTGTGTAGAATGTCTAAGGTTCTTGTTTTACAGTCTGTGAGTTGAACGGTGTGTTTACTTGTTGGTTTACAAGTTGTTTGTTCATCTATTTGACTGTGGATTGTTGACATTTGGTTGGCTCGGGTACCACGCCTGGTACGGGAATACTAATGGTTAGCTCGAGTACCCCGCCTAGTATGAGTTTATTTTACTGCATCATTGCATTTATATTGTTGTGTTGCATTGACTGATATTGGTTCCGTGAGTGGACCGTGTTGTTTATTGAAATGTGTTACTTGTTTGGTGGTCCTTGAGTGACCGGGAAATTCTGTTATATCGTTGAGTCGGTCTTGGATTAGGCCAGGTTGTTCATTGACACTTAGGTATTGTCTAGAGGGGATCCCAGGGTGGGTTCGGGCTAGACGGAAAGGTATGGGTTATGGCCATGTGATGGTGGGTTAGAGTATAAGACGTGGATTTCATGCGAGAACAAGCTAAGTAGAGACTTGTAGTCTAGGTATGCCTGTTAACATTGTTGCATGTCTTTTGTACTATTTACTTGATATTGTTGTACTTCTTATACACTGTCTATTTGGAAACTGGCTGATGATCCTACCAGTACACAGTGGTGGTGTACTGATACTGCACTTGCTTTTGTTTTGTTGAGTACAGGAAATCTTCCAACGGCTGAGATGCGACCTTATCTATAGCACCAGCGATTTCGGACTTCAAGGGTGAGCTGCTCGATCAGGCTACCTTGGATCTATCTTTAGAGTTTTAGCCCACTTGTTTTAGGCTTAAAACTACTTCCGTATTTTACTTTTGGGGTTGCATTCCCGTGCTCTAGATATTGGTAGATGTTTGGTACTGCGACTTTCAGATTCTAGGGGTAATTTTCCGCAGGTTTATGTTAATGGAATAGTTTGATATTTATTTCGTTGCTAGTTTACTTTTTGCACTTAGTTTTGAGCTGTTAGAATGGTTAAGTTTGGGGAAGTGATGGCTCGCTCACCCGGGAGTTGAGTGAGTGCCACTCACGGCGGTCTGGGTCGTGACAAAACAGATCGTAGGTAGTAAGAGTTTTGTTTGCGGACTTAAGCTTGCGAACGCCTGTGGAGTTTTAAAACTTTTCACAAACTGGGATGTATTTTAATGGATATTCCTTATTCACTTCACTTAAAATAAGAGAGGATTGTTAATATGTCTGACTCCTCATTGAAGAATCGATAGAATGATCGATGATATTTTTTTAGCCAGGGATATTTCACCAAGTTTTGTTCTTTTTACCGGGTAAATTTGTTTGATCTTTTGATTACATGATCTAGGAATATGCATTTGGTTTTGTTCTTTTGACCGGATCTAATCTTTTGATTACATGAGCCGGTAATGTGCATCTGGTTCTGTTCTTTTAACCTATAAATTTATTTGGTCTTTTGCTAGCATGCACCGAGAATGTTGCATAGTTGTTTATTTTTTTGAATGGGGGGCCCTTTATTTTTTGCTAGTGATTTTTAGAACGTTTCCTGTTCACTTTAGGCATATTTTTGAAACTTTGAGTTCTTTGGAGTCTCGTAGGACTCAAGTATTTCGGAACTTATCATGTATAACTTCTATTCTCGAACTTCGTGTTGGATATTTTCATTATGTATGATCACTGAGTTTCCTATTTCGAGCACTTTCGAATTCTTGAACTATGTGTCAGTTAGAATGAGAATGCAAATGAAGTTTTTATAAATGAAGGCTTTATTTCCTTGACTGTAGATCTATCTTGTACAATGAACTTTTAGGCATCCCGCCAGATATTGGGTTGAAGATCATCGACCCAATCAATTTGAACAATCCATGGTTTTTATCATGACCCAAAATTGAGCCGCGATGGCGCCTACATAACTCGCTGGTAGACAAGCCAACCCAAGTAATACGGAAGTACTATAAAACATTTTAAAATAAGGAAAGTAGAAGGGAAAATGTACAAGATAGGGGCCAACAATTTGATATATACCGACAGTAATAAATATATAAAAATAGCTCCAAAGTGTCCAGAAAGACGAACATATACAAGGACCAACCTCAGACCTAGTTTCACCGGTACAAGAGCAACTAAAGTATGGAATAAAGTTGTACAACATACACTGTCTATCTAAAATACAAAATATAGACAGTAAGGGTAGAAGGAAAGTAGTAAAGATCACCAAACGCTGGGAGCTCACCACGATCCGAACAGTAGCTAGTCACAAATGATAGAAGGATCAACAAGGGTGGCTCATATTAGGTGTTGCATTAGAAAAAGATACAGAAGTGTAGTATGAGTACCAAAATACGGGGTACTCAGTAGGCATCATAGGTCGATCGAGCTTAGAAAGATAATATACAATATAAGATACAGGAAAATAAAATAGCTATCGAGATCCACCTAAATCTAGTTATCAACAGAAAATAGAACTATCTAGCATGACGGTGAAGATAATAATAATAAATAAAGGCAACATACACTCCAAGTACACATAGGCAAATGCAATACATCATGAGATGAGATGATGCAGAATGTGGCCAATGCAAAAATATTAAACCCGCTATTTGGTGCTCCAGGCGCCCAAAATTTAACCTCAAACTCATCAACATATGCATAAAAGTAAAAACCTGGATATGTACTCCTCGAGCTGCCCAGAATCGTACCTCGGACTCATCAACAGAAAATAAATAGAGAAAAGGTCAGGAAATATCCCTCGTATCAGCATAAAAAGTGGTACTTTCGCCCTTTTCCAAAATCAGTGATGAAATATGAGATAATTCCTTTGAAATCCAAAACCATAGTATAAGTAGAAATCTCAAGTTAAATCAAAAATCCTGTATTTTCTTTAATTTTCGTACCACAAGCCATGTAAATGCAGTATGAACATATGATTTTCAAATTCAAAGAATATAACATACATATAAAGAAAACAAGGTAAAACACCCTCCAAACAAGAGAACTGACCTAGAACTTCGTTCAATCCGTGTTATGGCCTCGGGCCCACAGTTATATATAAATAATAATAATTTACGAAAATAGAACTAAAAGCATAAAATTAACAAAAAATGCCTATGCTATCACGATAACCTCATCAAGCCTATTCTAAGGATTCTAGTTAATCAGTACAAGGCTACAATACCTAAAACTTAGGATGAGCAACATAATTCTAGTCTACGATCCCGGAATGGATAATTATACAAAAATAAGATTTAAGCCTAATTCTAGCCTAAAACTTACCCTAACATTCAAGTAACTTATAAAATATAAAAATCTAACTAAGCCACGTCTAAAAGAAATAAATTGTAACCTACCTCAGGGCCGAACTGCAAGCACAAACTATCAATTGCGTGCCTTCCCCTTTCAAAAAGCGTCAAAATGTTGTCGTGCTATAATAAGCACAGTCTACACGTCAAGACATGAAAAATAACACCCATATTGCTATATGAAATTTTGAGCTGGAAATTAGGTCAAAAAATGACCCTTAGGACCCGCGTAACGAAACAAAAAACTAGATTCACAATTATGTTCGCAACAGATTTCTTAAATTATGCCAAAAATTTGAGTATAAATAGTACTCATTTCGAGGCCTAAAACAGTCCCAAAAATTCACTTGATCAAGGAATTACAACAAGAAATTAAAATGGAATAAACGGAAGATAACGTAAATTAAATGACGGAAAAGGAGTAGGAAAATAAGATGAACTTACCGGGGAATAATTGAGATGGATGAGAAGCCTTAAACCAGCACTTAAAACTCAATTTTAATGGAAGTGTTTGGATTTTGAAGGAGAAACCGAAGTTATAATATTATATAGGTGCCAGGGGTCCTCTTTCGCATAATCGAGGATACCACCGTGTACGCGAGCTCATGTAGGCAGCCCCTATCTCGTGTACGCGGAGAAGGACTTAGGGATGGGTCACTGGACCTTTCTTCACAAACAAGGTGGGCATACCGCATACGCAAGTTCGCGTAGGTAGCCGCCTCTCCGCGTAGGCAAAGGGTTGAGTTACCCTGCAACAGCAACATCAAAAACCAGCAATTTCACAACTCAAAAAGTCACTAAATGGACCCTCGAGATTCATTCGGAGTTTCACGCATGCAAATAAATTATGCTACCCTACCAAAAATAACATTCCAAACTCAACATAATCGTCAAAATTTCCAACAAAGATTATTTCGATAAAAAGAGGTTTCCATGCCAAAAAGTCAACTTTTAGCCAAAAGGAACCCAATAGCCCAAAATGAGTTTGGAAGCCTTAGGATTGAAATCAAAGGTCCCACTAGCCCAAAGCCAATATTTCAGAGCTAATAATACTGACAAAATTTTCATCCGATGCTTCTTCTCCGGATGTTGATCAAAGTAAACTCTTCTAGCTTTAATAGTTTAAAAATAGGGAAATAGGCCTAAAACACAAATGAACTACTCGAGAATCAAACCGTCAGTCCCAACAAGTCATAAATGACCTGTAGCCGTTGTGAAAAATCTCAAAATATAAAAAAAGTACAAAAATCAAAAAAATGACCTAGAGGGTCATTACAGTTTCATATGTCTAAGCAAAGGTATTTAGTTTTTTCGTACAAATGCTCGTAGGCGAAAGAGACCTTCCTTTGTTCCTGTCGGCGGGATCAGTCAGTGTCCCCGTCCTGAGTAGTTCCTTATTTCGTAGACTATTTTGAGGGTTTTATTCAAAGTGGAGGTCTTAGTTTCTCTACCTGAGTAGTCCCCAATAATATATCTGGAAGGTTTTAGTGAACTGTCAGCTCTATTGAGGAGTCCTCCAGCATTCAATTGTGAACTTCTGAGGATTTGGGTGCTAATTAAGTTGTCTTTAATATGAAGCATGTCTACCTTCATATAGTTTCTTGTTTTATTTTGCTGCCTCATTAAAAGTTTTGCCGGAAAAGCCTTTTATTGGGGATGAAAATTTGGTCAAAGAGAAAAAGTGTGCAGCACGTATTGTCAAATTGGGCCGATGTGGCCACTTAGACATGCTTTAATTCCTGCATTTTTAGTTAGTAGTAATAACTTTAAATACGTACCTCAGCAGTAGTACCACTTTAGATAACTAAAGTTTCAATTGTTGGGGAGTTCATCTCCTTCTTGGTTTCTCAGGTGTATGAGCCTTTGTTGGTTACTGTAGTGACCTTGTATGGTCCTTCCCAGTTGGGGAGTTTTTCGTGTTGAGATCTCTCGTGCTTCAGGCTACTCTTCTAAGGATTAGGTCACCTTCTTAAAAGTTTCAAAGATTTACAATCTAGTTGTAGTATATCTTGCCATTCACTATTTTTGCTCCTTTATTCGAATGAAGGCTGAGTTGCTCCTCTCCTCAGTTAGGTCTAAGTTGATGGACATTGCTTCCTTATTCTCTTCATCATTGGAGAACTAGTTACGGAGGCTTGGATCTTCAAATTCTAGCGGTATGAGGGCTTCAGCGCCATAAACCAACGAGAAAGATTTTTCTCCGCTGCTGGATTTTGGCGTGATTCTTTATTCCAACAACACTTCAGGCAGGATTTTCCTCTAGACTCCTTCAGCGGCTTCCAGCTTCTTTTTCATATTTTGAGTCACTACTTTTTTTGTGTATTCTTCCTGATCATTTTCTTGGGGTGATACAGTGTAAAGCTTATCCTTTTGATTCTCATATCTTCCAGAAACTCGATCATCTTTTCGCGATGATTGAGAGTCATTATTGCAGGTGATTTCTTTGCATATGTCGAAACAACATATAATGTGAGTCCAAAGGAGGTCTATGACCTATTTTTCCCTTATCATTTAGAAATGAACTGCCTCAACCCACTTTAAAAAGTAGTCAGTTAAAAATAAGATAAATTTACCTAATCGGTCACTACTGGAACAGCCCCACAATATCTATCCCCCACTTCATGAATGTCTATAGTGAAATTACAAGGTGTAAAGACTCCACCGGTTGATGGATCATGGATGCATGTCATTTGCACTTGTCATATTTTTGGACGAATATTTTAGCGTCTTGCTCCATTTTTGACCAGTAATAATCATCTCTGATTAATTGCTGAACAAGCGTCTCATGGCTAGAGTGATTACTGCAGGCGCCTTCGTGAACTTTTATCACATACCTAATCTCTCCTGGGCCTAGGCACCTAACCATTGGACCGGTGAAAGATCTGTGATATAGTTGATCATTTAAACAGTACGGCACAACTTTTGTGCGGAGCACTCGAAATTCCTTCGCGTTTGTCAAAAACTTTCCTTCATTTAGGTAGTCAATGTACCGATTCCTCCAATCCCATGTCAAATCTGTGTGATTTATTTTATCATGGCTAACGTCGAGGGATGAATTGAGAAATTGAACTACCTTTTCAGAGATAGTTATTTCCACATTCTACGAAATCCCTAAGTTTGTCAAAGAATCTGCCTCAATGTTTTGGGCTTGTGGTATGTGGGTCACCGTCCATTCCTTGAAGTGACTCAAGGCGACTGTTATGGTGTGATTTTAACTTTGAAAATCACTTGAAATATCGAAAATATTTTCACAACTTTCACAAAAATATTTAAAACTGAGTTGCCACTTAATTTTTGAAAGAACTTAAGAAAACTTGAATTATTTTCGAAAAGACTTTAACAAAAAGTTTTTTAAAAATCCAAAGATTTGAGTAAGGGTTCAAATGACACTTTTAAGAAAGGTTTTAAGCACTTAAAAATGTCTCAAACACGTGGTTGACCGGCTAATTTAAAATTTATTTGGCTAACTTAATTAATTGAAAAGAAAATTCTTGAATTCATTCATAAATTGATAAGGGAAAGAAAATGTTCATTTCACAGTTTAATTGAAAAAAGACACTTTTGAGTTACTTGAAAATAAATGATCTTTTTTGAATTACTGAAAAGAAAAATTCTTTTTGAGTTGTTTGAAAATCTTATTTAAATGGATAGAATATATTTGGTACTCATCCATTAAATTTATTCTAAATAATAAAATAAACTAAATATCGAATTTCAAAATAATTCTAGCTTTAACAATTTCATTTAAATTAAGACTTTGAATTAAATAATTAACCCAACTTCTTAAATGTGGATGTCAAGTTTCTTAATAATTATGAAGAGATATAAATAAGTCTCCAAGTTATTCAACGAGCTTAAGTTTGCCTAATGAGATTTAAACTTAAATGAAATAATTACAAGGAGACATAAACAAAATAAAGCTACTCAATGGGAATTCATCTAAGTAAAAAATATTGAGCGTTAGCAATAAGATAATTATAGATAAATAATGCCAAAAATAAACTAATTGAATTCATGCCTTTGGGCCCAAACTGCCAAATTATTTGAGCTTTCACTCAAATGCATACTCTGTTGCTGCTACACTTGGGTTTCAGCTCATATGTGTTTGCTTTCGTTTTTTCTCATTGCGTTTTGACCCAAGAATATTTGCTTTCCGGAGGCTAAAAAGTAGAATCCATATGGATTCACGATCACATGTCAAAAAAAAAAAAAAAAAAAAAAAAAGACTAATTAAATGAACTTAAAACTGATTATCATATACTTGTTATGCCCCAGAACATGTAATAAAGCTTGAATTATATGTATCTCAATATTAAAGCTAGAAACTAATGACGCAATATTCTTTTACAAAAGTAAGCTAACAAAGATTTGAAAATTAGGCAAAAACAATTGTACGAATCTTTATATTTCACAATCACTTTTTAAAGCTAGGCAAGAAAAATCTAAAGATCATGATTTCTAAAGCCATGGACCTGGGAGAAAAATTAAACATTATCCGAGAAATCAATAAATATACTTCAGGTCCTTTAGTAAAAAGGAAAACGGATTACTAAAAAAGAGAACTTGAATAAAGAAAGGTTAAACCATGAACAAAGGCCAAGTAACCAGTTGGGTAGCCTCAAACTACTGAATTCTGCTTAAGAATATTTCACATCTAAAGGAAAACACTCTCTAACAGGGTAAAAGATCTAAGTTAAAACATGATTTTTAAATGAAAAATGAAAACATTTGAAAGTAAGAGTCAAACAATGACACTAATTTGTGGTTTCAAAAAATACCTGAAACAAGCAAGATACTCAATTCCTTGTGGATGTGAACTTAATCAAAATCTTTCGTAGCTAATAAAACCAATTTATTAAGGCGAACGACGAAAATTGACACATTCGAATGGAACAAGATGTGAAAACTTAGGCCATTAGACCATCAAAATAAACCTTCGTATTAAGCAGCAAGTTCTAAATCAATTTTATGGAAAACATTGGTTTCCAGTATTACGAGATTACTCCACAGGTATATATTAAACCAAAGAAGAAGGTGAAATGAGAATTACGATCTTGACACTGCTCATTAATCAAGAACAAAATCTGAGATGCCATCAGATAGAAATTTAAACATTGAGGCTAAAACAGGACCTCGAAATAATTCAACAAGACAATGATTCAGAGGCAAAATTAAAACAGAATTAATCCTAAAGCTACTGAAACAAATTTATTCAACGATTGTTTATTCAAGCTAAATAAGAAACGTAAATTCATGCTTACCTAGAGGAATTTACTTACATTTGACGTGCTAAAAAAACTGTATGCTGAATTTCAATACTATGGAAAAGAAAAGAGCATTACTGGAAAGAGAAAAATTATGCTAACTAAGGAAAATGGCTGAATTAATCTAACTCTAGGATGGAACAAAAAGAAAAATGCAAAGGTTTCAAAATCAAAAATGAAATTGCAAAATCTAAGCACAAAAAGAAACTAAAACAAAAAGAAATTACCTCTTTTTGAGCAGCCAATGGGGATAACAATTTGACGATCGTCTTTGCTGCCGTCTTTCTCACGGAGATAGCAACAAGAACAAAATTGAGACTAAGACCCTCGGTGTAACAACATGTCCCATCATTACGCTGAATTAAGGCAGAAGTACCCCGCTAGAAAAGTCCCTAGGTGAGAATTGAAAATCTTGGGTTAGGGTGAGCTCACACTAAAATATAGTATTCTGCGCCTCAGGTGTAATTCATGGTTCGAGTATTGTCATGTGGTAGTGTGGTGTCTATTTTTAGATAGTCAACTACCGTAGGATCCCGTAGGAAGTTTCGAGACGAGAATCGGAGTCATAGAACTCCGCATATGATAGTTGCCCCGTTGGAAATAATTCGTGGTGTCTATGAAATAAAGTGTGTTGCGAAATGAGGGTCTGGGAGCAAGAAAGCGATGTTCTAGAAATTGCCTTTGTCGCCATGGAAGGACGCCTCGTCGCGACGGTCGCTCATCGCGACGATCCATCGTGATGGAGAGCTGTTCATCGCGACGCGATTACACGGCAGTATACCTTGGAGTTTTGCAGTTTTTTAAGTTATTTTTTTCATAACTCAACTTCATTCTAGAGCTCTCAAAAGTAATTTCTCTAAGAAAACTAGGGCAAACTCAATTGTTTGAGGTAAGTAATCAGTAGAACTCTTAATTTATTAATTAATTATCTTCCTTAGACCTTGGGGAAAGAATTGATGGTGGATTTCTTGCAATTAAGCCCCTAGAAGCAAGAATTGATGGTGGATTTCTTGCAATTAAGCCCTAGAAGCAAGAATTAATGGTGAATTTCTTGCAATTAAGCCCTAAAAGCATGAACTTGGGGAACAATTCTATGGGTAAGTGTAAAATCACCTAGAATTGATCTTAAATTATGTTTTTATGAGTTCTAGCATTAACTTATTAGTTCTTAACATGTTTAAGATTAGTGAAAAATCTTGGGTTCCATAAAGGTGAAACCTTTAGGCTTAAAAATGGTGGAAAAGTTATGAACTTAATTAGAAACCTTGAGTTCTTGATCCTATGTATGTAATGGGTCTATCTAGTAGTTAATTAATCTTTGGAAAATGCTAGAAACCTCGTTTAGCAGGTAGAATGATTGGGTTTGATTTTCAAAGCCTAAAATAAAGGGTAATTGACTAATTACTCTTATATTATTGTTATTTCTAGACCTTGTGCATTTCAAAAAGTTAAGAAAAGACAAGGCAGTGGTGAACTAGCTTGCGGGTGTTGTATATTCACTCGAGGTAGGTTATGGTTTGAATTGGAGTTAAGACTCACCTTATTTCATGTTTGTAGTGAAATTGTATAACATGTGATTGGTCTTCATACGTGATTATATTGTATATGTTTTTCATGTTGTGCTTGTATGAATAGGCAAAATAAACAGAAAGTGATAAGTAAGCTAAAATGGCTAAGTATGAATAGTGTATTAGGCACTGAGTATCTTCATGAGAATATTGGTCTGAGAACCTAGTAATATAGATATTGTTGTTGATACATTGATATGGATTGGATACCACGCTGGTATGGTACATGAACACCTAGAGTTCACTGCAGGTCATGGCTAGTGGGCAGAAATAAGACTCATAGCATGTATGTACACTCTTTTACCTTGTTTGTATTATTGCATTGCTTATTATGATGAGTTGTCTGAGAACTGAGGTGAGACTAGGAATACATGCTTTATGAGCAGAGTTGGATAGATATAGTGATAAGTGAGATAGTTGTTGAGTGTGATTATTTTTTTACCTTTTGTAGTGCGATTCCATGACTTGTGAACTTGAATTATTTTCTATTGAATTGACTTGAAAGATTATATGTTGGTTGCTTATATGCTACGTGTTGAAGTCCTTTCACTTGATATATGTTTTACCGCTTTCATGTTATATTATTGGGACGGCCTATGATACCTACCAGTTAATAGTGTGTTGTACTGATACCACCATGTGCTCTTCTTTTGTCGAGTGCAGACCGTGTTCCAGAGGTTGAGATGTGACCTCGGCTAGAGTAGAAAGACTGATTGCAGATTCAAGGGTGAGCACTACTTCTCAGGCTGCCATGGATCCTCCATGAGTTATCGTCCTTCCTTCGGATAATGGAACTCTTTATCTTATTGCTTTTAGACATTGTTGGATATCTTAGACTAGGTTGGCTTAGAGTTCTGGATGATGACTTTTAGTTTCTAGGGATATGTTTAGATGAATGTTTTTCACACATTCCTTTATTATTTATGTATAGACCTTGATTTATTTATGACTTGAGTGAAATTTTATCTATCTTCTTTCAAATTGATTAAGTCTGAGAGTTGGGTTTGAATTATTTGATTCTCCCACCAGAGGGTTAGTGTGGGTGCCAATCATGGCCCATTTGGATTGTCCTTTCCCATTGGTATTTTCAACTCACCTCAATCGACATCTCCCTACTTTCAAACATCCCTAATACATTTCTAATTGTGATTTGTGTCCCATAAATATTTTCATGTCCAAATAATATCATGGAAATTTCTAAGGGGAAAAGACACTGCATGGCTATTCGGCCATAATATTTTTACTCAAATAGCCATTTTCAAATCTTGGTCATATGTGGTCACTAGGCCATAATATTTTCACCCAATGGTCATTCCCAAATTTGGGACATTTTGGTCCCTCTTTTTTTAAAAAAAAAATCGCTACTTTTTTTGGGCTAAAAATAATTTGTTTTTCTTTTTAAATAATTAGATGCAATTGTATAAAAACTGTATAATTGTCGTATAGAATATGTATATTTTATGGAATGTGTATATAAAGTGTATCATTATTCTTTTTGTTAACAAAATTTTCTACTTTTTTTGGGCTAAAAATAATTTGTTTTTCTTTTTAAATAATTAGATGCAATTGTATAAAAACTGTATAATTATCGTATAGAATATGTATATTTTATGGAATGTGTATAGAAAGTGTATCATTATTCTTTTTGTTAACAATCAAATACAATTATATAGAAACTGTATAGTTGTTGTATAGAAAGAATACGTATCCGTATAAGATTTATTTAGAAACTGTATAGGATGTATATAGAAAATGTATAATTATTGTATAGAATATGTATTTGAATAATTATTGCAGCTAAAGGTTGTGTAGGATGTGTATTGAAAGTGTATAATTGTTGTATAGAATATGTATTTGTATATGATGTGTATAGAAATTATATCATTGTTGTATAGAATATGTATATGTATAAAATACGTATAAAAACTGTATCATTATAGTATAAATATGTATATGCATCTGGTATAAAAAATACATGTATCTTCTATCAAATATGCATTGATATAAAAAAATTTATTGTATTTGAAAAAAATACTCTTCTTATATTAAATTGATATAAAAAAAAGAGCAGCAATTACAATGTTACAAAATTATAATTGATTGTTTAAAGAAAGAGCAACAATAAGAGAAAAGATTTTTTTAAAAAAAGCTGCAAAAAAAAAAAAAAAACACCAACAAAAGAATAAAGAGTAGCAAAATTATTTATTAAAAAAAAAAGAATGTAAGATAAGCGGCAAATTGGCAGCGGTAAAAGACAAAATGACTAAAACATAGAATTTCTAATTTGTTGGCCATGAGCGTGGCATTATTTCTACTCGAAGTGATATTTTTGTCCTTTCCTAATTTCTTACTCTTGTTCGCACGCAAAATGACACGTTTCGCACGTAATACTCTCTTAATGGACATAGAAGCTTACACAATTTTTGGGATGAAAAAAAATCATCAGGATGCTTAATTCACTTCCATTTTTACACGCTCAAAAAATGACAAACATAATAACCAAATTGTAAGAATATTATCTTAGTACATTAGATATATAAAATAATAAATAAATAAAATTGATATTATCTAACGATTCATTCATATATGAAAAAACTACATAATATGGCAAATATGTACTATGTACTTAGTATACACAATTATAGTTTAAAAGAATTACAATTCGCAACCATAGTTAGAATTTTATTGCAAATTTCTCTATCCTCTTTCCCTCTCTCGATCGCCTCTCTCCTCTTTTTCTGGCCTTTTTCGCTCCCCTCTCTCCTCTATCCCTCTCTCTTCGCCTCTCTCTTTGTATTTCCAGCTCAATTGTACTTTGCCAAATTGTATTTGACAGATATGTATATGTGTATCTCTTTTCAATTGTGTTCTACCAAATTGTATTTAGCAGATATGCGTATGTGCGTGCTCTCTCTCTCTCCCTCTCCTTCTCCCTCTTTCGTTGCCTCTCTCCTTTTTCTTGTATTTTTCTTTGTGTGTTTGTATTAAATGTATTTGCATGTTTTTATGACTTACAAATATAAATGCATCATTTGTATCTGCATGAGTATGTTATATACAAATACAAACTGAAGCATTTGTATTAAGATGATTCTGTAATGAGTATATACAATTGCTCAATTTGTATCAGGTATTTGTATTTGATTACAATTGTAATATGTAAAATACAACTGCATTATTTGTATCTGTATATCACAAACGAATAATTTGGATACATATATGTTGCTTTGTATTCGTTGATATACTTGTATTCATTGATTCAAATAGTATTTGTTGATACAACCTAATACAACTTGATATAAGTGTATTCGTTGATACAGTTGTATTCGCTAACACAAATCAATTGTATCAACTATATTCGTAATACAACCTAATACTACGAATACAACATCTATTCATCCTCTCTTTCGCCTCTCTCTCCCAAATATCGCCCCCACCTCTCTCCCCCCTCTCCCAATCTTGCTCGCCTCTTCCCTCCTAATTTGTAGCTAGGAATCGTAATTAAACAAATTATAGCTATAGATCTCTCATTAAGCTAAATTATAATTCTTTTAAGAAAGTTCCTTTTTATATATCATCTT
This sequence comes from Jaltomata sinuosa, assembly GCA_003996215.1. Taxonomy (NCBI): domain Eukaryota; kingdom Viridiplantae; phylum Streptophyta; class Magnoliopsida; order Solanales; family Solanaceae; genus Jaltomata; species Jaltomata sinuosa. The sequence goes on from QJPP01000443.1 coordinate 287,843, forward strand.
CATCTTTTCCACAAGTTACATATTTCTAAAACAAACGCTTAGTATCGTTCTTTCCATTTTATCACTTTTACAACTAAGGGAAAGATTGAAACTTTGGAAGATACATTCAGGCACAAGTAAAGCTGTGAACCTTTGAAAAAGGTAATTCTAAATTTTCGCCCTTTTTGTCTCGAGGATCTAAAATCCAAATAAAAGAAAACTAAATTCTTCATCCCAAACTGAAAAAAGAAAAAAACAAATCAAAGAATCAATTTTTTTGACTCGATTGATTTTTTTGGTTTAATCGAAATAATGAATACTATTAAGGAAAAATTACGCGGTGTGACAAATATTTTAGATTGTTTTACAATATATGGCTACAAATTCAAAAATTAAGAAATGTAGCGACATTTTGGATTTTGTAGCAAATACACAATACACACGCCGATACAATTCTTACACACATTTTCAACTGACATAGTATGCATGCATTGATACCCGTCACCTAGATAAGGCTCTTTCATTGATATAATTGATATTCGCCTAATACAATTCTTCTCTTGATACAACAACTGAAGCTAGATTTCATAAATACACAAACTATAGCTACGTTTTATAGTTATGCTCTAAATTATAACTATTTATGAAAATCTATTATCAGCAATATCACGAGGTCCACTAGCTAAGAGCTTCACCATGGAAAATTCAGCCCAACTTGTCAGCCCAAGTGGATTCATCTGATTGTGTGTATCATAGAAGTAAAAGTTCGAGATTTGCTTCTTACGAAAGACCAAAATTAGATCGGCCCACGTAGAGTCGTATAATATTGACTTTGCATTCATTTGGTGCTTATGCTAATGGTTAGCAGGGAGGTGTACATGGACTGGGTTGGTTTGAATTTTTTAAATACTAAATTAAAATATTGGTATTGAGTTTTTTAATTTATAAATCAAATCAAATCAATAAAAGTCAAGTTTTTCAGCCTCGAGTTTTTTTGGTTTTTTTCCCGTAAAGTCTTCATACAAATATATAATTAACTTGTGCTTCAAATATTTCTTTAGTCCTAGCAAGATACAAATATCTAAGGTATTTCTTAAAAGAATAACACAAAATATAAATGAGTGATGACATTAATAAAATATTCAATCAAAAAAAAAAAAATTGCATACAATAAATATTGCATATTAATAAGTCATCATAAAAATAATCATAATTTAAAAGTATTAAGTCGTGCTAAAATAAGTCTAATAAGTATTAACTACATGACTAAATATTAAACAAAAAAATGAAATTAGTTTATGTATTTATGCAAAATTAAAGAATAGATATCTAACATGATTGTCGTTCCTAGTGTTGAATTGAATAATTTTTTGTTAGCATTAGTATTGGTTTGAGCTTTATTTGAGTTACTAATATCTATGGGTTATAAAAACTTATTGAACCATTTAAAATTTTAACTTTAAACTTGAAATAATATGTTGAAAGATAAAAATTATGAAAATGTTTAAGAAATATTTATAAATTACATCACAATAAATATTTTTATGTATAAAATATTTTTAAAAACAATATACTTGTAATATCGGTTTGGTTTGACTTTTTTTTAGTTAAAATCAAACCAAACCAATTATAGTGGGTTTTTTTCAACATCAAACCAAGTCAAACCAAATCATTAGTCGGATTTTTTTTTGCGATTCAATTTGGTTCGATTTTGTTCACCCTTAGCCATTAGCATACCTACTTTTTGTGTGAAAAGAAATATTTCCTAGTGTTAATTTATGTGGCACATTCTAAATTTTGAGAGTCATATTTTTTCATTTTGATCGTGAATTCGAATATGAAATTATTTAGTTTTTCGAAATAAAATTTACATATCTGAAAATTATATAAAAATACTATAAATTATATTAATAATTGATAATTTAAAATGTTCAAAAGATATAAAAAAATTATATAAGGAAAGACTAATTTTTACATTCGATGTTCAAAGTATGAAATAAATTGAAACTGAGAAAGTAATACATAATGTACTTATGAGTGTGCACGGCAGTGGAAGGTCTATGATGTAGTAATCCTCACGTGTGAATCCATTAACCTTAAGACAATGAAGGTAGAATGTTCAAAGAATCGCTACTTTTATGTTATATATATATATATATATCTTAAAAATACTCAAATATATACACATCAAATTAGAAAGTAGTGGATGTATTTACGTCACTGTCTAGTGAATGACCATGGCCCAACCAGTCCTCAAAGTATACGCAGTCCAGGCAAGTTGGGTGGTAAATTAATTAACATGTTATAACTCATAGGGATATATACCGATATGTACCATTCGATCAATAAATTTACAAAATATGTATAAAAATGATCAAAGAATACACAACATATATACTGATAGATTATGTTTAGGTATGTATGTTATACATATAATACAAATATATACAACTTATACCTTGTGTATATATTTTATAAATAAGATCATCCAAACGCATTGGACAATAATTTTTCCCAACTCATAACTCTAGCCATTTTTATTTGATGGTTTGTTTTGATATAATTTGCTTGACCACCCAAAAGAAGTCCCTTTTCGTCTGGTAAATATATTCAACTAACGGAACCAAAATAAAAAATTTCCCCTTATTTTTAACATAATTTCTTTCATGGGTTAATTTGAGCTATCTGGGTAGCATAAACTGTCCTTAATTTTTTTATGCGTGTATTTGAGTTGTGCGTAAGTTACCTCATTGATGATTATATTCCTAATTTAACTGGAATAGATTAATTAACCACCAAATATTACGGTGGTTTAGATAGAATCTCTATATCTTTAACTCAAGGTCTCGAATTTGAGCTCCGAAAAAGATACATATATATATATCCCGATATGAGTGCTTGCTTCCCTTTTTAGTAAACCTTAATTAGCGGCATAAATGTAAATTAGTTGAGGCTCTAAAGTGGTCGATATCATACACCGAAGACGAAATGAAAAAAGAATAGATTAATTATACCTATATGGAGGAAATATACGAGTCCTATTTGTCAGTCCAATATCTTGAATCAAACATGAGAGAATCATGAGCAAGTGATGAATGCATAAAAAGTGTTTGCTTGTGTGGTCCATCCAATCTTTCAGTAAGAATGACATGATGGTGACAGTGTACTCCCATCTTCTTTGAATCCAAGAATTTGGACCACACCAATTCGCAGTGGGATGCATGTGCTTTGCATAGCACACAAAAAATACTCTTAAAGATCAAGTTTTCTGCAAAGAGTAAACTAATTATATACTGTATATAATCATTCCCAATCGGACCAAAGACACCCTTTAGAAAGGGCACGATATATATCTTGCTAATCAACCTTTTGTGATACATTACATTTTTGGACATACATGTTCCGCTTATTACTATATATGTGTGCAGTCCAGAAAATGATCGAATTATATTCTTTAATTTACTATACGCAATTTTATTTTGCATTTTTGCTAGAGCCTTTTACGGCTTGAACTCATAGCTAGACTTCTGATTACACAACTTTGACAGTTGCCAAAAAGACTAATCAATTATGATCAGATCATGCTTTAATTCCTTTAGTCTTTTCTTTTTCATGATCATACTATATATGCCTTTAAGGAGTGCTACTTTATTTGGAAGGTTCTTCTTTTTCTCATGATAGCTTTGGCCTTAGGACCACTAGAGTAGTTATTCCTGTGCATAAGGAATAGTATACATCATGCACACAAATGATGATCAAGATTGATATTCAACGTGCAACTTCCAAGTTCCCAGATATATATGATGTTTTTGAGTCTTAGACCAAATGAGTTGGTACGGATACTACCTCATGGCACATTATATAAAGTAAATATATAATATTGTATAACAGGGTATATAGCTATTGTTGTGAAAAAAAAAGTTTAACTATGCGGATGTAAACTAAAATATGACTATGTAAATGCAATTTTTTGTGTTAAATTGTATAATTTTTTTCAAAAAAAAACACAACTTTTTTTAAATGGAATAACGTGAAAGTTTTCATATTGAACTTTATATACTAGTAATTTGAAAAATAAAAATAACTATTAAATTGCTTGGTAATGTGAAATTTTTTGCAGAATAACTGCCATGAGCTAATATAGTTCAATCCTTTTGAAAATAAGTGTCCGACTATTACACAAGACAATTACCATACAATCAACATAATCGTTTTTAATCAATATGGATTGCAGTGGGATAGTTAAAATTTGGTTACTTTTAACCAAAGATTTCGAATTTGAGCCCTTTAGAATGGAAAAAATCTAGATAGGAGTGCCGCCCTTTAGAAATGGACACTGCAATATGTGAAGTCAAATTTAGTCGAATTCTAAAGCAGATACTAGGGGTGGGCATAAATACCGAAAAATCAAAAAACTGAACCGAACTAATTCGGTTCTTCGGTTCAATTTCGATTTTTTTTTTTGGAAATTCGATTCTTTGATTCGGTGTTCGATGTGAGGGTCTCGGTTCTTCGGTGCACCGAAGAACCAAACTTTTATTAAAAGGATTTTAAAAAAATATTCTTAAATATATCGATCGGTACTACCTTGGTGAGTGTTAATAACTGTTAAAGTTTTTGCAACATTCAAGCCATTCGGCTTCATGAACGCTATGATCAGTAGTGTCTTTCATTCTTTGTCGATCCACTGATTTAATTTCAATGGGGCACACAATTGCATTTAGTATATATAGATAACTCATATAACCTTCTAAATTGGTGCATAGAACTTGTATACTACATACTTGCACCAGTAAAAAGATTACTTACAACACCTCCTAAAAGTTGAACATTTTTTATATTTGCCAAAGGGGTTGGGCGCTGGTGGAGTGGCAGTGAGGGCTGGTTGCAACACATTTTAAATATTTTAAGTTTTTTAGTGTCTTATATCTTGATTTGATTCTTGTTTTATTTCTCATTCACACGGAAAAAATCATTTTAGAAATACCGAATCAAATCGAACTGAAGTTGGAAAAAATCGAACTGAATCGAATTAGTTTGGTTCGGTGTTCGGTGTACATTTTTTCAAAATCGAAAATCAAGGAATCAAACTGAAATTTAATAAAATCAAACCAAAAAATCGAACGCCCACCCCTAGCAGATACCGAATACTGAATGGAAAAAAATCTCTTTAAGCATATAAATAGCATTTCCACAGTAGTTGGGACCAATTAATTGCATCAACTATCAAAACAAGTGATCAATAAAGTCATATCATCTATGATGTACCTACTAAGTACCAACATATCAAATCAAATCCAAACTTAGGTACATATTTTATGACATATATACTACAACAGTACAGAAAATATTAAGAGTGGGTGGCATTGATGCCTTCTGAGTTAGGGGTAAGCTTCCCATTACACCTAACAATTGATTCTATCACCTCTTCATTTCTAAATGCAATTACTCTTTCGTCCCATTTTATGTGATCCTATTCAAATAGACATGAAATACAGGAAAGAAATTAAGAATTTCAAAATTTTAATTTAAATATATTATAATATTTATGTATTTATAAGACTTACAAAATATGGGATCTTAAGCATATCATAGCATTTATGTGATTATAAAAGCCTGTCTATGATAATAAAATGAGAAGCTAAGAGTTTTCAAATTTTAAAAAATTATTCGTTTTGATAGGGGTGTACATGGATCGGGTTGGTTCGGATTTTTTAAATACCAAAACAAACCATTAGTTTCGAATTTTTAAATTTATAAACCAAACTAAACCAATAAAAGTCAGGTTTTCCAACCTCGGGTTTTTCGGGTTTTTTCGATTTTCTCGATTTTTTTGGGTTTTTTCCGATAAAGTCTTCATACAAATATATAATTAACTTGTGCTTCATATATTTCTTTAGTCCATGCAAAATACAACTATCTAAGGTATTTCTTAAAAAAACAACACAAAATATATTCATTTTATTTGAAATTTATGAAGTGAGTGATGACAATAAAATATTCAACCAAAAAAATAATGAAATCGCATGAAATATTGCATATTAATAAGTCATAATAAAAATAATCATAATTAAAAAGTATTAAGTCATGCTCAAATAAGTCTAATAAGTATTAACTACATGACTAAATATTAAACAGAAAAATAAATTAATTTATGCATTTATGTAAAATTAAAAAATAAATATCTAACATGATTGTCATTCCTAGTGTTGGATTGAATAATCTTTTGTTAACATTCGTATTGATTTGAGTTTTATTTGAGTTACTAATATCTATAGGTTGTAAAAAGACTTATTGAACCATTTAAAATTCTAAGTTTAAACTTGATATAACATATTGAAAGATAAAAAATATGAAAAAGTATAAGAAATATTTATAAATTACATCACAATAAATATTTTTATGTATAAAATATTTTTAAAAATAGTATATATGTAATATCGGGTTGGTTCGGTTCGGTTTGACTTTTTTTTTGTTAAAACCAAACCAAATCAATTATAATTGGGTTTTTTTTTTCAACACCAAATCAAGTCAAACCAAATCACTAGTCGATTTTTTTTTACGGTTTGATTCAATTTGCGATTTGATTCGATTTACGGTTCGATTTTGTACACCCCTACTTTTTGAAATAGCATAAAAAAAAGGATCACATAACCCTAGAAGATGGGAGTAGGAAAATTGGGAAGATGGCCTTGAACACATCTGTAAAGTACATTAATTCCATAGAAGATTTTAAATAATTTTAAGTTTATAAAAGTATTTAAAATGAGTAATTTTAGATAAATTATTTATATAAATTTGTGTGTTTTTAAATTAAAAAAAAATAGACTCTAGATCAAAGCTATTAAGTTCATCAACCCATAAATAGAACTGCAACTTCGCCATTTTATGTTGTTGTATATGGTTTGTAAATTGTCAACTAATCACTTTGTATATATATCAGGACGAATTTTGACCCTTTTCATTTATATTTATGTTTATAGATACGTATAGAAGAGGTAAAATTCACGATGGTCTATTCAACTAGCGTTGTCTACCCAAAAGTTATAGCTAAATGATGATGTAATGATTTCCATCCATTATTTATAGAGAACATATTTACCAAAGAACAATTTAAAAAAAAAGTAAATTTTACTATGAAGTTTACATGTGACTTTGCCTACTCAATTTTAGACTGCTCAGATTAAAAAAATAAATCAATTTGAGTGACATTTATTATCATATTGAATATTTTTAAAAATAAATCACTCAAATGAATTTTGACTGCTCTAAGAAGGAATAAGTTTTTCTTATAATAATAACGCCCGAATAATTAGCTTTAGAGGGAGTAAATTAGTGAATAAAAATAATAAATAGAAAGAGAGTAGCTTTTAAACATTAAATCGTTTGGTTCTTGGGAATTGGGATAAGGTGAGGTATCCTAGAATTAAGTTTGGGATTAAAGGTGTGTTCGGTATGCAAAAAAATGTTTTTCAATTTTCACCGGTTGGTCAAATAGTTTGGAACACATTTTCTTTAGGAAAACAAGCTTCATAAAAATGAGGAAAATAAGTTTCATAATGGAAGAAGGGAAAACAACTCTTATTCGTAATTGTGTCTTCTCCACCATCCCACACCCCTACCTCCCCACTCCCACCTCTCATAGTATTTATCTAAACTTTTAGGATAATAGTTTTTGCTTACCTACCAAACACAAGAAAATAAGTAGAAAATCCACTTATTTGTACGAAAATATTTTGTTAGTTAAAGGTATAAACGTATATTAATTTATATTAAGATAAATTATACTTTGTTTAGTTGAATATAAAAAGAAAAACTACAATTCCATGTATATAACTTGAACTAACTTGTTTTGCTTCGTCTTTCCTTATTAACCAGTTAAAAATGATTCACCAAAACTTAGGACTGATGTTGTTTATAATTATTTGTATGAGTACGTTTACTATTTTTTAACTTGAACTATATAGTAGGAATTGTTTTTAAAGTATATTTGTACGTCTCGCAACTATTATTAGAAAATAGTAATCATTTATATAGTGACAATTTGTACCGACTAACCTAAAAAAAAAAAGTTAAAGTTCTTGCTTAAGGGAATAATTTAGTGGTTATTACCAAAAAAGAATAATTTAGTGGTCAAAAAGCATAATTCAAATCACAATATGACGAGTTTCAATTTAGTTATTGTTACCCAACTAGCCTTTCCTGTGACTTGTTAACTTTGTGCGCAAAAAAAAAGAAAAGGAATCCACATTAAAGTATTTAATCACTTTGTTCACAAGAATTATTGACTTTTTTCAGAAATTATTTTAGTTTGAAAACCAACTTTTGATCAAATTTTTAAATACAACTTAAAATTATATTAGGAATTTAAAAAACACTCAAAATCTTAGTTTCATTTTTTTTCATTTTCACTATATTGTCTTTTTACAAATTTTACCCTAATTTTTTTATTTTTATAAAAATGACCCAAATTATATTTTCATGTTTTTCAGAAAAAATACATTTAAACAATCAAATAGTATTTTCAAAAAGTATAATTAAAGACAACTCCATCTTCAACTCTAACTTCAAAATTATAAATAAAATAAAAGAATATTTGTAATAGTATGTAGTAGCTCGCATATGGAATTTAATCTATGATATTATGTGATTATCTATTATGATATATTACTCTTTTAGAGCAGGTTCGATTGTATGTTTCAGGTAAATTAGTCAAGTTGAATGATTTTGCTAGTTTTTAGAAATTAAAGGCTATAAATCATATTTAGAAAAAGTACATTCAAAATGTAAAATTTCTTTGCAAAATGTATGACTAAACACAACTCCAACTTTAAAAATTTCAAATATAGTGAATATTAAATAAAACTTAATTTTATCTTGAACTTCTAAATATCAAATAATTTGAGATAACTATTTTTAAAAATCACGACACATAATTTGAGACGGGGGGAGGGGGTAAATTACTCCCTCCATCCAACAATACTTGTCCATGTTACTAAAAATAGATGTCCAACAACACTTGTCCAGTTTGAAAAATCAATAGATAATTTATCTATTTCTACCCATTTTACCGTTAATTATTAATTATAGTCATTACCCAATATATTTTTCAAAGCATTGAATTAATTATATTCAAAGGGTGATATAGTAAAATTATTCATATTATTTATTATTTCTTAATATGTGTGTCAAGTCAACAGTGGACAAGTATTGTTGAATGGATGGAGTATTATTTTTCAAGTTTACCCCTATTTAAATAAGTGAGTTTTTATGTAATCAAGAAACTATATCAAAAAGTGTTGGGATACATACTATTAACCATGTGTTTAGATATAGTATTTATTTTAGAACAATTGTTTATTCAATTTTAATAAAGATTTAATAAATTATATATTCGTTTATGTGTCCGTTTATTTATATAGTAGATGTTTTGGTTTATAGAGTTTTAACTTATACATAGAAGATTAGATCATCAGTTCTTATAAGTATAAAACTTTTTCTTTACAATCTAAAATGAAAATTGGACAAGCCGTTGGTATGATTGTAGCACAAGATCAAATATAATTTATCTTGATTATGTTCTTGTGCTAGTGAATTTTGTATGTATTAAAATGGACCGGGTAAGGATAGATCCTTTAGTCTGGCTGTCAAAAATATATTCTCTAAACTGTTGAATGTATTATATTCTCAATTTTGATATAATTATTATGAATTGTATATATTAATTATCATTTTGATTTATTAAAAGGTGAGATTCTAAGATAGATCAATATACCTGGTAGATTAGATAATAATAATAATATATATTGGTGAAATAATAAACTAGTTGATGGAGTCCATGTCTCGATATAGAAATTGATGATATGCCTTTTGAGAAACTTAAAAAAATTCATTGTATCAAACATTGCAAGTGAATTTATGAATCCGACACATCAAGTAAGTTAAGCAATGCTCTAAAAAAAATTAATTATTGAATTAAATTCATCAGTAATTTAATTTATTGATTAGTATATGTAATTTTAACATGAAAAATTATATAAGTGTTTAATAAAAAGAATATAAATATAAATGGAGGAGTGCAATACGAATTTCTAGTGGAATGATTTGTAATTTATTATGATAAGAATAATTTAAATTTTAATTGAGAGCCTCAGTAATTAATTTCGTGATCCCTGTTGTGCCCATATTTGATTAAAAATCAAAATTTTTATTTCTTGGTAGAGAAAGAAAGAAATTTATTTTTGTCTAGGTTTAGGACAAGAAAATGTGCCTATATATAGGGTTCTTCCTAACCTAGAAAAGAAATAAGTTTTCCACAATACTTGCTACCTAAGTATCGAAAGAGTCCGACGATTAATTTGGGACCACTGCAAAAATTTGTAGAACAGGAGTCAGACTTATGGACTTTTTTGAAGATATCTGCTCATGCTTCAAGAGATATTTATCGAATTAAATTTCAATAAATTTATGTGTTCTAACATAACTGTATGTGTTTTAGCATACACGTATGTGTTATCTACTATTTATGTGAGCAATATATTTTTGAAATTCTTTTACTGTGCATATATTTTTCAACAATTGGTATCAGGGCATTTAATTCTTAATTGTGCCTAAATTGAGTATTTTTTAAATTTGATCATAGTTTAACGGTCGTGAATTTCATGATTTTTCTATTGACCTGAAATTTGATAGGTCCATTGAAAAATGACGGCTTGATGAGAGATACTCACTACAAACTATTTTTTTTTTAGCATTTCGGGATCTTTAAATGAGCTTTAAGCCGTTTATTGGATTAAAATTTGATTTGAATATGAGATATTCATTTTTTGTGTCAGTTATATTTATGTTAAATTTGAAACACGATTACACATGATAATTTAACATGAATTGATATATGAAATTAATATAAGTCATATTATTTTAATTCACAAAAATGATTAAATTATTTGAAGTCGAATTTGATCATAGCTTTGGAGATAATTTTTTTTTGTGGACTCTAGTTGACCTGAAATTATATGATAATGACATAGATTTGATTATCTTCCCTTAAATCGTTTGAATATGAATTTGATCATAGCTTTGAAAATAAATAATTTCTGTATAAACTCTGATTGATCTGAAATTCATTAGGTTCATCGGTAGCGACTAGTAAAAAATATTCACTATTTAATAATGAATAACGTCACTTTTTGGCTCTTCAAACTCGTATATATGGTGCTTTGGATAATTTTTGTTTTCTGAAAATTAATTTTTTTTAAAAATAACTCGATTATGATCTAGTGGTGATAGAAATTTTTCTTTATGGTCTTTATGACTAAATTTTAGTGAAGTATTAAGTTCATGTGCTTACAAACCTTTTTTCATATTGGATAAAATTAATACAAGTCATTAGATTTAATTTCTAATTTTGATAATTTGTATTGTATTAACTCTATCTATCTAAGTAATATATGATTGGATCAATGAAATTAGAGATAATAATATTCACTTGGTAAAAATTAACAGTATATTCTTCATCTGAGTTAGCTCTTTTTTTATTTATCAAAGTCAATATCTAATATTACATGTGTATCTGCATGAGTAGTTGTTTTTCATTAAATTTGTTGTTCAAGATGCATGTATATCTAAGTGGTGTGTTTTGAATTTTTAATTTCAATAATTACATAAACATAATAATTTTCTGAAAATAGTACTGAGATTATGTATAATTTTTAAAATTTTGTTGTTCTTGGTACATGTATATAAGTACGCTAATGATGATATGTGATAAAAATTACTGAACGAAAAAAAAATTAAATTTCTTTTTGATCGAAAAATGCTTTCAATCGAAGTGATTATGGTTTTGAAATTCAAAAATTTCTTGGACTTTGATTGATATAAATTTGATAATTTCATTCGAAAATGATCCAGTAAGCAATACTTAATGTTATGCCGTGAATCACATTAACTTTATGCTATTTGGGATCATTTAGATGAGTTTTGGCCATTTTTCTGTTTCATGAAATATTTTTTTACTTATAATTTGGACAAAAAAATTTATTTGATAGTAGGGGCTCATTCCAACAATTACAAATATTGAATAGTAGTGAAGTATTGACTTTATGTGCTTGATTTAGACCTTCCTGCATGTCGAATGAATTTTAATATGAGTCATTATGTATTCGTTAACTCAAACTCAACACTTATAAGACCCACTTAATATGAAATGAAGGGAATAATCTTTTTTGAGTTAAAACTCATTTGCTCTTACTCTTTATGAATCACTTTACTTGTCATATTTTTGGTTACACGTTTCTTAAGAAAAATTTTAATTATAGGATAATTCGACTAAATTATTTTTATTTATTACTCTTCTCAATTTAATATTTCTTTTTTTTTTACTATATTAATATCTCGACATATTTATGACTAAAAATAAAAATAAAAAAACAAGTAATTTTGTCAACTAATAAGTAAGGTGGTCCGGAGAAAATAGTATTTAAGTCAAATTCAATTAATTTTCACATATCAATAATTTATTGGTTTGTTATCATAAATTTTGGTTCATAGGTTCATTACTCCGTCATTGATTTTGAGTAAATAGTAGTCAGAAAATATAATGTCAAAAAAACCGTCCATTTTCACATCCTCTCCAAAGCAAGTGTAGTAAACCACCTTGTTCTCCCTCTACTCTGACGCTAACATCTATAAATACTTGGGCTAAGCTGTTGCATGTGAAAATGGGGTTATGTTTCTCCCGGAAGTTCACCGTGAAGAAGAGGCCGCCGTCAAAGCGTTTAACGAACCAATCGGCTACCGGCGGAAGTAACCGATGGTCTAGATTTCGGTCGTCGAAAAAGGAGGAAGATTCTTTCGCGCTGGCAGCGGCTATTCTCTTCCAGCAACAGTTGCAAAACGGCAACGGCGGTGGTGGTGTTCCGTTTGATCGCTCAACATCTCTGCGGTATTCGAGTTGTAAGTCTACTAAGAAGAATCAAGCACTGCCACGTAGCTCCAGTTCAAGGTCTCGCTCTCTTACTGATCCTCTGCTTCACCCTCACCAGCTTCTTAACAAGGTACCACTCAGTGTATCATTTTTCTCCAACTCTAACAAACTTCGAACAATTCAACTTAATTAAAATCATTCGAATTTTGTTGTGATGTTTTCTCTATTAGACTATCTATTCAAACATTGCATTTTCATTTCTCTCCTCCACAACTAATACAATACATAAGTTGAAATGATTTTTTGACTTTGTACCCTCTCAGAGTACTCTGTTTTTTTTTTCTGCTTGCGGCATTTGGTTGATTTACCAATTCAGAGTTGAGATTTTTGCTCGAAAATAAAGAATTTGAATATTCAACCCAAAAGCTCAAGACAATAGGTAGGTAGAGTGACCTAATACATTTCTAAACCTCCTTTGGATGTCTTTTTATAGCCAAGGTGGATACTGCATAACTAGACAATTTACACATTTTCAATTTTTCCTGCATATCTGAGTGATAAGCTGCAAATCCTACTATGCCTAGTAGAGAAGTTCCACTTAAGGAAATTTAATAGGGATTTGACTTACGTGTTGAAGTTTTCAAACTATTGAGCACCCACGGGTGTGGCCTAGTGGTCCATGAGGTGGGTTACGAATCATGAAGTCTCAGGTTCAAATCCCAGGGGAAACAAAAAACACTAGGTGATGGAATTAGTCGAGGTGCGCGAAACCTGGGCCGGACACCATGGTCATAAAAAAAACAACTATTGAGCCATTGAGAATTCCATATCGCTGCAAGGTGCAAATAAATAATTCTGCAGAACCGGACAGTGTAATCTAACTTTTTTCATTTGAGTATAGAACAGTAGATTGCCCTCAATTGGCTATTAATGGAAAGTATTGACTGATACTTCCTCATAGTTATTTCTGAAATATAGCTTCTTTTACTTTGTTTGTTCGGGTCTTCTGACAGATAAGTCAAGAGGTCTCATTTCTGCTCTATTAGTAAAGAAACAGCGTGTTTCGCTTGACGTTGCTGTAGTGTGACTTTGACTATATTTGATCCATATTTTCATGCCAAATGGATGTCTATATAGAATGGACAGGTGTTATGCATCGATGATTTAGAGACAAACCACTTTGTCCTTGTCCATGGTGGTGGATTTGGAGCTTGGTGTTGGTATAAAACCATTGCACTTTTAGAGGAGGCTGGATTTAAGGTAACTGCAGTGGATTTAACTGGTTCAGGTGTTCATTCTTTTGACACAAATAGCATCACCAGCCTTTCGCAATATGCAAAGCCACTCACTGGTTTTCTTGAAAAGCTTGCTGATGGAGAGAAGGTTAGTTCTCCAGCACTTCTCTTTCTCTGGTTCCAGTTTGTTATATTGTCTTATCTTCCATTCTTATGGAATGTGATGGCACTGAAGCCTAGAAAAAGATCTGCTTCCAAATCCTGGAGATTGACTAGTTAAAGTGCTTATAAGTAGTTCAGCATCTTCAGTAAGCATCATTTTTTCGCACTAAGTTTCCCCCAAGTTAATTTATCAAAAGCTGTGGCACCTGAATATGAAAATTAACATTCTTCTTCATTGTCTATAGTGATTGAGAGAATGTCCTTCTCATTCTTGATGGTATGTGTACTCTTCATGAATGTCTCTCCTCCTTCCCTCAAGAAAAGAAAACGGAGAAACGAAATGCTAGTTCTTACATTGGACTGCTGGCTTGTTTTATGCAGATTGACAAAGTTACATAATAATATAATGTGGCTTGGATCTTTTTTTCTTCTTCATGATTTAGTGCAATTAGAATCACTTGTGGGGATTTGATCTAATTTCATCATACTTGGAGATTATATGCTGAAATTTTCCAATGGCAATTCCTGAAGTTTGAAACATGCATCTTGATATCCACTTTTCCTCTTCTAGTGTCTTTAAATTTTGGTATCTTTCTTCAACCATGTAGGTGATTTTGGTAGGACATGATTTTGGTGGTGCGTGCATATCATTTGCTATGGAGCTCTATCCCTCTAAAGTTTCAAAAGCTGTATTTATTGCTGCAACAATGCTCACTAGTGGACAAAGTGCCCTTGATATCTTCTCAGAAAAGGTATATGTTGATAGGTTTATCTATTGCTCCATTTGATTCTTCCCAAATCTTCACTCATCTACCCATTCTATACTTCCTTCTTGTAAAGTTATACTTATTGTTAATTATGTCTTGAATTTTTTCCTTGTATATTTTAGGAAACTCACAATCCCTATTGGTTTAGGAAACCCTTTGTCCTAATGGATTTGGGAAAAGGAAAGTATAGTCCTTGTAGGATTGGGAGAACCTTTTCCTTATAGGTTTGGAACTACTTAGGGTCTATATATAGGGTTGTAGTTGGGAATTCTAAAAGGATATTGTACATTGTAAACTTCTCTTCTTTCATAGTGGAAAACTCTCTCTGCTTTTGCTTGGAGGATTAAGCCTAGCCGAACCTCATTAAATCCTTGTGTTACTTTTCTTCTTTATTTTCTTTGTGTGTTGATTGTGTGCTAGTTAACCCACGATACTTTCGCAACAATTGTTATCAGATCTCAACAATTGGTATCAGAAAGCGCAACAATTGGTATCAGAGCAAGGTTAGGGTTTCTACACATAGTCAAGGGTTAAGATGTCTCCATCATCTTCAACAAAGTATGAAATAGAGAAATTTGACGGGGAATCTAGTTTCAGTTTATGGAAGATTAGAATGAGATTGTCCTTGATGTTACAAGGGTTATGGAAAGCAATCGAGGAGACTTTTCCAGAGGAGATGAAAGGGTTAGAGAAGGCAGACCTGAAGCAGAGGGCTTTGAGTGCGATTTTCATGAGCGTTACAGATAGCGTTCTTCGGGAAATTGCTGAAGAGAAATCTGCAGCAACGGCATTGAAGAAGCTGGAAGATCTGTATTCTATGAAAATTACTGACAAACCACCTCTACTTGAAAAAGAGGTTGGACAATCTTCGGATGTATGAAGATACATCGATTAAAACTCACCTTGATGGGTTTAATTCAATTATAATGGACTTGAAGAACGTAGATATCAAAATTGAGAGTGAGGATCAGGCCTTGATCGTGTTATGTTCTTTACCACCGTCGTATGATACTTTTGCTGATACATTGCTATATGGGAAAGACAGTATTTCACTGGATGATGTTAGTAATGCACTAAAATCTAAAGAGTTGAAGAAGAGCTTTCCAGATAGCAGAACTGAGGGCGAAGGTCTTGTGAGTAGGGGAAGAACACAACAAAAGGACTTTAATAGGAAAAAGTCCAATGGCAGATCAAAGTCTAGAGCAAGGAAGCAGAACTGCTATGAGTGCGGGGAGCAAGGTCACTGCAAAAGAGATTGTCCTAAGCTAAAGGAGAAAAGAGGGAAGCAGAAAGTTGATTACTCGGCAAATATTGTTGACATTAGCAACAATTCTGATGATAATGATATATAGGGGAAGTTTATGCCGCGAGTTCTGATCATAGGCATAATTCCTGGATTCTTGATTCTGGTGCAACTTTCCACATGAGTCCACACAAGAACTGGTTTGCAACTTACAAGCAGACGAGTGGGACTGTCTACCTAGGTGATGATAATCCATTAGAGGTAGAGGGGATTGGTAACATCAAATTGAGAATGTTCGATGGCATTATCAGAAATATTGAGTGTTGGCATGTTCCTTGAATGAAAAAGAATTTGATTTCTCTTTCGACTTTGGATGATCAAGGGTATAAGTTTCACTCAGAGAATGTGATACTTAAAGTGTGTAAAGGCTCCATGGTACTCATGAAGGGTAAGCTGCATTCTAGACTATATTATCTTCAAGCCAGTGTAGTTGAAGGGGAAGCAATTGTAGCTTCTGGAAGGAGTGATTCGAATCAGTCTCAGTTGTGACACTTACGGCTTGGTCATATGAGTGACAAGGGATTATCTTTGTTAAGCAAGCAAAATTTGTTGGATGGACACAAAAATCAAGCTTTGAATTTTTGTGAACATTGTGTGTTTGGTAAGCAAACAAGGGTAAAGTTTAGCAAAAAGGTAGAGCATAAGACCAAAGATAAGTTAGATTATATACATTCAGACTTGTGGGGTCCAAACAGAATTCCCTCCAAAAGTGGTGCCAGGTACTTTATGACTTTGATTGACGATTACTCAAGAATGGTATGAGTGTATTTTCTGAAAACAAAAGATGAGGCATATCCGACATTTGTTAAATGGAAGACGATGGTTGAGAGGCAGACTGAAAGAAAAGTCAAGCGTCTTCGAACTGACAATGGGTTGGAATTTTGCAACTTAGAGTTCAATGAGTTCTGCAACAAGGAGGGCATAGTGAGACACCGCATTTGTGTTGGAACACCACAACAAAATGGTGTTGCAGAACGTATGAACATAACACTTTGTGATAGGGCACGAAGTATGCTTTCACACTCATGTGTTAGCAAGGATTTTTGGGCTGAAGCAATCAATACATCTTGTTATTTGATCAATAGATCTCCATCCACAGCTATTGAGTTCAAAACTCCTTTTGAGGTTTGATCCAGTTCGCCTACTGATTATTCAAATTTGAGGATATTTGGTTGTCCTGCTTATGCTCATGTGAGGGATGGAAAACTTGAGCCGAGGGCAAAGAAGTGCATATTTCTAGGGTATGCAACTGGAGTGAAAGGTTATAGATTGTGGTGCACAGATCAAAAGACTCCAGGGTTAATTATTAGTAGGGATGTGACATTCAATGAATCTGTCTCACTGGACGGTCAGAAGGAGAAGGCAATAGCAGAAACAGATCGTGATGTCAGTGACCGCATAGAGCTAGAGATTGAATCTCCACTAGCTCAACCCAGTAGTTTAGAAGTGGAGGAAGTGAAAAACCTTAATCATGATGATAATGTTGATGCACCCATGCAACAAGAATCGTATAGCATTGCAACAGGCAGAGAGAAGAGAGTGATCAACCAACCTAAAAAGTTTGCAAAGGTGGTTGATGAAAATCTTTCTGGATATGCAGATTTTGTGGAATTTGCTTTATCAGTTGCGGATACCATTGACGTGTTTGAGCCTAATAGCTATAAAGAAGCTATTCATAGTTCAAAGAGAGATCGATGGATTGGTGCTATAGGTGAAGAGATTGAGTCACTTTACAGGAATCGAACATGGAAGTTTGATTCATTGCCAAAGGGACAAAAGGTAGTAGGCTGCAAAGGGGTTGTTGATGTGAAGAAGATGTCGACACATGATAATCTGGCAGATGTGATTACCAAGGCAGTCCCGACCAATAAGTTTAGGCATTGCCTAGACTTGATTGGTGTGTATAATACTCAGTGAGCCCGTTCAAGGGCTGGGAGCAAGGCGGAGAGATGTTGTTCTTGTTGATGAAAAGAATTCAAGCCAAGGGGAAGATTTGTTAATTATGTCTTGAATTTTCACTTGTATATTTTAGGAAACTCACAATCCCTATTGGTTTAGGAAACCCTTTGTCCTAATGGATTTGGGAAAAGGAAAGTATAGTCCTTGTAAGATTGGGAGAACCTTTTCCTTATAGGTTTGGGACTACTTGGGGTCTATATATAGGGTTGTAGTTGGGAATTCTAAAAGGATATTGTACATTGTAAACTTCTCTTCTTTCATAGTGGAAAACTCTCTCTGCTTTTGCTTGGAGGATTAGGCCTAGCCGAACCTTGTTAAATCCTTGTGTTATTTTTCTTCTCTATTTTCTTTATGTGTTGATTGTGTGCTAGTTAACCCACGATACTTCCGCAACAATTGTTATCAGATCTCAACAATTGGTATCAGAAAGCGCAACACTTGTTATATTTTCTGCCTTCATTTACACACACTATGCATATGGTTAAAAAAGTGACACTTAAGCCCCGATCATAGTTTTTTATGTGTGGAGTGCCTTGCTAGAATTAGATTGGTTTTTATCTTCTGAGTATTTGGGGCATGTATTTCTAGAATACAAAAGCATATTTTCTAAACTGCTTTATAAGATACTGATATCACTAATCCTCTGAAAGAGAATTAGCAATCAGCTGAGTGTTGGTACTCCAACGGTCCAACTTATAAAGTGAATCTCATTTAGTCATTTTCTTGTGCATTACCTTGTTCTGGCAGTTGATGTCAGCAGCATCAGAGGTTTGCCAATGAAGACATTGATGCCTCAATCCATACATGAAGAAATTTGAGTTTCTTTTTGGAAATACAGAATCTCTTCGATTCATGCTTTTTTATGCTTTGCAGTTTTTTGTCTGACACGTACTTCAAGGTCCTTTCTGCTAATCCCTGTGAGGTTATACACTTCTTGCGAATGACTAAGCTTTAACCAGCTATAGCTTGTGCAAAATTGTGAGTGATCTTTTTGTTCATCTCAATGCAAACAATATTTTTGACATGGAAAGGAAGGAGGCGACTTAACAGGAAAATAAATTACCCGTCTCTTCTCTGGAGAGGAGATAAAGAGAGTGAGTGACATGGAAGGGTCTATCCATCCTCACCGGCTCCTGCAATCTTCCTCGAATTGAAGGGCTTGGGTTGAGGATGAGGTGACTCAACAAGTGCCTGAAGTTCCATTGATCTTGTAATTTAGAATGAAGTGGATTAGATTTTAGAGGAGCTTTTAACTTTTCATTTCTTGCTTGTCCTGCATTCCATGTACCATATAACATGGGGTGGAATAATGTCATTCTGCTCAAGCGAGTTTGGGGCTAAAATTGTCCCTTAACTATTAGAGTAGGTTCATTTTGGTCCTTCGAATATAACTTTGAGCATATTTAGTCCCTTAACTTTACTAAAGTGGAGCACTTTTGATCTCCCTAACAAAATCCGTTTAAAAATAATAGTGTTAAACCCATGTGGCACCCACGTGACTTGTAAAATACAAACTCATAGAGGTTAAGTATTAGCTATTATGAGTATATATTTAATTTTGCACGCTCTTAAACACAATTAAGAAGAAATTCGCACAACCTTCACCAAATTACTAGCTACGCCACTGATTTTAAGACCATTTTGTTACTGCAATTAAGAAAATGGTTATTTTTTTCGAGTGGGCAGATTATTGTGTTCTAAAGTATTGTCTTCAAATATAAATAGCTACTACTACATTAATCCTAAAAAATTAAGAAGACAAGAAAGAAAGAAAATGTATATCAATTAAGAAAGAGATAAACACTGTCAAATTTACACCGTTAGAAAATTATCCTTTTCGTTAATTTTTAACATTATTATGTTAGGAAGACCAAAAGTGCTTCACTTTAGTAAAGTTAAGGGACTAAATATGCTCAGGATTATATTTGAGGGACCAAAATGAACCTACTCTAATAGTTAAGGGACAATTTTAGCCCCAAACTCCTGCTCAAGCTAGCTATAGTTGCGTTGTTGTCTTCCTCTCTCCAACTGTATACAGTTGAAGGGTCATGTGTTTCTTAGGGGGTGGATAGTTGTGTCATTGCTAAGTTTATTTTTGGTTAATGAAAAAAGTGATAATTATTTCAGATGAAGTCAAATGACCTTATGAGACAGTCTCAAATATTTATCTATGCAAATGGGAATGACAAACCACCAACTGCCATTGATCTGGACAAATCACACCTGAAAGACTTATTATTCAACCTTAGTCCTGCTAAGGTATGTTATGCTGTATGAACTATTTTTTTCTGTAGACAACAAAGTTAATGCTACTTCCTTAAAGTACTCCTCTCTAGTAAATGGTGAAAAAAAGTCTCCTTCTACATATTTGTTTGAATTTGATGTTGTATATTCTTACTTTTATTAGCGGATCTTATTTTACTCTAAAAACTCTACTGAAAATATTTCTCTCCTCTTTCAAGTATAATACTCTATTCAGCCTCTTTTATTATCTCCATTGTACCTGAGTAGCCTTAGTGGTTCTCCGTAGACAATAT
Source organism: Jaltomata sinuosa (assembly GCA_003996215.1). NCBI lineage: Eukaryota > Viridiplantae > Streptophyta > Magnoliopsida > Solanales > Solanaceae > Jaltomata > Jaltomata sinuosa. The sequence continues at coordinate 308,710 of QJPP01000443.1, forward strand.
AGACATCTGAGAGCAAATTATCTCTCTTATACCAATGAACTTATATATCTTGATATGAATTGCCAATATGCCAGAAGCAGATGTTTTTCTCTTATCAATTAACACCCTAACCTCAACCCTAAAGCTACTAGGTCTTATAAGAAGGGAAGGGAAAGAGAAAATTCTCCGGGAATTAGCTGATAAAATCATGCTTATCATGTAGCCATTCTGTTAACTCTCAAAATCATTTCCGCTACACTTCCATGAGGTGTATCTTTGTGGAATTGGCATGTTGCAGATATTCAGAGCTTTCTTTACTAACTCAAAAAAATTTCAGGACGTCGCATTAGCTTCTGTTTCAATGAGGCCAATTCCATTCTCCCCAGTCCTTGAGAAGCTTTCTTTGTCTGACATCAAGTATGGTTCCATCAGACGGTTTTACATAGAAACAACAGAAGATAATGCTATACCAACAGCTTTACAACAGAGCATGATTAGCCAAAATCCACCAGAACAGGTTTTTCATCTCAAGGGTGCTGATCACTCACCTTTTTTCTCCAAGCCGCAAGCCCTACACCGAATTTTGGTAGAAATCTCAACGGTTTCATCAACATGAAGTTGTTTCCCATATCCTATAAGAAGCTTTCATAAAGTTTTACTGACATGTCCCAAGTAATGATCAGGTGCTGCCTACACTTAAAACTGCAACAGAAGCATGTAGAGTAGCCCCTCATGTATATGCACAATATATCCAGCGCATTTGAAAATCATGAAGGGGGAAGCCTTTAAAATTTTAAAGAAGAAGAAAAGAATAGAAATAAACCCTCTCTTGTTCTTACATTTTGACTTGTCATAAACTAGATATCCATGGCACCATATTTTACTTGATGCTGGTGTACCTTTAACATAAAGAGACCAATTCAGATTGGTTTCTGGAGACCCTTTTAATCTTTTTGTCTTGTACGCCTTTATTTTGAGTTAAACTGATGATTGTAAGGGTACTTAGCTTGCTTCATTTTGTTAACCAAGTTTTTAACGTTCTTAACGGAATTATGGGCGTCAAATAAAATATAAAGCTTGCAATTTTTATGGGTGGTTATGTGACTTTGTGTTCATTACACAAAGGTTAATTTTTATTTTTATTTTTATTTTTATTTTTAATTATATAAAAATTATTTCACTTTGCTCCCGTTAATCACAAAATTTACTTTGGTCGGATTTCATAAAACTCTCCCCTGAAAAGTTTTGTGGCAGCCTTAATTAATGCTTGATATTGATTAAGTAAGGGTAATATATGACTCATGTTATGACACATAGTAAAACCGATCCTCAGTTACCCATTTTATTTTTTGCGACATTCTTGGGTGCCATTACGTTTTTGCTGATTAAATTTTGGGATAATTTCAAATATGTACAATAAAGTAATTAGTTTACAATAAATATAGCCAAATTTTCTTTACAAAAAAAATAGCTCAAAAATGAACTAACCACAAAAAAGAATTACAAAAAAAGTAGCCGCATGTATATGCGATATATATGTAATGTATCAATATTGTATAAAAGTTATGCAATGTATCAATATTGTATAAGTGATGTATAAACGTGTATCGATATTGTATAAATATACATGTAATGTATTGATATCCGAGATCACCCCGCCAAGATCGAATCGTAAAACTTTTGTCTTATCCTGATAATATTAAGATTTCGTCATCGCTCAAAATTTATTTATTTTTCGCTACGTATATATATTTGTATCCGTCTTTTTTATTGTGCAGGCCTAAAAAATCAACGGGAGTTTTTTCATTGACTAATGTGTGTAGTATTTGTTCAATATCAGTGTAATAAAAAATTAAAGGGAAAAATCATATAAACAATCTGCAAATATTGTCAGTAGCGAAATGACCAAAATAGAGGGAAAAAATATGAGAATCAATCTAAAATCCTAAGAATAGCCTCAGAAATCAGGGAAGCAGTAGTCTCATTAGCAATGCTTATCATCATTCGAGTTGATGTAACCTCTATCAAGGCTTCATTGGGCTTTGAAATGTGTATAATTGATACATTTTCTGGTCCATTGCTCGGGGCATACTCTGTAGTTACTTTCATCTCCATCTTTTGTAAAGCCATCCGAAGGGAGTCCAAGTCAACTCTACCAGAAATAGCAATCGCCTATCTTGGGAAGAGCACACTTGTTTGTTTCCAAGAGCTAATCGATGTTTTCCCTGCTCAAAGAGCAACTCTCCCAAAAGAGATAAATTAACACACTAAAAAGTAACAATTCCTAAACTATCCAGGAGCGCAACCTTGGGCATCTAATGGTTCTTCATTAATTCCACAAACTCTCCTATAACGTACCTAGAAAAGATAATCATATGGTAAGAAGCAAAGTGACTTTAGATCAAACATTCTCGACCCTTTCCAACAAACATCTTTTGTCTGCTTTTTTTTTCACAAGGCACCTCTTAATCCTAGTTCTTGCAAATTTAGCGAATAAACTATCTATACAACACCAAAAGTATAGAGAGTGGAGCACAAACAAGAGAAAGCAAAGCATCAAAATTGTTGTGAAAACTTTGCCGGATTTTGAGTTCTCCGGTCAAGTATTTTCTGATCTTGATTCACCTACAAACAAAATGAAGCATAATAAAATGGAGGGGAAAGGGAGAACAACGTTGCTTCAATTGTGCTATCACTAGAGCAACGCTTAAAAGATCAAATTCGATCAAATCTGGCCTTTTTTTGGCATGACAAAGCTCTCAATTAATGGAGGAAAGAGGGGAGCAGTGGGGAGAAGAGGGGAGAAAGAGGGAGAGAGGAGATGGAGCTCCTCGCCGGAGCTTCCGTCAGAGAACCGAACTTCGGCGGCCATATTAATGTGATGATCCTTCCGGTCATCTTCGCGTTTACGCATTCATTGTACTGTTAGAGCTTTCCTGTAGCGACTCCAAGTCATTTATGACTTGCTGGGAATGGTAGTTCCGTGCCCTGGTCGTTCGTTTGGTTGTTTTGGTTGTTTGCCTATTTTAGAGTTTTAACTTAGAATATCATTGACTTTAGCCAACATTCTTAGCTAACGTGCTCGAAATTAAATTCTGACAGTTCCGTTAGCTCCGGAGCATTGAGTTTGGTCTAGATGGACCTTTAGTCGAGGCCTGAGAACTTCCAGTGTGGGTTTTGTGTTGCTTTTTCTATTTTTAGACCATTTGGAGTTGAGGGTGTAACTTCGGTCAACTTTCGATGATCGGAGCATCAGATTCAAAATTCGACGATTCCATCAGCTCCGGAATGTTGATTTTGGATTAGGTAAATAGTTGGTTCGGGTTCCGGGTGAGCCGGGTTCATTTTGGATTTTTGGATGCGTGTTGGTTAGTGTTGACTTGGGTCAACATTCCTCCGAAAAGACCTCGTATGAAAGTTTTGTTGATTTCGTTGAGTCCGGAACGTCATTTAAACTCTGTTAGTATTATTGATTTTTGAATATCGATTTTCGATTGTGCCCGGAATGCCCCGTCGAGTTTTGGAAAGTCGCAGACTTTTTCAGTTGCAGGTGCAGGCATCAAGCCTCAATCGCGATCGCGAGCCCCTACCCTCGCGACCGCGATGAAGCACCTGGACTCCTGTTCTTCGCGATCGCGATGAAGCCCCTCCCTCGCTGTTCTTCGCGACCGCGAGGGGTCCCTTCGCGATCGCGATGAAGGACCCCTGGGCAGTATATGACTTTTCCATTTCGTTTTTCCAGCCTTCATCTCTCATTTTCCCTCAACTCTAGCTCACCCAAACACTCTCTAAATTGCTCCAAACCAGTACACCCTTGAAGAACTCTTGTCCCCTCGATAAAGTTTTGCCCCATTGGCGTTTTGGGTAAGTTTCTCCTCTTTTTATTGTTGTCTTCTCCATTGGTCTCAACCACCATTGTTGCCATCTTCTTAAGCTCGACTTTTGTTATAGAATCTGTCCCCGTGTAAAGTTGCATGCTCCGTGGAATCGTCCATTTCGTATCCCTGGCCACAATTCTCTCATCTTGGTAGGTGATTCTTGTCAATTTCCGATTTTCATTTCTTAATTCTCCATTATTGGTTTCTTAACTTTAGGGGGCTGTTTTAGCTCGAAATTATTGCCCAAATTCCTTAATTTTTCGGGCATGCACTCCCATGATCTCGGTGATCATAATATGAGTTTTCATCTTTTAGTTTTGGGTTGCGTGGTCCACGGGTTCGCCGGTGACCCAAATTTCGATCCGGCTACAATTGTAGCATTATGGGTATCGTTAGACTCGTTTTAATGTATTACTTAGGTTTTTGATAGTTTGATTATCACTCGGGATTTCTCAGAGTGATTCGGGCTTGGACATTATTGTTCGGGCAGCTTGTCGTCGGACGACAGGTAGATTACGGTCTAAACTCTCTAGACTTAGCATATATCGGATAAAATTATACTAACTGACATCTTTGGTTGGGTTACTAGGTTGGTACCACAGACCTTGTCCGCTTTTCTATGATTCGCCCGTTTCTTTCCTCCGTTGTATGTAGTATTCTTCGTAGTTGCTATTATCACCCTTATGGTCCTGTGTGGCCTTGTTTTGACTCTGGACCATAGATGGTGGGTTATTCGGGGGTGCCCATGAGTCCCGGGCATCGTTATCATGATATTATACTGGCTATCTGTGTTGTAGAGCGATTGGAGCCTATGCAGGGCCTATAGGTTGTTTGTGAGCTGCTGGGCGGCTATTTGTGTTGATCATATCATTTTCATATATATAATGAAAATTTCCTACTATATCTTACTACGGTTTTGGCTATGGGCCTACTGATACCGATTTTCTAAATTTTACATCGCCTTGGGGGCCCGTTTTCGATGAAAATGAATTGGGAATGGTTTGACTTAGCATGTGGATCTTCTTGGGGTAAAAGAGAGTTAAATTATGATTTCTATCACTAGTTTTACTATTAATGATAGACTCGGCAGGGCCGTAGTGCTAATTGAGTTTTCTTACTGATTTGGAATGGAGTTGGACTCGGTCAGACCGAGCACCAAAGATGATTTACTACTGTTTTAGACCCGGTCATGCCCGGGCACCCTTGGTGGGGTTTTTGAGAAATTTTTCACTATTTTAAATCTGGACAGAGTCTGGGAATGCATACTCGAGATTTGAGTCTCCAGCTTGAACCCGGACTTGCTCCGGATGATATTTTTGATATTGAGTTATAGTTTGGGGTCTGGGACCTCCATGGAATTTGCCATTTTGGACCTGGGGCTTTGGGCTGCGTGTGGCGGAGGGAGGGTATATGGCGGAGTAGAGATATACGGGTAGTGTCCTTCCATGGAACTTACTTGCTGGGCTCGTTCGGCACCGTAGGGGGTACATACAGAGTTACTATTCTACCCTGAGATCATCATGCATCATATCATCCATTGTTTGAGGCACCACCCTTGTTTGCTGTTTGTTGAGTGTACGCTCCGATTGTATGAGCGGCCGGAGGGTTTGTTTTCACTTGTTTGCGTTCCTCGGTTGTATGGGCGGCCTGGGAACTGTAGGTAGACTCTTGTTACTTTATCATGGTATCATCCCCTGTTACGATTATATTTACGAGATTGGATATTGCAAGGTTGTTAGTTTTCGAATTGAGGTTGGTATGATTACTTTGGTTATTAATTCCTATTTTGTTAGCATGCCTATCTTTAGTCTTCTCCTCCCTTCCCTTGTATTTGAGGTTACCGATATATCGTCCACTTCTGAAACTTATTATGTTTATATTGTTATTGCAAGGACCCCAGGTGCGTCATTCCTTACTTTCACATGTGCCTGTTATGTATATATTCTACTTGCTAGCCTTGTATGTTGTTTATGTTGTTTTCCCTCTGGGCTAGTTCCTATGTACTTTTTCATAGATTTCTGTGACTACTTGCTTCTACTCTGTCTGTTACTACGCTTTTATCTTATATGTGTCCAGTCGGCCTATGATACCTACTAGGTACCTTATGCTTCGCATTTGGTGCTCATACTACACTCTGCATCTTCTGGTGCAGATCTTAGTGTGGGACATCGCCGCTAGATAGTTGTGAGTCGTGGTAGGAGATTTTGGACTATCCAGACTCAGGGTGAGCTCTTGCGACCAGAGCTTAGCTTTTAGTTTATCTTTTGCTTTATGTACTCTATTACTACTCGGAGACATTTGTGTATACATTTGTTTTGGACCCTTTCATACTCCTTATATGTAGATCTGACTCTATACTATGATACCAGGTTTTGGGTTTGGTTTAGCTTCCGCATATGTATGTGTATATCCCTGTTATCTATTTCCTTTATCTCGTTCCCTTGCTTCCGCCTATTAAACTATCCTTCCTCTTAAATTATTGGATAGTAGCCCATTACTAACCGTTTCGAGCTACGGGGATTAGTTAGCCTACTGGGGGGTTGTAGTTGCCATCATGACCGAGAAATCGGGTCGTGATAATTAAGGAGGGGGGGGGGGGGGGGGAGGGGGAGTAGGGAGTATATGGCCAAATGACCAATTAAGGTAATAAATGAGTGATAATTTTAAAGTGGGCTATTTTGGATGTGAATAAGTTTGATGGGCTGACATTTTGCCTAATTTTCCCTTAAATTTTCTTGTTTCCAAATATAATTTTTTTTCTTACAATTTAGAAATTGAGCAAGGAGAAGGGATTACAAGATGGGGAATCGAATCCTCACCAACAAGGTGAAGTTCAGAAAATCAACCAACTAAGCTATTAAGATTCCCCTAATTTTAGAACTTTTAAAAATGATATTATTAGCTAGCTTTAGCGCCGGACATTCATGTACAAAAAGCTGGTTTCCAGAAATCAAAGAGATAATGTATCATAATTCCCCTAAACTATTATGCTTTTATTAATCTAATACGTAAATTATGTCTAGCTTACGATATCTTTTGAACAATAATTTTCAGGTGTTAAATCTCTCATAAACTATCATAGTTTTATGAGTGTCATACTTAAACTATGTCTAATTTATATTACCTTATTCACCTTGCCCTTTCACCCTCAAACTATAACTTTAAGGTGTTAAAACTCGATGATTTGACAGATGGCAAAGTGCGTGTAACCACTTCTTTAGAGGCGCATAAGGGACAAAAAAAGTGATCTACATAATTTTTACAATGGCTAACTAAGTCATGGACTAAGCAAAATAGAGGAAAGAGACAGGAAAAGAACTTGTGAAAATATACATATGTTCTATACGTAAGATTTTAACATGATAAATTCAAGATCGAACATGATAGTAGGATACAAAATATATAAAGATTAGTAGGGTCGAACGGTGTACCTATTTGAGCCATAACGAATTGTAGACGGATTAGGTCTTCCTCTCTATTACCCTTATCGTTAAAGAGACATCAATGAGACATCAACCTCACACTATAAAAGGCACCTCTCTGTCTCTATAGATAATCCAAAAGAGACAGAGAGGTGCCTTATATAGGGTGAGAGAAAGGGACCTAGCTGCAATTATTGAAACCTTAATGGACTCACTCATTATGGGCCCATTGAGTTAAGCCTACACTTGCCGCTTCACTAGACCCGCCAAGCACATAAAGTGCATGGCCCAATATCCAATTATCACACTTATAATTGGACCTACGTTATGGACTACCATTCAATCCGGAATAGTTAAAAGGCCTTTTTACATAAATAATGTATTATATGACTTAATTTATGAATTATAGTATAACTTTTACTCTTACAGATTATAGCCTTACTTTTCTTACCAAAAATAGCAGAATTAGCTAAATACATATATAATACATTTCTAGCACAATTTTAATTTATTAATACATAAACTAATTTGAACGTTTAAAATTCAGGTATAATACGGTTTAACATTATTAATAAAAAATAAAAAAATAACAATCGTAATACATTTTGAATTCAATATATTATACATATTATAGAAATGTTTTAATGCACGTGATGAATATATAACTAAAACATTTTTAATACAAATTTATTATACGTATTATACTTGAATTCAAACATTTAGTAGTATTTAAATTAGTTTACATTGTTAGAAATGTATTATATATGTTCTAGAATAACAACTATCAAATTCATAACAAATGTATAGTATTGAATTCGAATTGTATTACAACTATCATTTATATTTAATACTGTTGTAATACAACTTTAATACAACTTTTAGGAACTTCACCTCTTCTTCGACGGTGAATCACCACCACTATACCACCGTCGGACTACCGATAGCTCCAACCAACCAACAACTAACCACCATCATCACCACTGTCCACCCATAGTCGGAGAAGCCATCTCCGGTTAACTTCGAACTCTGTCCAGGCCACCACCAAATAATCCCCTCTTTTCGTTCTTCGACCACCAGCCACCCACCATCACCCCCATTTCCTCCTTTCTTCTCCAACTCCACTTCCGGTGGAGTTAATTGCCGGAGCAACCAAACTAGCCACCACTCCGGCGAAACGAACAACATACCACAAACAATCACACTACCATCGTTGTCTTTTCCAATTCCAACCCAACTTTCCCTTTTCCTTCCCAACGAATTTGTCTTCCCAGTTCCCAGCCCTTTCCCTTTCCCTTTCCCGGCCAACCAATAGCTTGTTCGGCTTCAAAATCGCGGAGCTGTAGAGCTACTTTTTAGCTTAAAAGCTAATCAGCTATTTAGGGTAAATATAGATTAGAGATGGTAATAAAAATAAAGTACCCTTAAAAAGAGTAATAATAGATTTAAAAGATGTTGTTTATGTAAAAATCCCTAGTTAAAATATAAAGAAAAATGTTTTAAATAATATAAGCCCATTTTCCCAACACTTCAACCTCTCAAGTTTATGGCTTTTTATTCACGATACTTGATTCGTTCTGCTTCAATTTCTCTACCGTAAGCTCTCAGTGAAATGGACAAAAATAGCATTCCTTATATTCTTTTGTTTACCTTTTCTTACGTCTTACCTCCTTTTTAACTTTTAATTCCTTTTTACTTTGTTTTTCTTTAGTTTCACTTATATAGTTAAAATTTGTGTCATAGTTAAAATCATTAGTAATCTAAGCGATTTTTTTTAAAAAAATCAACAGGTAACATGTTTAGTACCACTTAGTATCTTTTTAAAGCTTTTTCGGAGAGTGAACACACTTACATAAAATATAATAAGCCGGACGGGGGTTTAACACATGAAAATTATAGTTCAAAGGGTAACGTAAATTAGGCATAAGTTAAGCATAAAATTAACAATATGTGATAGTTTAGCGAAGGTTTAGCATATGAAAGTTATAGTTTAGGAGGTAACATAAATTAGGCCTAATTTAAGTATGAAATTAATAATAATATGATCGTTTAGAAGAGTTTTGATCCATTATTTCGAAATCAAAAGTTTATTTTAACGCTGACGTGTTAGTTAATACTCTACTCTTGAAAAGCTTCATTTTTAATTAGTGAATCTTCAATCACAAGAATATTAATCTTGTTAAATAGGATACAGTTTGCCTCCCCGTGTGTAGGAAGTGATTTAATTGAGTAATAAAAATCTTCGTTTGATTTGTCCTTTAAAAGTTTGACCTTGTTAAAATAAAGATGCGGAAATGAAAAATAAGAGATTTACTTTTGGAAGAAATTTTCTCTTTCTTTTAGTTTCAATATTCACAATATCACCTTTTTTTATAGCTTAAACTTGGCTTCTCTGTCATAATAGGACTACAATAATTTCTTTCTTGTCCCAGTAGAATTACAATAATTTCTTTTCTTAATTATTACAATTACATAACTACCATAAATACAATTTACCATATTTACTTTATCCTCTCCCACCCCCCTCAAGTTGAATCACGAGGATCTCAAATGCCCAACTTATCAAGTAGATGTTCATATTGCGACCTTCCCAACGCTTTTGTAAAAGTATCAGTCAATTGTTGGTTCACAATATAGCTCAGAAATATACGACCGGCCAACATCTCATCCCGAATATAATGACAATCCACTTCAATGTGTTTAGTTCATTCATGAAACATCGAATTACGTGCAATATATAGCGCCATTTGACTGTCACAAATGCACATTAATCGGACATGGTCGACCCTAAACTGTTAAAGATACCTTTCAACCATTTCAATTCACGAACACATGGCCATTGACCAGTATTCTTCTTCGACGGAAGAGCGAGAGACTACGAGTTGCGTTTTGATTATCCATGACACATGCAAATTTTCAAGTGTAATAAACCACCAGGTAACTGATCTCTGGTTCACTGGGCACCCTTTCAAGTCTGAGTCACATCATTCGTACAATCGGAGATCACAATCCTTTCACATTACTATTTCTTATCCTATGTTCTTCTGCAAATAATGTACTACCTTAGGACCGCGTCCTAATGCTACTTCTTCGAGTGTTACATGAACTGAGATAACATGTGCATGCAGTATGACCGCTCTATTCGAGTGAAGCATAGATATATAAGGCACCAACCAATCAAAGGTATCGATTCTGATTCAGAAGGTCTGAGCCACCTACCATTGCCAACCGATGACTCTGTTCCAATAGTTTAGCTCCCAGCAATACGGGCTCAGATATGATATCCAAAAGATACTTTCTGTATGGGTAAACTGAATTGGGTCGACTAAACCAACATGGGCTGGGTCAAAGAGGAACCAGCCTATAATGAAGCTATCTCGAGAGCGAGCCCATCACGAAAAAAGTGACTTCTCGGGTGAAAGCAAGGTAGCCCGAGAAGGCGAGTGATAGCGACTGCAGAAGAAGGACAAATAAAAGAATGGTGTGTCAAAATATTCAAGTGCGCGAGCAACACTCGACAGATCCGCGTGAAATGCCGCATACTGGGCTGGTATCCTCCAATGGCTCGCGAACAAGTGGCAGCCAATCATTGGACATGGTACTATTGGCCTAGTAGGATAGCACCATTTCTTTTGTCCGAAGGAATGCCTTGTACCCTATACATAGAGACCCTCTCCCTCATTGTAAAAGATCCGATTTCTGCTAGCTCTAGCCCAAAAGTAATAAAATATCTTCAGCTTGGTTCTTAAACTTTCTCAGTCTTTCCTTTAGTTTTCTTACTATTGCACAATTGTTTGGCTGGCTTATTTTTTATTTACGGTCACGGCTCGATCAAAGGTAGAAGGATCGAACGCTTCATCATCATTACAAATTCTCTCTTTATCGTTGTCTTACTGTTTTACTTTGTATTTCCTTTACATTTATTTCCTTTTACAAACTCACATTTCTAACAATGACGCTAAGATCGTAACACATGCTCTTGACCCACAAATAAATCTAACTGTTTCAAATCGATGGTAAACACTTTCATTGGATAAAAATATTTTGATAGGACCCCTAACAACCACAATGCCTAAAAAAACTTCAAAGTACCCAAATCCTTCGTGTGAAAGCATCGATGAAGATAGTATTTAAATTGATCAATGACACTGTGCTCATTTTCAGATATAATCAAGTCATTCACATAAATTAGTATATTAATTTACATGTTATCTCGGTACAAGGTAAAAAGTAAATACTATGAGTATGATTGTTCAAATCATACTTAACCAAAGTATTAGATAATTTTGCAAATCAACATTGTGGCGCTTGTTTATAAATTATATATGAATATATTTTCCTATTTTGAGTTAAAGTAGGTTTCGTATTGAAGGATATAAACTCAGATATTTATGCAGAATAATACATATCTTCTTCTCTAGGATCAATGTGTGTTAGTACCACTAATTGCCAATCGATTTCTTACAAGATTACTTCCACAACAATTACATTCTTTTGTCTAAGGAAACTCTTTCAATGTTTTTGTGTTGTCTAGAATGACTTTAAAATCATCCTTTTTACGGTAGAACAAAGTAACCTTTAACTCCCACCTTTATTGAAGAGTTTCACAACTCTTCTTCCAGGAGTTACTAAGACGTTACATGAGAAAAATGAGGTAAGAAGATAAAAGGGACAAATGAATCCCGCTATATTAATAAGTTAGAAGAGGTCAAATTGTTCAAACAACTGTGCACAATTATCGAACAACTGCGTTTAGTTATCGAATAATTGCATTAGTTATCCCAACAACTATTCAATTGTCGAACAACTGCACACAGTTGTCGAACAACTGTGATAGTTGTTGAGACAACTTCTTCAGTTGTTGGGACAACTTCTATAGTTGTGGGGGTAAAAGTGTTAAAGTAAAAAGTTTGGGGACTGATGAATTTTTTTTGTCACTTGTACCTAATTTTTAAAACTTGAAGGACTTTTACTTAATTGATAAACTTATTTGTCCCTTTTAATTGCTTCTCAAAAGTTACATCTTGCTCCATTCATGAACCACATAACTCTACCTCTTTTACTATAGGGAGTTATTTAGTAGAGTTGTAACTTATTTCATGAATGAAGCAAGTTACTAGTCAACCCATCAATGGATGTATCTATTTCCAACACGTACTATTATACATAAGGATGCTTCTACGTACTATTATACATAAGGATGCTGCTAGCACCTAAGGGTGTGACCTACTGGTCAGTGAAGTGGATTGAGAACCATAATATCTCAGGTTTAAATTTCAACAGAGACAATAACACTAGATGATTTCTTCCTTTCTGTCCTAACCTTGGTGAACAGAATTACCTTCAAATTGTGGGAGATTGTAGAAATTATTGAGAGAGGAAATCTTCTGGACACTTCATGGCTGGATCAGAAAGCACCAATCAAAAGTTATTCACAAATTCTTTGAATCACAATTTTTTTTTTGTATGTTTTTTGACCAAGTACAGGCTTGCTACTCCTATACCTACTAAGAAACCATTCATTATGTAAAGATAAACATTTCATTATCAGAAAGGAAGGAAGTGAGAGAGAGAGAGAGAGAGAGTGTGTAAACTTACAGCTTCATATCAAATAGCTTAAACATTGTACCACATGTTATATCAAAACAAAGAAGAAACTCCTGTTTTCTGTCTCAGTTGTTTGTGTGTGTGTTATTTTTCTCCTACTGTAACCTCAATCTATAAAATTGCTTCCCAAAGAAAAGTAATACTCCACAGTGATAAGAAAAAAAAGCAAAATTCTTCCTAAAAAATTGCTTTACAACTAATATATGTTGTTAATTAATTAATTTACTGTCAGACACAACACTCTGATCAAACATCTTGAAACAGTTCTTCAGTAAGTGATGGAGCAATCCATTGTATCTGAACATGAGTCATTTCCCACAAGTCATCATCATCTCTAGGAACTAAAATTTCCTTTTGCTTCATTGTGACAACCATCTTCTTCAACAGCACTGGGATAGTATCTGGAAGTTTTGACTCACCACAATCTCCTAAATCTGCCTTCATGCATGTATCCATTCTTCTCAAGAAGCCCATCCAAAACGCCCTAAAACTAGGACTTTCTGATAATGGTTTCAAGAACTGTAAATACACATCTGTTAGAACCTCCATGGATATCTTTAGAGTTCCTTCCATACTTCTTGCCTCCCTTTCTGCATTCCCTCGTTTTGAGTATTCCAACATCTTCTCATGTAAATCATCGACCATTGCAAAGAGTATGAGGTTGAAACAGCTAAGAATGTTGGCTGGTGAGAAGTATAAATCCTCGCCAAGTGCAAAGCTTTTCTGTAAAGACATGACCGCGTGGTTTCTTATATCTTCTCTTCTGGCTAAGCTCGTCTTCCTGAATGCTTCCCCTAGTTTAGCAAAATAGGTCACTGTTAAGTTAGAAGAGTTAAGAGCTTTTGAACTTTCTTCAAGAGAATAACTGTTTGCGCTACTATTTACACTCGTCGAGCTCCCTGGATCTGTATATCCACTTTTGAACCACTGTACTAACAAATTCACAGTATCTGACATCAAATCCATGATCTTGATGTTCTTTTCTAAAGGGCTGTTTTTCAATGCCACAAAGCCAAATGCACAATCTATACAATAAGGGTAGTTCAATCTTGAAATGTGGAAACCATCTGACATTAAATTTATAAGGGCCTCAACTCCTTGCTCATAGGTTTCTGGATGTCGCCCTGTGACCGATAGCAAATGCATGACTGTTTTCCATCCTAGTTGAGTTTGCAGATTTGCAGGATACTCTGTCAGGATTGTGGTCACAGATTGTACTAAGAACTCACAACAAGTATCAAGAATTTCCTTTTCCAGCTTCCACATCAAATTTATTGATTTAAAAATGAGTTCCTCTGGACTTTTGTCTGAGTGGAAGGAAGATAAGAGCTTTAGACAAATCTTCATGAGGGCAATGATACCCTTTTCTGCAAAGGGGATGGGAGAAAATAGGGGAAACTGTGCAACATCCAGTAGATATTCATTGTAATGAGGCCAAAATACCAAGAGTCTGTGAGTATTGGATGAAGCAATGCTAACAATTAAATCCCAACAGAATGCAATAGTTTCTTCCTCTTCAATTGGGGTGCTAAACTTTTGGCCTTTACCAGCTGCAGCAAATATCAGACAACGGCCTAGATTCAGCAACGGTTCATCAGGTAAACTCGAGCTATTGCTAAAAATGCTCCCTATGCGGCACTGCTGAATAACTTTCAGGTTTTGTTCAAACTCACTTACCCCCAGGTTCAAGGATTCTTCTACACTCTCCATGGACAAAAAATGTGAAAATCGTCCAATCATGCCGGAATTATGGCGTTTGCTTCCAAATTTAAGATCTTGACTAGGAAAAACCACCCCTGAGGCAGATCTTTCATGTACTGGAGGGTTGGATGATAAGTTTGAAGCATTTTCAGGTTCAACAACAGATTGTGGAAGCAACTTTAACTTTCTGAGTTTCAGCAAACAGTCCACAATGGTTCTCCAAGCTCCCCTGATAGACTTTTTGAAGTCATTTGCGATGGTGAAAACTGTAAGAGTTGCCATTCTTGGCTTCATATCATTGCTGAATGCATACAAGGTTTCTTCTGAAGATGCATAAGGGTTTAGTAATGTAGTAAATTTGCAGAATGAGCAGAGAAGCTCGTCAAGAGTATCCTCAAGCCCATATTGTGTTATTCGAGCAATTGAAAACAAAGACTCAATACATTCATGAAGGATCTCTTCTTCGTCAGACTGTTCAAAGATCGTTGCAAGTGTAGCAACAGTGGGACCAGCAATGGAGGCAAACATGTCTCGTCCTAGTCGTCTATCAAAATTGCTGAATATGAAAGGTTTCATGTTCTTTGATTGATTGATTAGCTGAATCCATCTGCTAGGATTCATTTCAACAGGAGCACCAGATGAACCGAACAATGTGATAGCATTGGCTGAAATGGAATGAAAAAGCTCGGAGAGATATTCCCTGGGAAGATCTTGTCCTCCATTTATGGCTCTATTGTTTCTAATAAATTCATCTTCTGTCATTTTCTTCTTGACTTGTGGGTTATGCTGATCAGTGTTTAGCATGATGACTGAATAACAAAGGATGAACACTGCATCTTTGCTGGCAAATATTTCTGAGGATTGCTGATCATAAAACCTTTCAGCAAATGCTTCAAGGATTCTTTGGATTTTCTGCGACTCCCCTGGCAATCTGAAAGTCTCTAGATAAGTTCTCAAAGCAGTGTCCAGAACCATTCCCATGAACTCAAATGTGTCTGTGAATTCTTTAAGGACTTGGAGGTAGAAATCGTCAGGATCACCAAGAAAATTACCAATTGCAGTCTTGTTTAAACCTGGTGTATACCGAAAAAACATGGCATAGGCTTTTGGATCAGGAGGATCTGGGATCAACAGAGAAAATTTTAAGTAGTCCAGTCCCTTCTTTTCATCTCTACTGAAGTGATTCCCGGCTATTAATATCTTTCTTTTCTGTGCCATTCTCACTCTAACAAAGTCGATCCAATTCTCTAAGTCTTCATCTTCTTTGGACTTCTCTTCCCAGAATTGTCTATACTCGGAGATCTCAACAGGATACGGTCCAGAAGGTGTTGAATCATCTTCCTTATCAACATTATCAGCTATGTTATGGATAATCACTGCTAGGCCTTCAAAGGCTTGAACTTGTAAACTTGTCAAACAGCCACCAGTAGGGAATGCATGCCTGCAAAGAGACTTGCCAATCTCCTCAAAAACATTTTTGAATATGGGGTTACAATCATAATTCACATAGACTTCAATTATAAAAGTTGGTTGTCTGCAAAAATTTATAATTCCTTCAACTGCTACTTCTTGAAGTTGAAGCGAATGCGTTAAGCTTGCCATTTTAAGCAACACAAACGAGAAAAAAGCTTCCAATTGAAGACGAACGGACCTGAATATGAGCAGAAGATAAAATGTAATCAATTTTGGCATTCAACATTCAATCTTTTTGCACAGACATGAACAAGTTGACACTTAGGAAAATCTTGGCCTCTGTATTTGTTCAGAGAACTAACCTGCGAAGAAAGTGATAAATATTTAAGACAATGCTGCAAATCATGGAGGATACAAGTGGATTTGCGGAGATCCCATAATGAACCAAATGGTGGAAAAGGTCATCTTGAATCATCCTCAAGAGCTTTGGATGCTTACCTATGCTGTCACCACTTAATTCTATAGCAGAATTGATCAGAACCAAAGCAAAAAGCTGAACATTTTCATCAGCAGTTTGAGATATAGTTCCATCAGTCTCCATGACTTCAACTACGTTGAGCAAGGAGCACAGAAAATGAAAAATATCGATAGCAGAACGAATCCCATACCCCGAATCCAAGTTGCTATCCTCAGTATCTGACTCTGAATCTTCCCAATCTTTCACCTCTATTTCAGGCAGACGCTGATATATGATATGTATCAGCTCATGCATTGTATATCTGGCGCTACGCTGAAGCAAATCACTCCTGTTGGCTGACTGCTGAACCACTTGAAAGCACGTGTTCACAATGGTGCAAACAGATTGATCCGTGAGCAAAACAGAAGAAGGATGGCCCATAATTGCTGTCAAAGCCTGTAAAATTTTCATTATAACAGCATCTTCAGAGACGGGATCCGTTTTCTCCAAACAACAGCCTGTGACAGCAGTTACAGCTGAATTAATGGCTTCACTTGCTCCTGGACTTTTGTGATAAAAAATTTCAAGCTTGAGTATCTTAAGGATAGATGAAAGAGCGACCCCTGTTGCTGCAGCAGGAACATCATCACTTTGTACAACGTCAAGAAAAGGTGAAAGATATATCATAGGGTCTATTGTTAGCCATTCTTGCTGTGGATTAAAGATGAGTGATCTTAGTGATTTCAAAGAATGTGATATTTGAGAATCATAGTTAACTTCAGGGGGATGGTAGAAATGCAAATTTGCTTCAGGGGCACGCCGAATCACTGCTAAAACAGCTCCTACCTCTGTATTCAACGTGCAAGATATTCCCAGTTCCTTCCTTTTGACCTTTGTCATGTATTCCTGAGTGTCTTCATCACCTTCTGTAGCACCCATTAATCAAATTTTTCTGAGGGATCCCCTGTGCTCAAAATACAAGGGGAAAAATATGAATGTTCTTTGCATGGTAAAAGTTTTGAGGCGGAATAATTGCTAAAGAAGAGGGTAACAATTCAATGCTTTGACTAATTCTTCTCCTAATATTGCTTATCTTCCTTCAATTGTGGATCAAACTTGTTTTTATCCTTAATTTGTAAGGAAGAAAACAAGACTTGAGTAGAGTAGTAAAGTCTTGTGATTTTAAATCCCACTAATAACCCTATAGTGCTTCTCATAAACTCATAATTTTTAAAAGTGGTCCTATGTAAATTTGAAATATATAACATAAGATATTACTCTTTGTTTACACCAACACTAGTCCAAGTTAAATAGGAAATGTCAATAGGTGGTTGTTTTACATTATGGACATGTCATCTAAATTTAAAATGTTATTGTTGATCTATGTATATGAATTTACATGATTTCTTCATGAACTAATTAAAAATATCCATTTTAAACTTTAACCTTAATGCATCGACCTATTCATCAACTTAATAATTTTCATTTATGCATTTCTTTTTTTCTCTTAAACCGCATTCTTTATTGCCTTTGGTGAGCAAAAACATCAGAGAGAAGGAGGGGATAGACTGGCCTTCTTGAACACTATGATAACCTGCTATTCAGGTTATAATCTTGTTCTAGAGAAGAATTCAAGTGACACCAAAAGAACCCAAACAGGGGGTTGGGGAGATTGAGGGCGCATCGCGGGGGGTCAAAAACTAGAAGGTCTTTCTTTTTCTTCCTAATTTGAAAGACCGGTATATTCACCTATCCATATTAAGGATGCCATTACACAAGTTGGTATGGAGTTAAAATTAGTGTATATGCAAATTTCCTCTTGTCTGTTGCTCAAGGAGACCATTCTATCTGCAACTTGATTTGCCTCTCGGTAACAATGGTTGGTGAAGACATCATTTCTCTCAATCAGAAGCCTGATCTCTTGAATAGTATTATCGATGTTCCATGGTGTGGACCACTTATCATTGACTCATTTAGGAATTTCATCTTCATTTTATACTTGTATTGAAGTTATTATTCATTGTTTGTAATTATTAGTTAATAACTCTATTAGTTAGTTGTTAGTCAATAGTTAGTTAGGTAAGCTGAGTCAGCATCACAGTTAGTTAGTTAGTTAGAATTATAATTAGTGCAGTCGGTTAGTGGGAGCTTAGATATCTAGATGATGCCAGTTGTTAGTCTAATACATGTATATATATACCTGACATAATACATAAGAAGATGTGGTTTCTCATTATCATTTTTCTCTCTCAAAGTTTCTCTATTCTCAATTCCCTTCCATGCTTATATACTGTGAGAATCGCCATTGTTGAGGTTAGAAATTCACCTCCATTCTTCGATTTTGATATGGTATCATAGCTATGTCTTCTTATGAGCATTCGAGTTCTGTCTTCATCTCGTAAAATCCATTTTTTTTGCTTACACGATTGAGATCTGTTAAAAAAAAATTCCCCCAAAATTGAAGTTCTACTTGAATTGTTTTGTTAGCGACTGTGCATGTGAAGCTTGTGTAGTATTCTATCAATTCATCGATATCTTCAATGGCTGTTGGAGAATCAAGCCGCAATTCGAACAATTCAGAATTGGATGTAAATAATCCACTATATATTCATCCATCGGATAATCCTAGTGTGATGTTAGTATCGACTCCTTTTGATGAAGTCGGATACAAATCATGGAGAAGAAGTGTTCTATGAAATCTCTCTGTGAAGAACAAGATATGTTTCATTACTGGATAATGTAGAAAACCTGATGAAAATTCTCCTTTGTTTCGTCAATGGGAAAGGTGTGACAATATAGTCACTTCATGGATCCTCAATTCTCTATCAAAAGAGATATCTGATAGTGTGGAATATGTGATTGACTCTGTAGAATTATAGAAGGAGCTGGAAGATCGTTATGATCAAACAAATGAAGCTAAACTCTACCAGATTCAGAAAGAAATTAATGACCTCACACAAGGAACATTGGATATTACAACATACTAAACTAGAATGAAAAAGTTATGGGATGAACTGAGCAATTTGAGTATGAGAAACATATGCAGCTGTGTGTGTACATGTGGTGCAAGAGAAGGAATGCACAAAGCAGAACAGGATAGAAGGCTAATACAATTTCTCATGGGGATGAATGAGGTCTACACTGTAGTTCGAGGAAGTATTCTTATGATGAACCCACTACCTTCAATGGCACAGGCTTTTTCCATTTTGATCCAAGAGGAAAAACATAGAGAATTTCAACCAAATAATCAGTTGTTGATGGAATCAACTGCATTACATGTGAGCTCTTCAAACAATCCAAGTGGCAGACCTTCCACTAGCAGGAATATTAGAATAAATTACTCAGTAAATAATGGGAAGAACTATCCCAATGGGAACAATTACTCAGGGAATGACAGAGGAGGACCCAACTATTCGAGTAACAATAGAGGTGGATTGTTTTGTGATTACTGTAAGAGGTCTGGACATGTCCAAGGCAAGTGCTTCAGAATTCATGGCTATCCTCAAGGGAATACTAGGGATAACACTCAAGGTTTCAGTCCCCAAAGTCAGTATCCAAACCATAATAACGACACTCAAAACTTCAGTGTTCAAGTCCACAATCCAAACTACAATCATAGGTTCAATAGAGGAGGAAAAAGGATTGCTGCAAATGTGCATGGTCCTTCTGTTGATGTGTTCTCTAATCATGCAGAAGATTTTGATCAGTCAGATGGGGTCCTAAATAACCTGGGGAAATTGAAGCTCACAAAGGATCAACATGGACAAGTTATGAATATGATACAACACTTTCAAGAAGGCAACACAGGGGAGACCCCTAACACTATAGATGTCAACTCAGGTTCAGTCAATTTTGCAGGTATTGTAGTGTGTACTTCTTCCATTGATTTTGAAAGCCCTGCATGCAAATGTTTTGAATCAAAGGCTGACCTATGGATAGTAGACTCAGGAGCATCTAACTACATGAACTTCCATAGGACCAATTTAACTAACATTAAAACATTACCTTACTCCATCCTAGTTACACTTCCAAATGGATACAAGGTGAGAGTGATAGAATTTGGTGATGTAGTAATCACACCTATGATCATTTTGCATAAGGTGTTGTTTGTGCCCTCTTTCAAATACAACTTGATTTTTGTTCATTCTTTTACTCTCTCTCTGAAGTGTATGGTATTGTTCACTGACACACTATGTGTCATGCAGGCCCCTTTAATGAAGAGGCCTCAGGTGATTGGTAGTAGTAAGGATGGTCTTTACTTCCTTTGTTCCAGATGCCTAAAGACCACCACTAGTGGCATCACCAAAAATAAAACATCTGTTGATTGTTTGTCCTTTTCTAATAAATGTTATTCATGTTCCACTGTACAAAATTCTTGTTGTAGTTCCCATTCTGTTTGTTGTGTAAATACTCCCATTCTCAATAATAAAAAGGAAATGACAGTTGAAAAATCTTGCTTGTCTGCTAGTGATGATGTAAATCTTTTGTGGCACAATAGGATGGGACATGTTCCTTTTGCTAAAATGAAAGGCATACCTACATTATCAGCTTTTTTTTCACACAAATAACCTTTTCTCTGCACTGTGTGCCATATGGCCAAACAGTCCAGGTTACCTTTTGCTCAAAGCATCACCAGAACTAATGCTATTTTTGAGGTGTTGCATATAGACTTGTGGGGTCCCTAACATACTCCTACCCACGACAATTACAGATATTTTTTGACCCTAGTAGATGATCATAACAGATCTACCTGGACTCATCTTTTGAGCAACAAAAGTAATGCTCTTGCTGTCCTAAAAGATTTTAGCAATATGGTGGAAAACCAATTCCAAACCTCCATCAAAGTAATCAGGTCAGATAATGGACTTGAGTTTACCAATAATGAAGCCACTTTATTTTTCCAATCCAAAGGGATACTACATCAGAAAAGCTGCCCTTATACCCCTCAACAAAACAGTGTTGTTGAAAGAAAACACAAATACTTGCTTGAAACTGCAAGGGCACTTCTGTTTCAATCAAAGGTACCCCTTAAATACTTGGGGGAATGTGTTCTAACTGCAACCCAAATCATAAATGTACTACCATCCACCCAATTAGGAAACAAATCTCACATGAGCTACTTTACAAGAGAAAACCAAACTATTCATACTTAAGATTCTTTGGGTGCCTATGCTATCCAACTGTGCCCAAAGTTCTTAGGGACAAACTAGAACCTAGAACTACCCCACATATCCTTGTAGGTTATCCTTTTGGGACAAAGGGATACAAGGTTCTCACTCTAGCCACAAAGAAAATACATGTTTCTAGAGATGTAGTATTTCATGAAACTATTTTTCCTTTTACATTACCTCCCAAAAATGCATCTTTTCCTTCTGTCCTTAAGTCCACTGTCTTTGATACTTATTTTGATCATACTGAAGGGGGACTCAATAACATCTTTTCAAATGCTAATAGTCCTGTGAGCACTTCCACTGATGAACTACTACCCCCATCACCTGCATTACATAATCCATCCACTGATGTACTGTCACCCCCATCACCTACATTGCATGATCCATCTCATATCTCTTCACCACCACAAGGTACAACCCTGCATGAACTATTACCCACACAGAGAAAATCCTGCAGATATAGCAAAACACCTGGACATTTGAAAGATTACATTTACAACATTCCAAGCATAAAGAACACCACCACTACCCAAAGAACTACTCAAAACTCTCCCCAATTGACCCTCACTACCTTATTCTCCAAGAACCAATATCACATAACCCCTGATGATCTAGAACCTGACAGTCAGCTCTTGGTTATAAATATTTGTCATGACAGGGAACCATCATCATATGAGGAGGCAGCACTCAGTCCAGCATGGAAGGTTGCTATGACACAAGAATTTGAGGCCTTGTATGAAATGGCACATGGGATCTTATCCTTTTGCCATTGGGAAAGCAAACTATTGGCTGTAGGTGGGTGTATAAGATTAAACATAAGGCATATGGGAGAATAATGAGGTTCAAGGCAAGGTTAGTTGTGAAGGGATACACTCAACAGGCTGGAATAGATTACAGAGAGACTTATTCACCTGTGGTCAAGATGACTACTGTAAGGAGCTTAGTTTCCACTGCTATAAAGAAGGTTTGGAACATGTTTCAATTTGATGTGAATAATGCATTCTTGCATGGAAATCTCCATGAGGAAGTATACATGGCACTACCTCCAGGTCTGGATGTTACTGACTCAAGATTGGTCTGCAAATTGAACAAGTCTCTCTATGGTTTGAAGCAGGCAAGTAGGCAATGGTATGCCAAACTCACATAAGCCCTGGGTGCTAGGGGTTATCAACACTCAATGCATGACTATTCCTTGTTCTATAGACACACAGGTTCCTTGGTTGTTTTTGTAGCCGTGTATGTAGATGATGTGATACTAACATGCAATGATGACCAGGAAATCACACACTTGAAGCATTATCTGTATGATATGTTCAAAATCAAGGATCTTGGGAAGCTGCACTATTTCTTGGGCATGGAGATACTCTACACTGATGAAGGTGCTATTATCTCTCAAAGAAAGTTCCTACTTGACTTGTTGAAGGAGTATGACTTCTTTAACTTCAGCAGCTTGTCTTCTCCTCTTGATCCCACTGTAAAGCTCAAAGCCAAGGATGGAAAACCCTTGTCTGATCCTATATACTACAAAAAGTAGGTGGGGAAGCTTAACTTTCTTACTAATACAAGGCTAGACATTGCATTTGGAGTTCAACATCTAAGTCAATTTATGTAAGATCCTAGGGATCCACACTTACAAGCTGCATTTCACCTACTTAGGTATCTGAAGACATATCCAACTCTAGGCATCCTAATGTCCAAAAGTCCTGATTGCACTGTTAGAGCTTTTTGTGACTCAGATTGGGCTGCATGCCCAGACTCTAGAAGATCAGTTAGTGGATACCTTGTTCTGCTTGGAGAGTGTCCTGTAAGCTGGAAGTCCAAGAAGCAGGAAACTGTTTCCTTGTCCTCTGCTAAAGCAGAGTATAGGTCACTTCAAAAGGTTGTGGGTGAATTAGTTTGGCTCAGTCAACTATTTATAGAACTGACACTACCCTACTCCTTCCCTATTGCGGTTCATTGTGATAGCCAATCTGCCCTACATATAGCAAGAAATCTAGTGTTCCATGAACGAACAAAATACATTAAAGTGGACTGCCATTTTGTTCAAGATAAACTTCATGAGGGCCTTATCTCACTCCATCATGTCCCTACTACAGACCAGCTAGCTGATGTTCTCACAAAGTCTCTCACTGGTGTAAAACACTCTCTCCTTCTGAGCAAGTTGGCTATGAGATCATCATCTCCAACTTGAGGGGGGATATTGAAGTTATTATTCATTATTTGTAATTATTAGTTAATAACTCTGTTAGTTAGTTGTTAGTCAATAGTTAGTTAGGTAAGCTGAGTCAGCATCACAGTTAGTTAGTTAGTTAGAATTGTAATTAGTGCAGTCGGTTAGTGGGAGCTTAGATCTCTAGATGATGCCAGTTGTTAGTCTAATACATGTATATATATACCTGGCATAATACATGAGAAGTTATGGTTTCTCAATATCATTTCTCTCTCTCAAAGTTTCTCTATTCTCAATTCCCTTCCATGCTTATATACTGTGAGAACCGCCATTGTTGAGATTAGAAATTCACCTCCATTCTTCGATTTTGATAACTTATTTATTATTGACATAGTAGATAGCGTGATTCTAGTATGAAATTGAGCACGTAATAGTTTGAAGATGTGGAGCTTCTTCCTCGACTTCATCTTTTTCTGTTCAAGTCGTCTTCAAATATCTATAAATTAAAAGGTCTTGTTTGTATTCATTTCATTACAATTTACAAATACATCATCATTGTTGAGATTTGTTTTTCCTTATTTAGTATATCCACATTAAATTTAAATATATTTCTTCTAATCCAAATTTGTAAGTTTACCATTGTAATGACGTCTGGTCAGTTTGAATATTATAGAACCCTTTTTATCTAAATGACACTTCTCGTAGGTTCAACATGCGTATTATGATTTGTGAGGATAGGTGACACAGATCCCGAGAGAGCCAAATCTGTTTCAAAGAAGAAAATTAAAAAAAATAGAAATTTAAAATTTAAGAGTTGATCAAAGTCAACATTCGGGGTAAACACACTCAAAATCAATGTTTGAAAGTTCCTATAGATCTGTATGGTATTTTAGAACTTAGTTGGATGGTTTGGACAGGTCCCAAGGAGTTCGGGTGTAATTAAGATGCTTAAGTTGACAATTACTCCCTCCGTCCCAATTTATGTGAGTTAATTTGACATGGCACGGAGTTTAAGAAAGAAAGGAAGACTTTTAAAATTTGTGGCTAAAAGAAGTCACAGATATTTGTGTGGTTATAAATCATTTCATCAAGGGAAAAATAGGCATTATAAAGTTAAATTGTTACACTAAATATGAAAATGTATCATTTTTTTGGGACTGACTAAAAAGAAAAGTGAGTCATATAAACTAGGACAGAGAGAGTAGTAATTTCCAAGAATAAGAGTTGACCATGGTCAAATATTTGACTAAGCGAGCCTAGATTCTTGATTTGAAAGTTCCAACAGGTTGATATAAAGATTTTGGAATTATTCGCAAATTTTGATTTATTATCAATGAGTTTCGGATGGATTTTTTTAAACTTTTTTTTGGTGTTTTTGGCGTTGTTTTGAGCATACACGTGTAACAACCCAAATGTACATTTTCAGTCTAGAGATCGAAACTCACTTATAAGACTTCCAAGAGTTTGAGAATGATATATAGGACTAATATAGAATGTTTAGTCTAATTCTGATAAGTCGCACTCAGATTTTTATTTCAAAATGTAGAATTAAATCTTAATGAGTGGAAACAATATCTGACTGAGCAAATGAGCTCAGAATTGAGTTTTGTCTGAACGACTAGGTTTGTATCATGATTTCAGACTCATAAAAACTGTAATCATCTAATTTTTAGGTTGTTAGGAGCGGACAATTTAAAGTGACGTTTAAAGTTGCTGGTTGTTTTGCTAGGATTGCTGATTTTCTAGCTAAAAATCTGTAGAGTTTTATATGAGCAGCCATTTCAAAATTTGACCTTTTATTTCATATATTGATTACTAGAGCTTGAATTTGATTTTTTTAGCTATTTTTCTAGTCTCGGCAAAGGGGTAAGATGATAAGTCCTATTTTTGTATTTTTCCATGATTCCCATTTGTTATTTAGTGTTTTTTCCCCGTGAATTAGTTGAAGAAAATTGGGGTTTTAGTCCTAGAGTTTAAGGGAGGGTTATTGATGGTTGATGTTCGATTTGTAGTGGAATTGGATGAAATTTTAGATTTAAGACTCTTGGGTTAGAATAAACTAATTTTGGAATAATATTTTAATTTTTGATCTTGGGGGCTTGGGGTTGACTTTATGTTGACTTTTTGCCCAAATATTTATATGTCAATATGGGTATCAATGGACTGGTATACTCATGTATATTTTATATTTGATATGTTGAGAGCGTTTGGAGGCTCAAAGAGGGAAATCTATTTTTTGGCTTTGTGGTGTTCCATACTGAGATAAGTTAAGACTTTCTAGACTCCGATTGAAGGATGTTTATCATAAATTATTAAAATAAGGGATTTGAATAAGAGGGTATCATATAGGTTAGGCGACGAGCACCTATATGGGTACCATGTGACATGTGGGAGTAATTAGATGGTTCTATAGTTGTTTTAGGTAATTATTGGGCATTATCAGAAACAAATTGTAAGATTTGAATCATGCCATGCATGATTGATGTTTGAAAAAAAGAAGAAAAATCATAATTATCCAAATTAATTGATCGATTATTGATACATTGTCCGGATTTCTCATAAATTTATGGTTATTGAGGATAACTAAAGAGAATTTATGTGCAATGTTGATATTGCATGTGTATATGTTTTTCATACTTATATTTGATCATTCATACTCGTGCTTGGAGGCCAATGAGCCCCCAGATTGGGTGCAAGCCTGCACATTATTATTCTAGGAGGCTAATGAGCCCCAGTTATGTCCCAACCTCAGAAGGCGTGACTGGAACTCGGTGCCTTTGTAATGACCCTTCCGGTCATGTACTCATTTTTGCCTTTCTTGTACCATTAGAAATAACCTGTAGCGGCCCCAACTCATTTATGGCTTGTCGGGACCGGTAGTTCGGTGCCCGAGCCATTTGTTTGGTATTTATGGCCGTTCCTCATTTTAGAGTTTCAACTTTGGAAATTTTTAACTTCATTCAACATTCTTGGTAATATCAAAGAATTAAACCAAGGTTCTAGGTCAAAGGAATCCCTTACACAAAAGTTCGATTTAAAGAAATGCCTCGTGTAACACCTTGCCCGTTTGGAAGGTTTAAATTAACCCGTACCTTCGGGGTAAGACTAATAGTGTCTAATATACTAATAAAGATATGTTATGAGGTATTATAATTGAAAAATGATCGTATGATAAGTTTTGAAGTCAAGCAAGTTGCGAAATAAAAGTCGGCAAAGTTATCGTAAATTTGTTTAATAAATTTTCTGAACTTTGGGTCAAATGTCTCAGAGATTTTCTCTCAATATATAAAGAGCTATAAGTCCCCCGACCTACCAAATCGAAGGTCTATGAGTCTAATTTTCAATGCACTTAACCGTTTGTCTATACGACTTCATAATAGGGAGATATCCGCATTTTTGTAAGACTGCACAAGCAGGCACGTCGAGGTAGGCCCCCCACCCAAGTCGGTTTAGCTTTATAAAAGCTGATTTTCCTTCATTTTAACTCATACGTTTCACCCAAAATCTACTAAAAATCATAGGGAAAGTCCCTAAATAATCCATGGACCTTGATGCTTTCAATTCGGAAGTTTAACGGAAGTTGCTCTACGTCGCGAGCTCGTCATTTTGGTGTAGTTTGTCCCTTCGATTTCATGGCGTATCTTTGTGGGTGTTGATGCAGAGAGCTAGCATATGTTTATTGGGTATTTGGAAGTATCTAATGAGTTATATTGGCAAGGTAAGCATCTCGTACACTTATCTAATTGTTAAATCGAGATTCTAAGCTCTAGTCACGAAAAGTCATATTTTCCGATAACTTGTAGTAGTTTCTTGTTGGACTTGGATTTCTTTGTTGTTCCTGCAAGGAGGAAGGTTGTTTAGCTTGGGATATTGAATATTGTTTTCCAGGAAATCTCTCCCCTACGATCCTCCTTCGTAATTACATGTTCTAGTATCATTTTTACAGCTTTTCGAGCCACGAAGTGGTATTTTGGACAGCCCCTTTATCTTATTATGTTTGGTTATTGTTGTGGTGTACTTGTTATGGTAAGGTGCTGGAGGGATTGGGAAGTTTGTGCGATTCATATTGGGATCACATACGATAGTGATTGGATTGAACAACGTGAAGTACGCCTTGAAATAGTACCTCGGGAGCTCGTCGCTCCTTTGAGATGTGGTTAACGTACTGTTATTGGATTTAGCTACCATTTATTATTCTTATTGGCCTTATTTTATGCTTTGGAGTTGGCTGATTGCGAGTGTGACATTAACACCTTATCAATTGGCTATGGCTCGTTCTTGCAGCTTTGTCGATTCTAGCAATTGTTCTATTACCTTGGTTGGTCAGGCTTCATAGAGACGCCTTTGGGGCTTCAGTTGAAAGTACTTTTTGTGTGATTCCGAGCTTACCGGAGCAGTTCGAGCGTGGACAACATCATTTCCGCAGTTAGTCATCGGATGACAGGTAGGTTATTGCTTTCCCTACCTAGACTCTGCGCATATAGGTTATAACTGCATAAATTAACATCCTTGGGTGGGTTGTTATAGGTTGGTATGTTCGTCCGTTTAATTCATACGTTGTTTGTGTTATTCGCATAATATTGTATATTACCCTTGTGGTCCTGTGTGATCTTGTATTGACTCTGGAACATAGATGGTGGGTTATTTGGGGAATATCCGCGAGACCCGGACATAGAGATGATCCTTTTAGGCTGGTTATGTCTGCTGAGTAGCTGTTGGGCCTGTGCAGGGCTGATAGGAGTTGTTGTGAGCCATTGGGCTATTTTTATATTTGTGTGCGAGCATATCATCCATGAAAAAGGTTTTCCCCTACATGTTTTACTACAGTTTTAGCTGCAAGCCACTACCGACAGTTTTTCTAAATTTGCATGGCCCCGGGGGCCCGCTTTTGGTACTGTTGATGATAGAAAGGAGGATTTTTGGATGTTTTTTCATTGATTTTATTACTGGTATTAGTCTCTGCCGGACAGAGCACCATACTTGATTTTATTATTGATACTAGTCTCTGTCGAGCAGAGCACTAGACTTGATTTACTACAGTTTTAGACTCGATTACGCCCGGGCACGCTTGGAGGGTTTTTTGAGGCATTATCCACTACTTTAGTCCTGGACAGGTTCTGGGCATGCATATTCGAGACTGGGTCTCTATCTTGATCCCGGACTTACTTCCGGATGACATGTCTTGATACTGAGTTTTAGTATGGGGTCCGGTACCTCTATGGACCTTGCCGCTCCGGGCCTGGGCCTTCAGGCTGCGTGTGCCAGAAAGAGGGTATACGGCGGAGTAGAGGTATACATGCAGTGTCCTTCCATAGAACTACCTGCTGGGCTTGTTCGGCACCAGAGGGGGTACATACAAAGATAACATTTCACCTGAGATCTTCATGCATCATATCATTCATTGTTTAAGGCTCCACCCTTGTTTGTTGTTTGTTGATTGTACGCTCCGGTAGTATGGGATGTCGGAGGGTTTATTTTCATTTGTTTGTGTTCCTCGATTGTATGGGCGGCCGGGGGATTGTAAGTAGACTATATTTACTCATGTCTTTATTTAGAGCTTGTCTTGGTACTCGGTTAGCAAAGGATTAGTGATGGTTAACCTGTTGAGGCTTCGGTTGTGGGATGTCCAATTATTGAGAGGGCTAGAGAGTCTTATCTTATTGAGGCACTTTTGTGTGGCCTTCTGAGCAGAATGTGAGATTTTGGTTCTATTCTTGTGGGAAGTTGAGTGGTATCTCTCAGTTATTGTGGTCTAGTTATTTCATCCTAGGGTTGTACTTGTGAGGTGATTCCCTGGTTATGCTATCATGTGATTGGATTGGTGTTATGATTTTCTTATACTTGTTGATTCCATTTTGAGTATGTTAGACTGCTTTCCATCTTTTCCTTTTACTTGAGGTTATCGGTATACCTTCATTTTCTCAACTCTCTCTCTACTTACTTATATTGTTGTGCAAGGACTCCAGGTGCATTCTCCTTTTCTTCACCTGTGATTCTGCGTAATTGTATCTCTGTGCTAGCATGTTTTACTTGTAGCTTTTGGTTGTCTATTCTCTGTGCTAGATCTTTGTGCTTCCTTTATTGCTTCAGTGATTGATTTCTTGCTATCTATTACTTATTGCTTTTATATCTTATATGCGCTCAGTCGGCCGATGATGCCTACTAAGTACCCATTGTTTTGGTGCTCATACTACACTTCTGCACTTTCTGTGCAGATATTGGTTGAGTTCTCGCCATTGATCGTGTTGGAGACTCATGCAGATTTTGTGGATATTCGAGACTAGGGTGAGCGCTTGACGGTCGGAGATTGACCACGTCTCATCTTTTGTACTGTCACTCTTTGTATATTCAGAGACAGTTGTACTTATCATTTTGTTACTTCTAGCACTTGTATTTTATTAGAAGCTTCTGTACTATCGATACCAAGTCTTGGGGTTGGTGTAGTTTCATTATGTATACATTCAGGTAAAATTGCTTCCGCGTTGTGTTATCTGTATATTCTGCTTTTGCTTACTTTCTGCTTATTGTGCGTATTGGTTTGGTAGTAGCCAATTACTAACCATTCCAGGCTACGGGAATTGGTTCGCCTACTGGAAGGTTGTAGGTGCCATTATGACCTGAGAAATTAGGTCATGACAGCTTGGTATCATAGTGCTAGGTTCACCGGTGTCGTGGTACAGAAGCAAGTATCTAAGTAGAGTCTCACGGATTGGTACGATGACATCCGTATCCTATCTGCGGGAGGCTACAAGGCATTGTTAGGAAAAGTTTCATCTTCTTGACTCCTTATCGTGCGTTCATGGCTTTATTGACTTTTAAAACTTCGGTTGTTCATTCATTCTCAGATGCCTTAGACGAGTGTGATAGCGGTTGGTGCCGAGGCTTCTGTGCCTGTTTCTTCAGTGCTTCCGTTAGCGCCAGTACTTCAAAGTAAGGGTTTACTACACCAGATAAGGGGTGTGGGGTCAGCCCAGCCTCCGATTGGATTTATAGCGACCTCAGCGCTTTAGGACACCGTGACTAGGACTCTGAGTTCTCTTGTGAGTGTTTCAGTTCCTAGTTCTGCGAGTGGTGCTTCAGTTAGGGTTGAGCTTCCAGTTCTTCAGCAGGGTTTTTTGTCGGTATTGGAGTATGAGGCGAGATTTCATGACATGGTTAGGCATACTGCTAGGGATGTACCTTCAGAGTTTGATAGGGTTTAGAGCTTTGTTGGAGGTTTGATTTCACCGCTTCGTTTGGCGATCGAGCACTTGGTTACAGTCGGGATGACTTTCCTTCAGGTAGTTGACCATGGGCACTTTGCTAGGAATTGCCCCACGATTGTGTTTAGAGGCTGTTTTTGGTGTGGTGGATATGGGCACTTTGCTAGGAATTGCCCCACGATTGTGTATCTCGGACAGCCTGGTTGTTATCATTGTGGAGAGATTGGTTACCTTTATAGAGCTTGTCCCAGGCGAGGGCCGGTTGGGCCTTCAGTTTTGACCACTCAGTCCAGAATTAGATCCCATCAGCTTGATACTCCTCTTGGTGGGCCAGAGGTAGAGGTTCCTGACACTGTTGCTCCAGGTCAGGCCTTTGATACGTTTGACTTGTGTTAGTCCTGCTCGTGTTGCGATTCTATCCCTTCTGTCGTGTAATTGCTTACATGCCTACCTGCTACTTGTTTAGTTATTTGGCTACCTGAATTGTAGTATCAATGTGTTGTTTTATTGGTAGTTTATTCTTTAGTAGTGGATGGGGGTGAGTTGGCCCTGTGAGTTTTTTTACCCAGTGTTGTAGCTTGTGAGTAGGCTTTGTAGAGCTCGTTTCCTGTTTGTTGTGGTTCTAGGCTTTCTTTGAGTCTTCCTTTCTAGCAGTCCTAGATGGTTGTTGCCTAGGTTGTTATCTAGCGTGGCTAGAGATCCATGTGATGGTTAGGTATACTACCAGTAGTTGAGCCGAAGTTGAGATTTTGCCTTTGTTGGGAGATCTTGGTGATGCTAGTGTGCATAGATCGGTTTGGCCTCCTGAGTGTCTAGAGTTGACCCTCTTTGTTGATTA
Organism: Jaltomata sinuosa; assembly: GCA_003996215.1. Taxonomy (NCBI): domain Eukaryota; kingdom Viridiplantae; phylum Streptophyta; class Magnoliopsida; order Solanales; family Solanaceae; genus Jaltomata; species Jaltomata sinuosa. The sequence goes on from QJPP01000443.1 coordinate 340,545, forward strand.
GTTTAGGAGGTTGGCAGGTATGTGGGTTGTTCCCTTAGTCTCCTCCAGTTCCTGGTCCGTTGGGTGTTTTGTTGTATCCCCAGCTCCTGTTGGAACAAATCCTGATCGTAGTTCTTTGGATGAGCTCTTGATGTTGGCATCGTGATTGGGTTTTGACTTTAGCACTTCCGACTAAGTGTTGATCATAACCTTGTGGTTGGGTTGTATTCGTAAGCATTTTGGGTGAGTTGGGCATCCGGCCCATTCTTCTCCTGCTTTATTGAATTTGATGTGTAGCTATGAGAAGTAAGGTAATGGATTCAGGTTCTTATTCGAGAAAGGATTTGAAAGGTTTGGTATGTGCTAAGGAAGGATTTTTGTTTAGTTGAAAAAGAAGGGAGATGACTCTTTGTTTGTGTTTATGTGTCCTAGTAGTTGCCTGAGGTGGCGATGAAGGTTTGCTTTGGGATTGTGTGTTGGTGATTCGATTCAGACGTCTACACATTGCCGTGGATTTTCCATTGATTGGTTTTTGTTTCAGTAGCAGCTGCGGTGTTGGCAACTTAGCTTCTTTACTTCAGTTGCGAATGCGGCTATTGGCCTTGGACACCTAGTCCTTTGCTAACCTCTACAAGAGGCGGGATATTCCAGATTTCAGTAGTGTTCCAGTTAGTGCGAGGTCCTTCTACCATGGTTGGACAGGCTCAGTTGTGTAAGTTTGAGCTTCAGCAGTGGTGTATGCTTTATGTGGTCAGCTTGTGCGGGTTGAGACTAGCGAGGCTATTTTAAGTTCTGATGATACGTAGAGACTGGTAATCGCCATTCGTTTGCCGAGGATTTGAATGCTTGTTTAATTGATTCCTCCGGAGTTGTTGTTTATGTGGGGTTCCAGTATTGGTTAGACTCGGCCAGTATGGACTAGAAGTTCATTATGATATATGCTTCTAAGTGGTTGTTTGTTTGCGGATCCGGTAGAGCGGTTGATTCGAGCCAAAGGAATGAGTTGAAGGTATATGCAAAAATTTCTATGGCTAGATGGTAACTTTGAACCCCAGGCACCTTTTTCCTTTGCCTTCAGGGTGTTTGGACTTGATATTCGTGGCATGGTGGACTTCTTCCTGAGGTGAGATTCGTAAGGCGATCTCACATCCAAATGGTGTTCGAGTGTTCGGAGTAGCAACAGTGTTTTCTAGAGTTGGGAGCTTAGCTCATGGTTACAGACTTCATGGTAGGCTTACCACACTTCTTGCAGGATTGTGGTTTTGGTTTGGGTCGTTTGGACAGGTTGCCCTGGTTCATTCACTTTCAGTTGATTCAGACTTGGCATGGTTCAGCGAGGTTGACTTTGTTCGTTCTACAGTTTGGAAGTTTCTCCGTTAACACAGGGTGTTCTTTCATGCCTTTCCTAACCCTGGTGTGCAAACTTCAGTAGGGTTCAGATGGGTTGTTCTGCTAGGTTCAGTTAGTGAGTTTGATGTTAGCAAAAGTGTCCGTTCGTTGGTTGATGGTCAGTCAGGGCAGGTAACTTTAGTTTTCAATGATATGCTACAGGTTGTTATCTTGGATGGCAAAGGCTAGTAGCCTATATCTTGGCTTGAAATGAGTTTGAATAAAATAGGTGACTTCGTTCGTGGTAAAGTATAAGCGGGAACTATGGATCTCCGGTGTGTCAGTTGATGCTTCGAGGGTGGTTTGGGTGTTTGACTTGTATGCAGCTTCCTGTTTGTGGTGCTAAAGGATTCAGTTCAGAATAAAAAAAAGGGTTTTGCGGAACAACGGGTTCATGAGTTAGAGTTTTGGGTTGATGGATTTTCTAGTAAACTTGGTATGGTTTTGACAATCCGAGTTCTGTATGTTGATCGCCTTGGTGCTCTGGTTTTGGTGTTGTGTCGGTGCTTTTCGGTTGAGATTCTCGAGGTTCAGTTTTGGTTGAAAGATCTTTGGAGGTTGAAATCTAGCTTGGCTAGTAAGAAATTAAGGCTTGATTACTTTCTTTGGTTTTGTTCTGTTGGGTGTCATCCGATCGTGGAGGCTACCCGGGTTGTCCGAGAGAGTAGTGCGGGTGTTGTATCCGCTGTTCTTAACTCTCTTGTGTTTTCTTCTTTCCTGACTTTCGGGGATGAAAGTTTTTTTTAGTAGTGGATGATGTAATGACCCTTCCGGTCATGTACGCATTTTCGCCTTTCTTGTACCGTTAGAACTTACCTGAGCGGCCCCAAGTCATTTATGGCTTGCCAGGACCGGTAGTTCGGTGCCCGAGCCGTTTGTTTGGTCTTTATAACTGTTCCTCGTTTTAGATCTTCAACTTTGGAAATCGTTGACTTCAGTCAACATTCTTGGTAATATCAAAGAATTAAACCAAGGTTCTAGGTCAAAGGAATCCCTTACACAAAAGTTCAAGTTAAAGAAATGCCTCGTGTAACACCTCACCCGTTTGGAAGGTTTAAATTAACCCATACTTTCGGGGTAAGACTAATAGTGTCTAATATACTAAGAAGGATGTGTTATGAGGTATTATAATTGCAAAATTGTCGTATAATAAGTTTTGAAGTCAAGCAAGTTGCGAAATAAAAGTCGGCAAAGTTATCGGAAGTTTCTTTAATAAATTTTCTGAACTTTGGGTCAAATGTCTCAGAGCTTTTCTCTCAATATATAAGGATCTAGAAGTCCCCTGACCTACCATTTCTAAGGTCTACGAGTCTAGTTTCAAACGCACTTAACCGTTTATCTATACGACTTCAGAATAGAGAGATATCTGCATTTTCGTAAGGCTGCACAAGCAGGCACATCAAGGTGGACCCCCCACCCAAGTCGGTTTACCTTTATAAAAGCTGATTTCCCTTCGTTTTAACTCATACTTTTCACCCAAAATCTACTGAAAATAAGAGGGAAAGTCCCTAAATAATCCATGGACCTTGATGCTTTCAATTAAGAAGTTTAACGGAAGTTGCTCTACGTCGCGAGCTCGTCATTTTGGTGTAGTTTGTCCCGTCGATTTCATGGCGTATCTTTGTGGGTGTTGATGCAGCAAGCTAGCATATGTTTATTGGGTATTTGGAAGTATCTAAGGAGTTATATTGGCAAGGTAAGGATCCCGTACTTTTATCTAATTGTTAAATCGAGATTCTAAGCTTCTAGTCATGAAAAGTCATATTTTCCGATAACTTGTAGTAATTTCTTGTTGGGCTTGGATCTGTTTGTTGTTCCTGCAAGGAGGTAGGTTTTTTAGCTTGGGATATTGAATATTTTTATCCAGGAAATCTCTCCCCTAAGATCCTCCTTCATAATTACATGTTCTAGTATCATTTTTACAGCTTTCCGAGCCACGAAGTGGTGTTTTGGATATTGTGGCTTTGGACAGCCCCTTTATCTTATTATGTTTGGTTATTGTTGTGGTGTACTGGTTGTGATAAGGTACTGGAGGGATTGGGAAGTTTGTGCGATTCTTATTGGGATCACATACGATAGTGATTGGATTGAACAACGTGAAGTACGCCTTGAAATAGTGCCTCGGGAGCTCGGCGCTACTTTGAGATGTGGTTAACGTACTGTTGTTGGATTTATCTTCCATTTATTATTCTTATTGGCCTCATTTTATGCTTTGGAGTTGGCTGGTCGTGAGTGTGACATTAACACCTTATCAATTGGCTATGGCTCGTTCTTGCAGCCTTGTCGATTCTAGCAATTGTTCTATTATCTTGGTTGGTCATGCTTCATAGAGACGACTTTGGAGCTTCAGTTGAAAGTATTTTTTGTGTGATTTGGAGCTTCCCGGAGTAGTTCGAGCCTGGACGACGTCGTTTCCACAGCTAGTCATCAGATGACAGGGAGGTTATGGCTTTCCCTACCTAGACTCTGCGCATATAGGCTATAACTGCATTAATTAACATCCTTGGGTGGGTTGTTATAGGTTGATACCCCAGACTTTGTCTGCCTTGTTCATCCGTTTAATTCATACGTTATTTGTAGTATTCGCGTAATTTTGTATATTACCCTTGTGGTCCTGTGTGGCCTTGTATTGACTCTGGAACATAGATGGTGTGTTATTTGGGGAATGTCCGTGAGACCCAGACATAGAGATGATCCTTTTAGGCTGGTTATGTCTGCTGAGTAGCTTTTGGGTGAGTTGGGCATCCGGCCCATTCTTCTCCTGCTTTATTGAATTTGATGTGTAGCTATGAGAAGTAAGGTAATGGATTCAGGTTCTTATTCGAGAAAGGATTTGTAAGGTTTGGTATGTGCTAAGGAAGGATTTTTGTTTAGTTGAAAAAGAAGTGAGATGACTCTTTGTTTGTGTTTATGTGTCCTAGTAGTTGCCTGAGGTGGCGATGAAGGTTTGCTTTGGGATTGTGTGTTGGTGATTCGATTCAGACGTCTACACATTGCCGTGGGTTTTCCATTGATTGGTTTTTGTTTCAGTAGCAGCTGCGGTGTTGGCAACTTAGCTTCTTTACTTCAGTTGCGAATGCGGCTATTGGCCTTGGACACCTAGTCCTTTGCTAACCTCTACAAGAGGCGGGATATTCCAGATTTCAGTAGTGTTCCAGTTAGTGCGAGGTCCTTCTACCATGGTTGGACAGGCTCAGTTGTGTAAGTTTGAGCTTCAGCAGTGGTGTATGCTTTATGTGGTCAGCTTGTGCGGGTTGAGACTAGCGAGGCTATTTTAAGTTCTGATGATACGTAGAGACTGGTAATCGCCATTCATTTGCCGAGGATTTGAATGCTTGTTTAATTGATTCCTCCGGAGTTGTTGTTTATGTGGGGTTCCAGTATTGGTTAGACTCGGCCAGTATGGACTAGAAGTTCATTATGATATATGCTTCTAAGTGGTTGTTTGTTTGCGGATCCGGTAGAGCGGTTGATTCGAGCCAAAGGAATGAGTTGAAGGTATATGCAAAAATTTCTATGGCTAGATGGTAACTTTGAACCCCAGGCACCTTTTTCCTTTGCCTTCAGGGTGTTTGGACTTGATATTCGTGGCATGGTGGACTTCTTCCTGAGGTGAGATTTGTAAGGCGATCTCACATCCAAATGGTGTTCGAGTGTTTGGAGTAGCAACAATGTTTTCTAGAGTTGGGAGCTTAGCTCATGGTTACAGACTTCATGGTAGGCTTACCACACTTCTTGCAGGATTGTGGTTTTGGTTTGGGTCTTTTGGACAGGTTGCCCTGGTTCATTCACTTTCAGTTGATTCAGACTTGGCATGGTTCAGCGAGGTTGACTTTGTTCGTTCTACAGTTTGGAAGTTTCTCCGTTAACACAGGGTGTTCTTTCATGCCTTTCCTAACCCTGGTGTGCAAACTTCAGTAGGGTTCAGATGGGTTGTTCTGCTAGGTTCAGTTAGTGAGTTTGATGTTAGCAAAAGTGTCTGTTCGTTGGTTGATGGTCAGTCAGGGCAGGTAACTTTAGTTTTCAATGATATGCTACAGGTTGTTATCTTAGATGGCAAAGGCTAGTAGCCTATATCTTGGCTTGAAATGAGTTTGAATAAAATAGGTGACTTCGTTCGTGGTAAAGTATAAGCGGGAACTATGGATCTCCGGTGTGTCAGTTGATGCTTCGAGTGTGGTTTGGGTGTTCGACTTGTATGCAGCTTCCTGTTTGTGGTGCTAAAGGATTCAGTTCAGAATAAAAAAAAGGGTTTTGCGGAACAACGGGTTCATGAGTTAGAGTTTTGGGTTGATGGATTTTCTAGTAAACTTGGTATGATTTTGACGATTCGAGTTCTGTGTGTTGATCGCCTTGGTGCTCTGGTTTTGGTGTTGTGTCGGTGCTTTTAGGTTGAGATTCTTGAGGTTCAATTTTGGTTGGAAGATCTTTGGAGGTTGAAATCTAGCTTGGCTAGTAAGAAATTAAGGATTGATTACTTTCTTTGGTTTTGTTCTGTTGGGTGTCATCCGATCGTGGAGGCTACCCGGGTTGTCCGAGAGAGTAGTGCGGGTGTTGTATCCGCTGTTCTTAACTCTCTTGTGTTTTCTTCTTTCCTGACTTTCGGGGATGAATGTTTTTTTTTAGTAGTGGATGATGTAATGACCCTTCCGGTCATGTACGCATTTTCGCCTTTCTTGTACCGTTAGAACTTACCTGAGCGGCCCCAAGTCATTTATGGCTTGTCAGGACCGGTAGTTCGGTGCCCGAGCCGTTTGTTTGGTCTTTATAACTGTTCCTCGTTTTAGATCTTCAACTTTGAAAATCGTTGACTTCAGTCAAGATTCTTGGTAATATCAAAGAATTAAACCAAGGTTCTAGGTCAAAGGAATCCCTTACACAAAAGTTCGAGTTAAAGAAATGCCTCGTGTAACACCTCACCCGTTTGGAAGGTTTAAATTAACCCATACTTTCGGGGTAAGACTAATAGTGTCTAATATACTAAGAAGGATGTGTTATGAGGTATTATAATTGCAAAATTGTCGTATAATAAGTTTTGAAGTCAATCAAGTTGCGAAATAAAAGTCGGCAAAGTTATCGGAAGTTTCTTTAATAAATTTTCTGAACTTTGGGTCAAATGTCTCAGAGCTTTTCTCTCAATATATAAGGATCTAGAAGTCCCCTGACCTACCATATCTAAGGTCTACGAGTCTAGTTTCAAACGCACTTAACCGTTTATCTATACGACTTCAGAATAGAGAGATATCTGCATTTTCGTAAGGCTGCACAAGCAGGCACATCAAGGTGGACCCCCCACCCAAGTCGGTTTACCTTTATAAAAACTGATTTCCCTTCGTTTTAACTCATACTTTTCACCCAAAATCTACTGAAAATAAGAGGGAAAGTCCCTAAATAATCCATGGACCTTGATGCTTTCAATTAAGAAGTTTAACGGAAGTTGCTCTACGTCGCGAGCTCGTCATTTTGGTGTAGTTTGTCCCGTCGATTTCATGGCGTATCTTCGTGGGTGTTGATGCAGCAAGCTAGCATATGTTTATTGGGTATTTGGAAGTATCTAAGGAGTTATATTGGCAAGGTAAGGATCCCGTACACTTATCTAATTGTTAAATCGAGATTCTAAGCTTCTAGTCATGAAAAGTCATATTTTCCGATAACTTGTAGTAATTTCTTGTTGGGCTTGGATCTGTTTGTTGTTCCTGCAAGGAGGTAGGTTTTTTAGCTTGGGATATTGAATATTTTTATCCAGGAAATCTCTCCCCTAAGATCCTCCTTCATAATTACATGTTCTAGTATCATTTTTACAGCTTTCCGAGCCACGAAGTGGTGTTTTGGATATTGTGGCTTTGGACAGCCCCTTTATCTTATTATGTTTGGTTATTGTTGTGGTGTACTGGTTGTGATAAGGTACTGGAGGGATTGGGAAGTTTGTGCGATTCTTATTGGGATCACATACGATAGTGATTGGATTGAACAACGTGAAGTACGCCTTGAAATAGTGCCTCGGGAGCTCATCGCTACTTTGAGATGTGGTTAACGTACTGTTGTTGGATTTAACTTCCATTTATTATTCTTATTGGCCTCATTTTATGCTTTGGAGTTGGCTGGTCGTGAGTGTGACATTAACACCTTATCAATTGGCTATGGCTCGTTCTTGCAGCCTTGTCGATTCTAGTAATTGTTCTATTACCTTGGTTGGTCATGCTTCATAGAGACGCCTTTGGGGCTTCAGTTGAAAGTATTTTTTGTGTGATTCGGAGCTTCCCAGAGTAGTTCGAGCCTGGACGACGTCGTTTCCACAGCTAGTCATCAGATGACAGGGAGGTTATGGGTTTCCCTACCTAGACTCTGCGCATATAGGCTATAACTGCATTAATTAACATCCTTGGGTGGGTTGTTATAGGTTGATACCCCAGACTTTGTCTGCCTTGTTCATCCGTTTAATTCATACGTTATTTGTAGTATTCGCGTAATTTTGTATATTACCCTTGTGGTCCTGTGTGGCCTTGTATTGACTCTGGAACATAGATGGTGGGTTATTTGGGGAATGTCCGTGAGACCCGAACATAGAGATGATCCTTTTAGGCTGGTTATGTCTGCTGAGTAATTGTTGGGCCTGTGCAGGGCTGATAGGAGTTGTTGTGAGCCATTGGGCTACTTTTAAATTTGTGTGCGAGCATATCATCTATGAAAAAGGTTTTCCCCTGCATGTTTTACTACAGTTTTGGCTGCGAGCCACTACCGACAGTTTTCCTAAATTTGCATGGCCCCGGGGGCCCATTTTTGGTACTGTTGATGATAGAAAAGGGGATTTTTTTGTATGTTTTTGCTCTGATTTTATTACTAGTATTAGTCTCTTCCGGGCAGAGCACCAGACTTGATTTTATTACTGATACTAGTCTCTACCATATGGAGCACTAGACTTGATTTACTACAGTTTTAGACCCGGTTACGCTCGGGCACGCTTGGAGGTCTTTTTAAGGCATTATCCACTACTTTAGTCTTGGACAGGGTCTGAGCATGCATATTCGAGACTGGGTCTCTATCTTGATCCTGGACTTGCTTCCGGATGACATGTCTTGATACTGAGTTTTAGTATAGGGTCCGGGACCTCCATGGACCTTGCCGCTCCGGGCCTGGGGCTTTGGGCTGCGTGTACTGGTGGGAAGGTATACGGTGGAGTAGAGGTATACGGGCAGTGTCTTTCCATGGAACCTACCTGCTGGGCCTGTTCGGCACTTGAGGGGGTACATATAAAGATACCATTTCACCTGAGATCTTCATGCATCTTATCATTCATTGTTTGAGGCTCCACCCTTGTTTGCTATTTGTTGATTGTACACTCTGGTAGTATGGGATGCCGGAGGGTTTGTTTTCACTTATTTGTATTCCTCGGTTGTATGGGCGGCCGGGGGACTGTAGGTAGACTATATTTACTCCTGTCTTTATTTAGAGCTTGTCTTGGCACTCGGTTAGTGAAGGATTAGTGATGGTTAACCTGTTGAGGCTTCAGTTGTGGGATGTCTGATTATTGAGAGGGCTAGGGAGTCCTATCTTATTGAGGCACTTTTGTGTGGCCTTCTGAGCAGAATGTGAGATTCTGGTTCTATTCTTGTGGGAAGTTGAGTGGTATCTCTCGGTTATTGTGGTCTATTTCTTTCATCCTAGGGTTGTACTTGTGAGGTGATTCCCTGGTTATGCTATCATGTGATTGGATTGGTGTTATGATTTTCTTATACTTGTTGATTCTATTTTGAGTATGTTAGACTACTTTTCGTCTTTTCCTTTTACTTGAGGTTACCGGTATACCGCCATTTTCTCAACTCTCTCTCTACTTACTTATATTATTGTGCAAGGACTCCAGGTACGTTATCCTTTTCTTTACCTGTGATTCTGCGTAATTGTATCTCTGTGCTAGCATGTTTTACTTGTAGCTTTTGGTTGTCTATTCTCTGTGCTAGCTCCTTGTGCTTCATTTATTGCTTTAGTGACTGATTTCTTGCTATCTGTTACTTACTGCTTTTATATCTTATATGCGCTCAGTCGGCCGATGATACCTACTGAGTACCCATTGTTTTGGTTCTTATACTACACTTCTGCACTTTCTGTGCAGATATTGTTTGAGTTCTCGCCGTTGATCGCATTGGAGACTCGTGCAGATTTTATGGATATTCGAGACTAGGGTGAGCGCCTGACGGTCGGAGCATCACCACGTCTCATCTTTTGTACTGTCACTCTTTGTATATTCGAAGATAGTTGTACTTATCATTTTGTTACTTCTAGCACTTGTATTCTATTAGAAGCTTCTGTACTGTCAATACCAAGTCTTAGGGTTGGTGTAGTTTCATTATGTATACATTCGGGTAAATTGCTTCCGCGTTGTCTTATCTGTATATTCTGCTTCCGCTTACTTTCTGCTTATTGTGCGTATTGGTTTGGTAGTAGCCCATTACTAACCATTCCGGGCTACGGGAATTGGTTCGCCTACTGGAAGGTTGTAGGTGTCATTATGACCTGAGAAATTAGGTCATGATAGCTGGGGATTGGTTCGTAAGTGCCATCATGACCTGAGAATCGGGTCGTGACAGCCTTACTTGACCCCAAGCGTACCTAGCTGGACATGTATGCTACTGGACATACACCAGTAACACATCTCAATCATAAAAGTTAAGGCCATACATAAGAAGTTCTGTAGGTTTAGATAATCTCAGCTAACACAACATCCTATAACAAAGCATAACAATCATTATGCGGGTTGACAATCCCACCATGATGTCTATAATAACAAAGTATACAAGAAATATTAACAAGGGCCGATAATGCCACCATGTTGATAATAACAAAGTAGTAAGGCCGACACGGGAGACTGAAATATACTACTACATGGTCTAGGTCTGCAAGCTTCTAAGAATATATTATCTGACTGGGATAGGGCCCCCACCTCCCATCGACTATATATAATCATGGACTTCTAGACTCAAAACCTGACACCTTCAAATGAAGTGGATCTTACCAATCAACTGGAACTCAACAACACAACTAAGGATGACTATTTTCCAGTCTGTCATGACCTCCAGGCAGGAATGCAGCGCCCCTAGGCAATGAGAACGTCAGTATGAAATAATTTACCAAGTATGTAAGGTAATTGAATTACTAAAGCTGATATCATAAATATTGTAAGTAATCAGATAGGGAGTCAACGGATAGTCAAAGCGCACTTACTTGCTACTAACTTAGATCTTACCAATTGTAACCAATTTGATAATCAATTTGATTTACCGGGCTACTTGATATCATACAATACTAAATATGATTAGAAACAATATCAAGCATAGTGTTACACCCCGAGCCTATCCATTGAACGTAACACGGGACTCAAGATCACAAGTAATCTCAAGATAACCCTCTGGCATTAGCATGACTTAACAACTAAAAAAAACATAAGAACGGAAGCTTAACTGAAGTAATGAGCAACTTAATCTAGTTATCAAAAATATAAGTCTAAAAATGACAATCTAAATTAAGATGAATATATGACTCTATGTCTGAAAGCCTCTACTACTGACGAGCTGCTGGGACAAGCCCCCAGCTAACTCTAAATACTAAAAACTAAATGAACGACCTAATAGTCTAGAATGAAGCTAAACTCCAAGTCCTCGAATGAGGAGGACTCACCAAGCTGGATGGATGTGCTGCTGATCTACTAGCCTCGAATCTGGGTGCGAGCTACTGAATCTACATTATGATAGTATGCAACACAAAGAGGTATGCGGTCAGTACTATGGAATGTACTGAGTATGAGAGATATGCGTATGTAATGATAAAATATACTTGAAAGCATGCTTAAAACTGATATCATGCATATGTCGTGGTAAAACATGCTTAAAGCATAACTACAACTAAAGTCGTACAATGATAGCAAAATTTATAATAAAATGACTCAATACAATATCATAGGCAAAATATACTTGAAAATCATAAGTAATAGTAGGAGTTCTGAAATATAAAAGCAAAGAGTCAATGCATTTAAAAACCTAAAACTGTTTCTGTGGGAGGTTGTCTAACCAACATAGACCATGTGAGGTACATGGAATCCGATGTATCCTCCTCATCGAGAGGACCCAATATACCTTGCCAGGGTATAAAGTCATGACTGTGGCATGACCACTAATTCTAATACCCAACAGAGGGTACTTATGAACCTACGAGGGCAAGTAGTTCTGGAACTAAGGGTACGCTCACCCCATCCAACTCGATGCTAAATACTACTCCCAAAACATACATATAGCTTATATAATACCGGTGACATATCTGATGCCAAAACTGTTTATAGCTTAGGTAGACATATCTAGATGCCAAAACTTTTATAAAACATAGGACATATCTGATGTCCAAAACTGATCATAACTAATGACATATCTGATGTCAAATCTCTTTGAAAAGCATAAGGACATATTTGATGTCATGCAAGTTCAATTCATAAGTCTTAAAACTTAGCATAGCCATAAATCAAAATATACTTGTCTTTCTAAATTCATAACTTGAAGAAGTAGGCATGCAATTTTATAATACTGAGGCCATGTTATCTAAACATGCCAAATTTCACTTGAAAATATGCAATTCAATGAAATCATACTAGAAATTTTTCTTTATGAATGGGCTTTAAAAACACTTAAGGAATCTCAATTAAAATATGGATAATGAAGGAGAAACCATGAATTGATACTTGAAAACTGAATACACAAGTTTCTCCCAATTTGGGTAAAAACCTTAATTTCATAAGTTCATAAATCAAAGTAAAACTAGGGGGTTTTGGGAATAAGGGTGAAATGAATCCCTTATTGACTACTCACATATCTGAACTTGAAGAAATTCTAGCTAGAACTTTGGGGACAAAGCTTGGAGAAGAATCCTTAAGGTTGGAGGTGGAGACTTGGAGAGAAAATCTGAAAGAAAACTCTTGAGAGACTTTCTTGCTTGAGCTTCTATGATCTTGCTTGTTTGAAACCCTAGGTATCTTGCCTTAAAGTCTTGAGGAATTCTTTAGAGATAGATTGATGTTCTTATAAGGAATAACCCCTTTTGGGTATTTAAAAGATGAGGGGAAGAACCTGAGGTGAGGAAAAGACCAAACTACCCTTAATTAAACTCATAGGAAAAAGTGCAGAAAATCATCGGACGATGCTTCCCAAGGGTCATCGTGGCTCTCACGGGCCGTCATACCCAACCATCGGCCTCACAGGGGCCAAATAACCTCACTGAACAGTTCCCATACCCTTCTACAATGGGCCTTCGTGTTCACCACGGGCGTCGAGATGGTTGTCGGAGCTTCCCACTCCCGTCGGCAGCCCGTCAGATTTTTGACAGCTGACAGTGCTTCACTAAATGCTCATAACTTCTTACTCTGGACTCGGATTAATGAGAGGTTGGTGGCGTTGGAAAGAAGATTCAAATACCTTTAATTTGGTGGGTACTAGGCCACTAACCCTTTATATTCTAGGAGTTATGATCATTTGAAGTTGACCGTAGTAAGAACTTACATGAAAACTAAATCGGTAGAAGGGCTTTAAACTTAACTTTGAGCTAGGGGTCCTCTATGACTTCAATTCACATCTAATACTCCTTCTAAGCTTAGGAACTGATTTTAATACTTAGATATAAAGAAATTTTATCCAGTTCGGGTCTAACAATGCATAAAGAATGATTCAGATCTTGGTTTGGAATTTCTGGGGTGTTACAATATCTCTCCCTTGAGATCATTCTTCCTCGAATGAAGACTAATAAGTTGCGATTAGAGGAGGAATGGGTTGCAATCCTATCAACAGAGTTCTAATAGCTGAAATACTTCATGGTAATGGATTTCTGATTGAAATATAAACTAATATGGATTCATGGAACATGTATGCATACTGAGAGCATAAGAATAACTGATGGGACACGAAGATGAATATCTAACATGGTAACTGGTCTGGATTAAAAGTAGGGACTCAGCCGAAACTTGAAGAGAATGAACACATTCTTAGGGATCATAGTCAACTGGATGAAACATCAAACTGAGAGGAGTAGCTATACGAGAAAACTATTCCCTTCTAAACTGAACTTACTACCATGGACTTAGCTGAATGTAGGGTCTTCTGGCCTTAGGAATGATTACTGACACATCTGAACTGATATGATATGAGCACCCTGGGCAGAGAGTAAGAACCAAACTATTCCCGCCTAAACAACACAGCTGATAGCCTTTAAGCTTAAGAACACCTTTATAACTTTACTAACTTCCCTGAATAGCACACTTACCACTTGCGACTAAAATTCTCACTAGCGCACATATAGATACTAAGGTCTGAGTCTGACTACCATTTTCGACCATGTTCAAGCCTATCTCGACTAAAGCTCATTCATCTAGAGTTATCCCCTAAGAATAATGTTCCTTCTTATCATGAAAATCAACTAACCTTGAGCTCTTAACCAATAGGATCACTAGTCACGTAAAGCAAAGCCCATAGGTATTTCATCAAAATATTCAAGCTTATAACTATAGTCACCTTATGGTTCAGGTATCTTACACCATCCGAGACTCCTCCTCTCTTCCCTAGCATATCTAGGAGCTGCAACTTAAAGAACTTCCACAACGAGACATACCAGAATTTAAGACTTCTAAGATAGAACCTTGAGGGATTGAGACTTGAAGATGAAGATCCTTAGCTTAGAGCTTGAAGCTTGGAGGAGTGGAGTTCTTTCCCTTTTGGAATTTATATTGCGGGGAATGGTAAAGGTTTAGGCTAATAGGGGATAAAATCAAATTACCCTTGACTTAAAGAAAGGATTGCAGAAAATTTCTTGCCAGACGGGCTACCCGACAGGCGTCAGAACCACAATGGCCCGTCGGACCAGGTCATCGGAATAACTGGCTGAGGGTCTGCAGTTACTGGATGATTTCCACGGCGGGTTCCCATGGCCTCTCGCAACCGCGACGCTCGTGGTGACCGCTCGTCAGAACATAAGAATGGTTGGGAAAGGGCCACTGGGTCATTATCACGGTGGGGCCAACATTCCGTGATAGATGCCATGCCCATCACCCTAGGCCATCGAGTTGGGAAAATAGTGGTTCAGGGCCACTGGATGATTCCCACGATGCACCCCACGGCCTTTCAGAGCTCCGATGCCCGTGGCGGCTGCCTGTCGGGTCTAAGATTTTGGAAATTTTTTAGGTTCTAAGTTTATAAGCTAGTTCAGATTCTGGGGTGCTACAATATCTCCCCCTTGGGTTCATGCTACCTTTCTAAATCTATGGATCTCTCACTAACCTCTCAACTGAACTATGATCATTTTACCCTAATAGATCAAACATTATCGTAGAAGCTAGTCTGAGTATACACTTCCTTCTATGGTTTAAGGCTCTGTCATGCCTAAAAGTCTTGGCCTCAACCCTTACATATCATATAAGGGCTGTCCATATCATACTCATAACTGTCAACCTATCCCTAACAATAACATGTCAAGCTTACATGGTTCTAACTCTCAAAGTCCTCTCTTTCTACTACCCACCACACCAAAAACGTTAAATCCTATACTGAGAGGCTTAAAATCATATATCCTTCTCTGGCCCACATATATATATCATGCTCACATATTCACACTTGCTGAAATTTCATCAACTTAAACTCCTACATTATACTATACCACACTTACCAGATAAATCCCACAAAACCATCATTATCACTCTCATACTATCATCCTTTCGTTCAAATTCTATACTTGGGCTGTACTAGCATAATAACTTACTACTCTTTAGTCCATACCAAGGGATGTATCATTCCATCACCTATCTAATAGAATAGAACTCTGAATGCATGCTCTAACCAAATGCTATTCTTCCCTCTAAGCTACTACACTTCTAACTTTATACTTCTAGCTCTAGGTCCATTCTACTACTAATGGCTTACAACACAACATCCTCCGGGTGGCAACACTACCCAATGATCTAGGTACACACTTTTCCTTCTTGAGGAATAATTAGTAATCTGGAAGAGATCTGAGAGCACCTCGCTGATAGATAATCTGACATTTACTACTCCTGCCACCTCATAAATGAAGTATAAACAACGGAATTGGGAACAACGCACAAATATGAGGGTAAATAAAGTTAAACTTTATTGCAGGATATTGAATATGAAAGAAGTAAAGTTTTTCCTAAGACACCTCGTAGCCTCCCTCTCATAAGTGTAGCGCGCTTCACACCCATGAAAGAGATTCTACTTTATGCGACTTTTAGACACCCTAGGACTCTTGAACCTGATGCTCTAATACCAAGTTTGTCACGCCCTGAGCCTATCCCCTGGACGTAACACGGGACTCAAGATCACAAGTAATCTCAAGATAACCCTCTGGCATTAGCATGACTTAAAAACTGAACAAAACATAAGAACGAAAGCTTAACTGAATTAATGAGCAACTTAATCTAGTTATAAAAAATATAAGCCTAAAAATGACAATCTGAATTAAGCTGAATATCTGACTCTATGTCTGAAAGCCTCTACTACTGACGAGCTGCTGGGACAAGCCCCCAGCTAACTCTAAATACTGAAAACTGAATAAAAGAACTAATAGTCTAGAATGAAGCTAAACTCTAAGTCCTCGAAGGAGGAGGACTCACCAAGCTGGCTGGATGTGCTGCTGATCTACTAGCCTCGAATATGGGGGCGAGCTATTGAATCTACATCATGATAGAATGCAGCACAAATAGGTATGCAGTCAGTACTATGGAATATATTGAGTATGAGAGATATGCGTATGTCATGATATAATATACTTGAAAGCATGCTTAAAACTGATATCATGCATATGTCGTGGTAAAACATGCTTAAAGCATAACTATAACTGAAGTCGTACAATGATAGTAAAATTTGTAATGAAATGACTCAATGCAATATCATAGGCAAAATATGCTTGAAAACCATATGTAATAGTAGGAGTTCTAAAATCTGAAAGCAAAGAGTCAATGCTTTTAAAAATCTAAAATTGTTTCTATGGGAGGTTCTCTAACCGATATAGACCATGTGAGCTATATGAAATCTAATGTATCCGCCCCATCGAGAGGACCCAATATACCTTATCAGGATATAAAGGCATGACTGTGGCGTGATCACTAATTTTAATGCCCAAAAGAGGGGATTTATGAACCTATGGATGCACGTAGTTCTGGGACTAAGGGTACACTCACTACATCCAAATTGGTGCTAAATACTACTCTCAAAATATACATATACCTCATATAATATTGGTGACATATCTGATGTCAAAACTGTTCATAACTAATGACATATCTGATGCCAAATCTGTTTGAAAAGCATAAGGACATATTTGATGTCATGCAATTTCTATTCATAAGTCTTAAAACTTAGCATAGCCATAATTCAAAATATACTTTTCTTTCTAAATTTATAACTTGAAGAAGTAGGCATGCAATTCAAAATATTGAGGCCATGTTATCTAAACATGCCAAATTTTACTTGAAAATATGTAATTCAATGAAATCATACTAGAATCCTTCTTTATGCATGGGTGAAAACACTTAAGGAATCTCAATTAAAACATGGGTAATGAAGGAGAAACCATGAATTGATACTTGAAAACTGAATACACAAGTTTCCCCCAATTTGGGTAAAAACCCTAATTTCATAAGTTCATAAATCAAAGTAAAACTTGAGGGTTTTGGGTATAAGGGTGAAAGGAATCCCTTATTGAATACCCACATACCTGAACTTGAAGAACTTCTAGCTATAACTTTGGGTATTAAGCTTGGGGAAGAATCCTTAATGTTGGAGGTGGAGACTTGGAGAGGAAATATGAAAGAAAACTCTTGAAAGACTTTCTTGCTTAAGCTTCTATGATCTTGCTTGTTTAAAACCCTAGGTATCTTGCCTTAGAGTCTTGAGGGAATTCTTTAGTGATAGATTGATGTTCTTATGAGGAATAACTTCTTTTGGGTGTTTAAAAGATGAAAGGAAGAACCTGAGGTGAGGAAAAGACCAAACTACCCTTAATTAAACTCATAGGAAAAAGTGTAGAAAATCATCGGACGACGCTTTCCATGGGCCGCCAAACCCAACCGTTGGCCTCACGGGGGACAAATAACCTCACTACACAGTTCCCACTCCCTGCCACCATGGGCCGTCGTGGTCACCACGGGCGTCGGGACGGCCATTGGAGCTTTCCATGCCCGCCGGCCAGCCCATCGGATTTTTGATAGCTGATAGTGCTTTACTAAAATGCTCACAACTTCTTACTCCGGACTCGTATTCACAAGAGGCTGGTGGCATTGGAAAGAAGATTCAAATACCTTTAATTTGGTGGGTACTAGGCCACATAAATCTTTATATTCAAAGAGTTATGATTGTTTGAAGTTGACCCTAGTAAGAACTTATATGAAAACTAAATCGGTAGAAGGGCTTTCAACTTAACTTTGAGCTAGGGGTCCTTTATGACTTCAAATCACATATAATACTCTTCAAAACTTAGGAACTATCTTAATACTTGGATATAAAGAAAATTTATCCAGTTCGGGTCTAACAATGCATGAAGAATGGTTCAGTTCTTGGTTTAGAATTTCTTGGGTGTTACACGTAGTGATAACGCAACCTAACTTCTAGTGACATGGATTATACAATGATATTCCAATAACAACCTAACTGAGCCCCTGTAAGCTCAGGAGGTACAAACAATAATCAATACAACCCATCCAGCTCCCATAAGTCCGGAAGTTACAAATCAATATATATACCTCTATTGGTAACACTTTGGCCCAGTGGCCAATCTATATAACTGTCTAGCCATGGCTCTGGATAATACTCTAGCTTGTAGGCTATCTGTATAACTGAACATTCTATAGGCTTGGCTATATAATTCCTTTTAGGCAAGAACACTCTCTCAACAACACTGTATAACTGAATAGCTCATGCATGAACATGCTATGTACATCTGAGGGCCCATTGGCTCCGTATAGCTGAAGAGCATGTTGGCTCTATATTGACCCATAGTGTAATGCCCCATACATCTGGACTTTTTTAAAGCTTAAAATGAACTTGGGGATAAGTTTGGAAGCATTGGGAAGGTGTAGACCAAGAAATGGGACCCTGCATCGCACGGGGGGAGGTCATGCCTTTGCCACCGTGCTGCAAGGGGCTGACCCTTGATTTGGGCCATGACCTACATGGGGTTCACCCATGCTTTGGGTTGTTCCTCGCACGGGTCCCACCCATGCCTTGGGGTGTGCCCCACACTCTCTCTTAAATGGCCTGATGGGACTGTGTTATTTCGCTATTTTAAGGGCCTTTTGATCTTTTCTTTACCCAAAACTATCCCCCACCTATTCTAAATATTCCTAAGTCCCTATGACATGACTCATTCAGTCAAACACATGCTTCATTCTCCCTATACTTCTAAGAAAAATAAGAGCGCTTAGGATTCAAAGTTCAAGGCAAAACTCAAGCTTTTTCTTCGATTCTCTCTGTCAAAAAGGTATGTTGAAATATCCTCTTTCAACTAAGTCTATTAGTAATTGATTTACTAACTACGAAAGTGATTTTTACAAGTTTGAATATGAATTTTTTTGAATGATTTTTGGAAGAAGAACTTGCTTGAAGTTACAAACCTTTTTTTATGAAATTTCCCTTGGTTGTTGAATATACTTGAGAATGAAGGATTATTGTTTGAAATACGAAACTCTACTTATTTGAAAAGCTTGTTTGGACAAATTTGAGTCATGAAGTAATGACTTTTGACAAAAAGGAAAAGGATTTTCTACTTCCCTCAGCTTTGAAATGATTGTTTGCTAATTATGAAATTTGTCAAACCTTGAGAGAGTATAAAACGTGATTTAACCCTTTTAAGTGTTGGGATTAATGAGATATGATTTTATGAACGGGCATGGCATAATATGTACGACTTGCAAGTCTTGGTATGATGATACCAATTTAGTGGATGCCTTACGAATGATAAATGTCCCTTAAAGAATGTTTTACTTGATGTTTTGAAAAAATTAAAAGGTAGAATTAATGAGAATTAGATGGTCAACCAAGAAGGTATGAGTCTGAAAGGCTCATTACCCAAAACTGTATTTTGCTGATGTGGGTATGGTTTTGTCCTGAAATATAGATAACATGATTTTATCTTGAAATATGGATAACCACTGTATGCTTGATTCGCTTAGTAGTATGCAGTATATAATGTGATAATGATCTAATCCCGACTCATGCAGCAAATGTGAGTTGGGGCTTAGTCAGTCGAGTGTTGATCAAACCCATATAGCTCGTGGTTTTTAAATGGAAGCCGATGATACCATCTAGTTCAGAAGTAATATTAATGTATGATTTTTATGAAATGTTTTGAGTACTTGTCCCATATATTTTTCCCTTTATGACTTATGTTATGACTCTTATGACTTGTTTTATTAACTGTACTGTCCCTACCCCTAGGTTTCATACCAATACTCAGCGTACTGAGTACTGACCATCTTCGAACGTTACATCATTTCATAATATAGGTTTGGCAATACTTTCTCTTGGTTCTGTGCAGCATTAGGATCGTTCAGGACAACATTAGCAAGTGGTCAGCCCTCTATCTTTCGGGATACATTTTAAATCCTTATTGTTAAATCTTGGTTTCCATTTTATGGTATTATTGGGATCATGTCCCCGCACAAATATTTCATTCTTATGTTAGAGGCTTTGTAGACCTATGTAGATGTTGTTTAAATGTTTTGTTCCCAACACTTGATTAATTTTTAATTATGTTTTAAATGATGATCTCAAATGGGTCCTTTTTCTGCAAATGCTTATTTTAATGCTCATGATGTTATGGTAATGGGTATTCTCAGGCCTTCATTGGTCTCGGTTGTCCATTACATCTAGGGTCCCACCTTGGGTTATAACAAACTTGGTATCAGAGCACAGTTCATGGTCCTAGAGTGTCTATAAAGTGGTTTCCAGTAGAGTCGTACTTATGGGTGTGTTGTGCACCACATTTATAATTAGGAGGCTATAGGGGATTTAGGAAATGTTTTCCATTCTTTCATACTCTAGGTCATGTGAAAGTGTTGTCCATAAGAAACTTATCCAGATTTTCTACTCTACTTTAACTCCGTTGACTACACTTTATCTTCGAGGTGATAGACGTACAGAGCTCAGACTCCTTACGATATAATATTATCTGGTTGAGTCATCCAAAAGATTACAAAACTACACATGGACTTGAGAGGAGTCCATTAGTGTGTCAAAGTCTATTAATCCCAAGAGTAAACCTTTATTTTCTTGAATCATGCATTTGAGCCAAGGTGGGTCATTTCTTCAGATCCTTTCAAAAACTTTGTTGTAGATGTCATGCTCAAAGGGGAAAGATATGTATGTGAGTGTTGGGATAGTATTTTCACCCGAGATAAAGTATAAACTAGAGTGTTATGAGATAAGTAGTGAGATGATCCTAAGGCCAGGAATATATGGAGTCATGAGTTTAGAAGCCAGAGAGTATAGGTAGTAAATGATCAAAAAATATTGGCAGAGTCTTATACACACTAATTGAGTGATAGAGGTGGTATGCCCGTATGGTGTGGGTCTTAATGTAGCAAGATTTGCAAATTTTATGGAAATTGGTAGAAGAAGAGTGGTTAGTTAAGATGTTCTTTTGAATTATTCAAAATAGGGAAGGAATTTATGATGGCTTGTTATTGTAGTTGTATAGACCAATTATAGGTTGTGGATGTAAGGATAGAGTGGTTGCGAATTTATAAATCTAGACTCCCTTTTGAGGTCTTGGAGAGGGAGACATAGTGATGCTTGTAGAACTATAAAGGTAGTTGAAGTGTATACACGGGTAAATAGATGTGATGTGAAAAATAATAATATTCTCAAGGGTTGTACTGGGTTATATTGTAAGGTTAAGATCAACTATCCTTACCAAGTGGTTTTAGTAGATCCAGAGCTTCTTGAAATTTTTCTAGTAGTTGTAACCCAATATGGTATGTGAGAAGATGTGTTATGAATGTTAAGTTGTAGTAGTAGTGTTGTGAACGAAATGGTGCTTGTAGGCCATAATTATGTTGAAAAAGGAATTAAGATCGACCACTCTGTCAAAGTTTTGGTGGATTTGTGTTTCTTGATCTTTATCTGGTAGCTGTGAGCCTGAATAACATGCTAAGTTGCGATGTTAACTTTACCTAGTGTTAGACACTAAGCTTGAGTCTGGGATGGTCACCGAGGTAAAAAGAGTGATAGTTGGGATGATAATGTTACTTTTATGAGACTGATCTAGTAGGTTTGACATAGTGCGTGAAAGGGCTAAGGTTGATAACTTAGGAAAGGTTTGAAAGTGTAAGCATGATATATACATGAGAACTAGTGTTGAAGCAGTGAATAGTGGCTAAGTCATTAGAGGAATAAGAGCCTTAAATTTATAAGAATAAGTTGTACCCGAGGTAATATGTTGTTAGATGAGGTTTTAATTTATTGAGTGCTAGGTATTCCTGATTAGTCTTCTTAAGTTGCTTTATATGGAAGAGGCTAAGTAGTTAGTATTTGGCATCCATTGGAATGGAATTGAGGGAATTATGGATCTAAAAGGACGTTGTAGAGCCTCTTGGTATAATTTAAAATTCGTTGAATTGGGCGGATATGAGATTAGATGAATGCTAGTTGACTAAGGAGTGAGGAGTAGATTTTTAAGTATTAGCGAATGTAACACCCCAAAACAAATCCTAATCTAAATATCCAAACCTTTTTCCATGAGTGTAATGATCATTCTCCTTGTGTGGGGAGTGCTTTGGATGCAAATCATGTTCATAAGAAACTCCTATCATCAAGTTAAGTCGCAAGCACCTCACCCAAGTAAGTTTTCATGAAAGACTAAATTAGGGTCAACTTCAATCGATCATTACTCCTAAAATATAAAGAGTTAGGTGGCCTAGTAACTACTAAATTGAAGGTTTTTTAGTCTTCTTTCTAACGCCACTGACTGCGCATTAATTTGAGTCCGGAGTAAAAAGTTATGGGCAGTTTACTGCAGTGCTGCCAGTGATGACGGATGGGAATGACGAACCGTGGTTCTGAACCACGGTCCGTACTGTGACTCGTCATTGCTGACCTGAACCTTAAAATTTTCATCTTCAAAACCACTGGTTGGTTCACGATGCATAGACCAAAACCACGGTCAGTAGAGTAACCCGTGGTTTGCCAAAATTCAGCTTTTCTGCCCAGTTTCCACGAATGAATTGACGGGTCATCATTTTGAATGACGGTCTATCCTATAACCCGTAGAATCACCTTTAGAGAGGTACCAAGTCCTCTAAATTCTACGATTGGGTTGACTACTCATCAACCTATTCCATGACCCGTCCTTTCACCCGTAATCCCTGAGGATCAGAGGATCCTCATATCCCAAAGTCAGAACCATGAGTCACAGGACGGTCCATCGTCATTAACCACGGACCGTAGAGTGACTCGTGGTGTTGAGTTCTAGTAGACCCCAGAAGTGGAATTTGAAACCATGAATCCCTTTGACGGTCCGTCCATTTGAATGACAGATCGTGGACCAACTCGTGGTCCCTGAGATCGACTTTTTCCAGCTTTTTCCAAGCTTAAGTTCAGGGGTATTTTGTAATTTTTTACTCTTTTAACTCCTATACAAGGTCGTTTTAAGCCTATTTAAGAGGGTTCTTATTTCCACTTGACCTAAGTTCTCTCCCATTCCTTCAATCAACTTCCAAAAGAAGAAAAGGAATTTTTCATCCTCCCAAGCTTCAAGCAAGGGTTTCAATTCCTAGTTTCAAGCTCCAAGTTCAAGTCTCCTAAGTCTTTTCAATTCAAGTGAGTTAGCTTCAATCAAGGTATGTGGGTATTCAACAATGGGTTTCTTTCACCCTTGTTCCCAAAATCCCTACTTCAAATTTTGATTTTATCATCTTCAAATTAGGGTTCTTATCTAATTCTTATGGGTTTTGCTAAATATGATCTTCTTATGATTTGGTTATGAAATTACTATTAAATTGTATGATTTAAAATAGGTTTTTACATGTTAACTCTTATTTCATGAATTGAAGTCTAACCATGAAAATTTCTACATGCATGAAGTTGATTTAAGCAAATTGGATTTTGATAGCATGTTCCTTATGGATTTTCAAGCATGTGCATGCCTAGTTCCTATGTTCTATGAAAGTATATGTTTTATAAAATTGAACTAGAGTCATGCAAATTTTACAAGTCATGAAGTATGCAAGTCTTTCCATATTATGATGTAATATGCAAGCCAAGACACCCGATGTTCCATCAATTCTCATGAGCCATTTTCTAAACTAAAACTCATGAGTAGTATGATGATCCAGGGTATGAACAAGTTATGAATAAGTTTGGCATGAGATTGTGCCACTATGAACTTATGAGCTATATGTATGTTTTGGGAGTAGTATTTAGTACCGAGCGATGAGGGTCCGATGTTACCCAGGTCAAAAAATTACATTGCCAGCGTAGGTTATTTATCACCCGATTGGCGTATGAAAGTGGTTCCACTCTATGAAATTAATGGTGTCCTTGCCTTAGCGGGGCATAGGACAGTTTTGCCAACTAGGGTTATATAGTTGGGTATGGTGGCCCGTACTTTGGCAAGGTTCGGGCCAGCTTTGCTAACTAGGGTTATATAGTTAGATTTCATGTAGCTCGCATGGTCTATTGTCGGTTAAAAGAAACTCCCACATGTTTATTTTCAAGTCATGAAGTTATATGATTCTATACTATGAAACTTAATCTTTATTTCATGTTTTATGTGTTATACCTTGATATTTATTCATGGCCCTTCTTTAAGTAATAAGTTCATTCTTAAGCATGTTTTAAACTATTTTTATCATGATTCATGCATCGCTCACATACTCGGTACATCCTATAATACTGACGCATCTCTTGCGCTGCATCCTTTGATGATGCAGATTCAGGTTTTCCTCCTCAAGCACGTGGCTAGAGCTTCCAGGCCACTCTATCTGTCAGCTGTTGGTGAGTCCTCTTAGGTCGAGGACTAGTTATGTTCTTAGCTTGTGTTGGCTTTTATTTTCGTACTTCAAGTTATCTAGGGTCTTGTCTTAGCAACTCCTTATGTCACGAGTAGAGGCTTTCATACATAGACAGTATGTTGAGTCTTCTTCTGGATTTTATACTTCTATTTGACTTGACATCTATTTATGCTATTCTAGCTTTATCTATTATGCTTCCACTTATTCCTTGTTATGCTTGAGTATGCTATGACCAAGGGGTTAGCTTGGGGCACTTGCGATTCCAAGACTCATGTTACGTCTAGGGGTAACCTCGGGGCATGACAAAATTGTTATTAGAGCTTCAGGGTCAAGAGTCCTAGGGTGTCTGAAAGCCGCATCAAGTAGAGTCTCTTTCATGGGTGTGAAGCGCGCCACACTCATGAGAGGGAGGTTATGAGATGTTTTAGGGAAAAACTTCACTTTTTTCATATTCACTATCGTATGATAGAGTTCGACTCTACTTACCCTTCTAATCTATTTTGTACGCATTTCAGATAATATCTCCATGAAGAAACCCCATGAGGAATGCTAATTCGACCACTCCAGATCATGAGGTTACGAATGCGGAATTTTGTGAAGCCATTTTTATGTTGGCTCAAGCCATGACAGCTCAGTTGAATGAGAAAGAGAAACTAAAGAAAAGGAAGAACAAGAAGGCCAGAACACGGAACCAATCGTCTTCTCAGCAGAGGTCATCCGGACCAACCCCCATCTTCAGTTAGCACACCTGCCCTCGATTTTCAGTCTTGTCACCATAAGGCACCGAAGACCTTGAGGTACCCTCGTTGTAGTAGGTGCGGTAAGTTTCATCAAGGTGAGTGTCTTGCGGGCAAGGAGGGGTGTTTTAGGTGTGATTAGTTAGGCTATAGGATCAGGGATTGCCCCTCAGCTAAGAGGAATAACAGTGGTGTTCAGCTCTAAAACCGATTCCCTTTATTGCCTAGCCACCCGGGTCAGAGAATTTCTCCAGAAGTTGAATTAGGTTCGTCACTAGATTTTCTTCCTTTATGCACCCATAGCCCCCGGACCCCTATTCTTGTTTGGTTGTGAGCTGTCTTAACCTAGAACAGAGTGGGGATAGGAGGGTTGAGGCCTAGAATTTTAGGTGAAGGAGAGTCTTAGACTATATAAGGAAGTGGGTATTCATGCTAGATTTCGGAGTAGTGTATGTTCTGTTGGGGTAAAACGATCATAGTTCCGTGAGAAGTTGGTGAGAGGTTCATAGACTTAGGAGGGTAGCATGAACCTAAGGGGGAGATGGTGGAATGTAGAATCGGTCAGATTTTGGAGGCTCAGGTAGTGATGTTGTTGGGTGTTAGAACAAAGTTAGACGGAGAGGCAGAAGCTTATTTCCATCCTAGCGTCCTAAGTATACTCCTGCCATTACAACACATTGTATGCCTGGTGTATCAGTGCCATGGTCCTATTTTAATTTACGTACTCCATCAAGATTCACGCTCATGTTCAGGTTCTAGAATGGCAAGTGATTGCTTCAGGCAACGATTCTAATCTTATCCTGCGATTCTATAAATTCCAGCTTTATGCCATAAGGTTTGTTATCTATGTAAACTCATGTCTCTCAGTATGCTCGGTCCTATTTTCTCAGTTCATTCCTCAAACATGCCTCTATGTCTAATCATATCATGTTACGTTATGTATATGCTCCAACCTGATTCTTGAAATGGTTTGTGCTTATGATTTCCTTGCTCTAAATCCCTTGACCTATGCCTTTGATAATGACGGGTGATGATCCCCACCATTCGTGCCTTACGTGCCCAGTATGTAAAATACTTATGCCTATTGCACTCAACTCCCCAAGCCTCACCTTGAGTGGCTTGATCACGCTAAGTGTAAGTCAAAATCAATCTGTAATCCTTCATTCGTGATGCTCCTACTCCTGCTCTTTTCTTTCAATGATTCTGGTTTATGTTGTTATAAGTGTTAGGGGAGAAGGCCTTGTATTAGCCTAGCTGGGAGGTAGCAGATTCCTTTTCCTTGTTAGTGTACTTGTTACACCTTGACTTCTAGGTGTGGGTGAATTATGAGGTAAGAATTATTCATGCAAAATAGTTAGATGAGGAAGTTTAGTATGTCCCTCTGTAGAAGTTCTTAAATTTGTGATTCCTAGTTATGATAGGAAAGAGGAGAGAAGTCTTAAATAGGGTAAGCTACGAAACCATAAGGTGACCATAGTTATAAGCTTGAATATCATGATGGGATATATGTGGATAATTGTTTTGCGCAACTAGTGACCCTTTGGTTGGGAGCCCTAAGTTAGTTGGTTGTTGTGATAAGAGGGAATACTATCCTTAGAAGATGTTCTAGATGCAATAGATCTGGTCGAGATAGGTTTGAACATGGAGAATCGGGTAGTTAGACTCAGATCTTAGTACCTTTATGTGCGTTGTTGAGGTTCTTAGTTGCAAATGGTAGGAGTGGTATTCAGAAGAGAATAGTTTCCCCGTATATCTAATTCTCTCAGTTTGGTGTCCCTTTCGGTTAACTATGAGTTTTAGAGTATGTTTGTTCTTTATGAGTTTTAGCTGAGTTCTTACTCTCATCCCAGCCAGTTATCATGTCGAATATCCAGTTCCTGTCCTATTGGGTGTTCTCACATTTTCAGCATTTATACGTGTCTCATAAAACCAGCTCAGATTTTTATTTCAATCAGAAGTCGGTTACCACGCTAGTACTTCAGCTTTTACAAATCAGTTGAAGGAGCTACTTGGGAAGCAAAATCATCCATGAAGGCCAAGTACCCTCAGCCTTCTCTTTTCG
Organism: Jaltomata sinuosa; assembly: GCA_003996215.1. NCBI lineage: Eukaryota > Viridiplantae > Streptophyta > Magnoliopsida > Solanales > Solanaceae > Jaltomata > Jaltomata sinuosa. The sequence goes on from QJPP01000443.1 coordinate 367,759, forward strand.
ATTCGGTTTCAGCTTGAGGTACTAGTTCCATCCTTAGTGTGTCCCTCCAATTCTATTCCAGCAGTTTCTCTCACGATCCTAGCATGTATTCATATTTTCAAAGTTGATTCAGCCATGTTTTAAGTTGAAAAGTTCAGGTTCATGTTTATTCTTCAGTTTTCATGTTTCGTTTTTGGTTGGGCTATTTTCTCTCTAGAGTTCCCTTGCTTAGTCTTCATTCGAGGACGAATGATCCCAAGGGGGAGATATTGTAACACCCCAAAATAAATCCTAAGCTAAATACCCAAACCTTTTTCCATGAGTGTAATGATCATTTTCCTAGTGTGGGAAGTGTTTTGGATGCGAATCATGTTCATAAGAAACTCCTATCATCAAGTTAAGTCGCAAGCACCTCACCCAAGTAAGTTTTCATGTAAGACTAAATTAGGGTAAATTTCAATCGCTCATTACTCCTAAAATATAAAGAGTTAGGTGTCCTAATACCTACCAAATTAAAGGTGTTTGAGTCTTCTTTCCAACGCCACCGACTGCGCATTAATCCGAGTCTGGAGTAAAAAGTTATGAGCAGTTTACTGCAGTTCTGCCAGTGATGACTGATGGGAATGACGAACCGTGGTTCTGAACCACGGTCCGTACTGTGACTCGTCATTGCTGACCTGAACCTTAAAATTTTCATCTTCAAAACCACTGGTTGGTTCACGATGCGTAGACCAAAACCACGGTCAGTAGAGTAACCCGTGGTTTGCCAAAATTCAGTTTTTCTGCCCAGTTTCCATGAATGAATTGATGGGTCATCATTTTGAATGACGGTCCATCCTATAACCCGTAGAATCACCTTCAGAGAGGTACCAAGTCCTATAAATTCCACGAGTAAGTTAACGACTCATCAACCTATTCCACGATTCATCCTTCCACCCGTAATCCTTGAGGATCAGAGGATCCTCATATCCCAAAGTCAGAACCACGAGTCACAGGATGGTCCGTCGTCCTGAACCACGAACCATAGAGTGACTCGTGGTGTTGAGTTCTAGTAGACCCCAGAAGTGGCATTTGAAACCACAAATCCCTTTAACGGTCTGTCCTTTTGGATGACGGACCGTGGACCAACTCGTGGTCCCTGAGATCGACTTTTTCCAGCTTTTCCAAGCTTAAGTCCAAGGGTATTTTTGTAATTTCTCACTCTTTTAACTCCTATACTAAGTCGTTTTAAGCCTATTTAAGAGGGTTTTTATTTCCACTTGACCTAAGTTCTCTCCCATTCCTTAATCAACTTCCAAAAGAAGCAAAGGAATTTTCCATCCTCTCAAGCTTCAAGCAAGGGTTTCAACTCCTAGTCTCAAGCTCCAATTTCAAGTCTCCTAAGTCTTTTCAATTCAAGTGGGTTAGCTTCAATCAAGGTATGTGGGTATTCAACAATGGGTTTTTTTCACCCTTGTGCCCAAAACCCCTACTTCAAATTTTTATTTCATGATCTTCAAATTAGGGTTCTTATCCAATTCTTATGGGTTTTGCTAAATATGATCTTCTTATGATTTGGTTATGAAATTACTATTAAACTACATGATTTCACATGGATTTTTACATGTTAACTCTTATTTCATGAATTGAAGTCTAACCATGGAAATTTCTTCCTTCATGAAGTTGATTTAAGCAAATTAGATTTTGATAGCATGTTCCTTATGGATTTTCAAGCATGTGCATGCCTAGTTCCTATGTTCTATGAAAGTATATGTTTTATGAAATTGAACTAGAGTCATGCAAATTTTACAAGTCATGAAGCATGCAAGTCTTTCCATGTTATGAAGTAATATGCAAGCCAAGACACCCGATGTTCCATCAATGCTCATGAGCTATTTTCTAAACTAAAACTCATGAGTAGTATGATGATCTGGGGTATGAACAAGCATGAACAAGTATGATCAAGTATGAACAAGTTATGAACAAGTTTGGCATGAGATTGTGCCACTATGAACTTATGAGCTATATATATGTTTTGGAAGTAGTATTTAGCACCGAGCGATGAGGGTCCGATGTTACCCAAGTCAAAAAACTACGTTGTCAGTGTAGGTTATTTATAGCCCGATTAGCGTATAAAAGTGGTTCCACTCTATGAAATTAATAGTGTCCTTGCCTTAGCGGGGTATAGGACAGCTTTGCCAACTAGGATTATATAGTTGGGTATGGTGGCCCATACTTTGGCAAGGTTCGGGCCAGCTTTGCTAACTAGGGTTATATAGTTAGATTCGATGTAGCTCGCATGGTCTATTGTCGGTTAAAAGAAACTCCCACATGTTTATTTTCAAGCCATGAAGTTAAATGATTCTATACTATGAAACTTAATCTTTATTTCATGTTTTATGTCTTGTACCTTGATATTTATTCATGGCCCTTCTTTAAGTGACAAGTTCATTCTTAAGCATGTTTTAAACTGTTTTTATCATAATTCATGCATCGCTCACATACTCGGTACATCCTATAGTACTGACGCATCTTTTGCGCTGCATCCTTTGATGATGCAGATTCAGGTGTTCCTCCTCAGGCATGTGGCTAGAGCTTCCGGGCCACTCTATCTGTCAGCTGTTGGTGAGTCCTCTTAGGTCGATGACTAGTTTTGTTCTTAGCTTGTGTTAGCTTTTATTTCCGTACTTTGGGTTAGCTAGGGTCTTGTCCTAGCAACTCTTTATGTCATGAGTAGAGGCTTTTCAAACATAGACAATATGTTGAGTCTTCTTCTAGATTTTGTACTTCTATTTGACACGATTATCTATTTATGCTATTCTTGCTTTATCTATTATGCTTCCACTTATCCTTGTTATACTTGAGTATTTTATGACCAAGGGGTTAGCTTGGGGCACTTGCGGTCCCAAGTCCCGTGTTACATCTAGGGGATAACCTCAGGGCGTGATAGTGAATGTGGGTGTGTGCGCCCAAGAGAGCTAAGCTTTGATATTTTAACTATAGAGGTTGGAGTAAGTTAAAAATAATGTCTCTGAAAGGAATTTCCTAGAAAGGAGTTGGTATTTTTTTCATATATAATGCCTGGGTGAGATTAGCATTTATGTGTATAGTGATACCCCGCGGTGTCGAGTGTTGTACTTATAGATCTTTTTTCAAAATAGGTCCGCAGGCCTAATATAGTGACCTTTGCGCTAAGGGGGAGATGATGAGGTGTTGAACCAAGGAAAGTCTTGAGTTTCTAGTGGTGACAAGTTTCAAAAGTGAGTTATGATGTATGCCAAAATGACCCATTCTTATTGTAGCATATTCCTTACACTTCAGCTTAAGAGGACACTCTACCCATGTATTCTGCCTTTGAATCATGCCTATGCCCGAGGGTTAAATTTTCTATGTAGTCTCTTGTCAATTCTCTATCCTTTAAAATAAAAGCGATAGTGTCTCTCAGCATTGTAAATCTTTCTCTAAGGTTCTACGGATCCAGGGTCTATGTTACGATGCTCATGATCCATGGACCTATATCTCACGTTATGCCCAGTCTTATAAACTTAAGTTTCTTGACATACCCAAAATGGCTATTGAAATCATGGTACGTCATGTACATACTCATATCAGACTTCTTGAAAGATTCGTGCTCAATATTTCCTTGCTCTAGGCCCTGTGTACGTCCACCCTTGATGGTTATGAATGGTTATGCCATGTCTATGCTCAGAGCGACCCTCAGTTCACGCCTTGCATATTCAGTATATGAAGTACCCCTGCCCATTGCACTGGATTCCCTAGATCTCATCTTGTGTGACAAAGTCACGCTCAGTATAAGTCAAGATTGAATAACATCCATGTACCCCTAATGTTCATACTCTTGTTAAAGGTGTTCGGTTCATACCCCATGTTTATAGTCAAAAGTTAGGCCTCTATTTGCATGTCATGCAGTTTATGCTCTCGATCTATTCCTCCAGTAAAAAAATTAGCTTATGTTGGGGCAAGTGTCAGTAGAGGAAGCTAAGTAGTGGCCTAGATGGAAAGTAGTAAATGTTCCCCCTTTATTGGTGGCTATAGTGTGATTGTGTCACCTAAGTTGTTAAGTGTGGACGAGATACGAGATGAAGATTAGTTATGTGTAATAGTTAGATGATAATATATAGTGTGTCTCCTTGTAGAAGTTTGAGAATTGTTGATTGTGGGGATGCTTGCAAGAATTCTTTGATAGTTTTAGCTGCAAAGGAGCCGGAAAGAGAGTATAGTGATAGGCTTGAATGTGATGTTGAATACTTGAGGGTGATTGCATTGTGTCATAAGTGACTTCTTGCTGAAGCTTGAACTTGATTGATTAAGGTGATAAGGATAAGTAGTATTCTTGGAGGATAAATCTAGATGTGAGAAGAGACAGTGACGAGTTTAGGATAAGCCTAAGAGCGGATCACATTAGACATATCACTTTATGCCTTCAATATAGGCCTGAACAGGGTGAAAGCAAGGTGTTAGATGCAGACTTTAGTAGCTATATGCGCCAATGGGAAGATTTTGAGTCGTAAGCGATGATTTATGGTACTCAGAGGAGGTTATGTAGTTGAAAGATGTTGCTAAGCTGGGGAGCTATAAATCATAGCATATGAGGTGAGAGTAGTTATGTTCTTACTCCATGCCCAGCATACTTAGGTGTTAGGTCTTACATCCTCAAATCGAATGAGACTTACTTCCAAATTCTTGTTGTTTGTACTCTTATGAACCCTTGTAAGATGACTAATATACTTAGGTCATGTCAGTAGTCCCCATTCAAAGACTCATGTTACTCATGCAATGAATCGTGTCTATTCTAGTTCCTTGCACTCATAATTCGTGATCAGACGTCTCTTAATAGTTTGTATGATGCTCCTCATGTCAATTCACTTCAAAATTTCCAGTACTCCTTCCATAAAAACCATAGGGATTTACTTTCAGTTGGTGCAATAATTTCTTTCTAGTTACAGCCATTATTCGAGGATGAATGATCCCCAAGAGGGAGATAATATAATGTCCCATAAATTTGGAAATTTTTTAGAGCTTAAAATGAACCTACGTGACCTTTAGAACAAATAGAAATCGGTTGGGGGTAAGTTTGGAAGCATTGGGAAGGTGTAGAATGAGAAATGGGACCTTGCATCGCACGGGTAGAGGCCATGCCTTGGCCCCCGCACTACAAGGGCTGACCCTTCCTTTGGTCCGTACCCCGCATGGAGGTCACCCATGCTTTGATCCATGCCCAACACGTGTCCCACTCGTGCTTTGGGGTGTGCCCCGCACACCCTTTTAAATGGCCTGACGGGACTTTGTTTTATTTCACTATTTTAAGGGCTTTTTGGTATTTTTCTCACCCAAAACCGTCCGCCACCTATTATAAATATTTCTAAGTCCCTAAGACACGACTCATTCAGTCAAAAACACGCTTCATTCTCCCCATACTTCTAAGAAAAATAAGAGCGCTTAGAGTTCAAAGTTCAAGGCAAAACTCAAGCTTTTTATTTGATTCTCTCCATCAAAAAGGTATGTTGAACAATCCTCTTTCAACTAAGTCTATTAGTAATTGATTTACTAACTACGAAAGTGATTTTTACAAGTTTGAATATGGATTTTGTTGAATGATTTTCGAAAGAAGAACTTGCTTGAAGTTACGAACTCTTTTTATGAAATTTCCCTTGGTTGTTGAATATACTTGAGAATGGAGGATTAGTGTTTGAAATACGAAACCCTAATTATTTTAAAAGTTTGTTGGGACGAATTTGAATCATGAAGTTATGATTCTTTTGTAAATCGTTTTACTACCTAAACCTTGACTTTTGATGAAAAGGAAAAAGGATTTTCTACTTCCCTCAGCTTTGAAATGATTGTTTGCTAATTATAAATTTGTCAAACCTTGAGAGAGTATAAAATGTGATTTAACCCTTTCAAGTGTTGGGACTAATGAGGTATGATTTTATGAATGGTCATGGCATAATATGTAAGACTTGTCAGTCTTGGTATGACGATACCAATTTAATGGATGCCTTCAAATGATAAATGTCTCTTAAAGAATGTTTTACTTGATATTTTGAAAAGATTAAAAGATGAGCTTAAAGAGAATTAGATGGTTAACTGAGAAGGTATGAGTCTGAAAGACTCATTACCCGAAACAATATTTTACCAACGCGGGTATGGCTTTGTCCTGAAATATGGATAACATGGATTTGTCTTGAAATATGTATAACCACTATATGCTTGATTTGATCAGTAGTATGCAGTATATTATGTGATTATGATCTAATCCCGACTCATGCAGCAAACATGGGTTGGGGCTTAGCCGGTCGAGTATTGATCAGATCCAAATAGCCCATGGTATTTAAATGGAAGTCGGTGATAACATCTAATTCTAAAGTAATGTTAATGTATGATTTTCATGAAATGTTTTGAGTACTTCTCCCATATATTTTTCCCTTTTTGACTTATGTTATGACTCTTATGACTTTCTTTATAAATTGTATTGCCCCTACCCCTGGGTTGCATACCAGTACTCGTTGTACTGACCATCCTCGGATGATACATCATTTCATGATGTAGGTTTGGAGACACTTTCTCTTAGTTCTGTGCAGCGTTAGGATCGTTCGGGACAACATTAGCAAGTGGTGAGCCCTCCATCTTCCAAAAGGTGTTTTAAATCCTTATTGTTAAATCTTGGTTTCCATTTTATGGTATTGTTGGGATCATGTCCCAGTATAAATGTTTCATTTTTATGTTAGAGACTTCATAAACCTATGTAATGTTGTTTAAACGTTTTGTTCCCAACACTTGGTTAATTTTTAATTATGTTTTAAATAATATTCTCAAATGAGTCCTTTTTCTACAAATGCTTATTTTAATGCTCATGATGTTATGCTAAGGGGTCTTCTCGAGCCTTTATTGGTTTGGGTTGATCGTTATGTCTAGGTTCTCTCCCTGGTTCGTGACACATAGCCACTGTATAACAGGCTAGCCTTTAGGCTCTGTGTATCTGGTATATCCCATAGGCTCTGTATGGATCTTTAGGTTCATCTAGGTAGCCCATAGGTGAACAAGTTGTACTATGGCTCTCTAGGGAAATCAAAAGTTCAAAACACGAATCATAACTCTGAGGGCAGCCACAATGGCCTCGTAGGTAAAAATAACCAATGTATGGCCCAAAAGCATCAGTGAGCAATCAAGTGGACCGAAGGCAAGAAACCTAACTATAAGCGACCAATATATTTAATTCCTAAGTTTTATGTAAACACGGTGTCAAAATATGGCTACAAGGCATCCAACATAATCACATATGGCTGCGAGTAGTTTGTCTACAACACGCTAGATATATAGCTCTTAGGCTTTAGGAAAACATGCTAAAAGAATGGAATAGCCTTAACATACTCTTTTTCCGTTGCCTCTTTGTCATCTAACAACTTCACCCCCGACACTACAATAACAAGGAGTGAACTCAATCAACAACAAAGAAGAAAAATGACTACAACAAGTCAACCAAAACTACAGATTTACACCAACAAACTCTATGTACTCTCAACTTGGAGTAGCTAAAAATCAATAAGAAGAGGATGTTACCTTGCTACGAAATCTTCTTTGTTTTTGAACTGGGTTTTAGATTGGGCCTGTATCCCTTTTTTGTACATATTGGGCCTCAACCTTTTGCTTTTGTTTTTGCTTATCAATAAAATGGTCCAACTTTGGACCTAAAATTTAATGTAAAAAACTTTGCTACGAAAGCCCAGAACTACTGCTATGCATCTCAACACACTCAAAACCCTACGCTAATAAAAAATGCAAAACTATTGTAAAAACTACATTCACAAGTCAGGTGTTACGTGAATTATAACTTTCATTAAGCTCCAAGGCCAAAACATTCATATATGGAGAGAAATTAGAAGGGTATACTATGTTTTCTAAATTTGAAATGAAATAAAATGACCAAGAGGTGATATATATATATATATATGATTTTTGCATCATCATAGGAGCACCTAAGGGAGCGAGGCTTATAGAAATTAGCATTTTGTATTGTCCATTAAAGATGCTCATCCTAGAAGTTGGTCATGGTATTTTGTTTCCTTAATCAAAGTAAGAGTCTACTCCATATCTTCCTAGAATAAGAGCATTCTAGTATTAAGTGATCTCTATATTCTTCCTCATTCTGGTATAAAGAACATTTTTGTGTCAACTTGCATTCCCTATTTGGTCATTCTGTCAACAGTAAGTAGTCTATTTTGTATAAGTAACCATAAAGTAAATTTAGCTTTAGTCTAGCATCATTATGGAATAGCAAGTATTTCAAGAGTAGTATTTGTCGGTCACCTATGAGATTAAAATATAATTGTTTAATGATACTCTTTCTTGTCAGGTTAATCTGAGAGTGAGTTAATACCTCCTTAGCCTCAATGATATTTCTTACCATCCAGCTAGCTTGCTTGGAAATAGTGACATTCTACATTGATGCTTCTTTTATATAGTAAGCTTTTTGGAGGTCAATCTTCACCATGCACCTAGGAGAAATATCTTTCCTAGTGTAAGACTTGACTAGCTCATGTGCTAGGATAACATTGTCAGAGATTTTCTTTCCAGGGATGAAGTCTGCTTGGACTTCACATTACTGACGCAAGTTAAGATCTTTGCAATCACCTTATATAGCAATGCAATTTAAGGGCCCGTATATAATCTATTTGAGCTAAAATTGGTATCCATTATCATATTCAATCCAAATATTTGCATGAATGGTCCCTATTTTGGGATGGTCTTTAATTTTTATCCCTCAAATTTATGGTCTTTAAATTTTTGTCCTTACTGCTCATTTAAGGAATTTTTGTAGGCCAAAGTACTCGTAATTATGATATAATTTCGCAAAGCAAAACTAATTTCGCACTTTTGCTTTGGGGATAACTTGTGCCACTGAAAGTATGCCCCGTGACATAACTTGTGCCACTAAACTTATGTCTTGGAGCATAAGTTGGGCCACTAAAATTCTGCCTTGGAGAATAACTTGTGCCTTAGCTTAATTTATTTTGCCTTTTAGGCATAACTTATGCCACTACACTTATGCCTTGAGCCATAATTTGTGTCTTGGACATAAATTTTTTTGTGTTAGTGCATAACTTATTTCACTGAACTTATGCCCTGAGACATACTTTAACTAAACTTATGCCTTGCGTTTTTTTTTTGTTTTTTCACTATTAAGGGAATTTTTGACCTTTTCTGATTACTTTAAAGCTTTGAAGGGTAAAATTTAAAGAAGAACAATCTTAAGGAGCAAAAATTAAAGACCACCTCAAAATAAGGGCATTTGTGCCCATTCAATCGACAAAAATATATTTAAAAATATGGGTTTTGATAGAATATCAATTTTAATTAGACAGATTTAAGGAGACAAAATGAAAGAAAGGGAAAAATGGAGGAGAGAATTAAAGAGACAAATAAAATGGAGAAATTTAAGGAGATGACTACTAAATGTCATTTATTTTAGGCTTAATTTTCTAAATAAAATATTTGATTTAAAATATGTCAATTCTCTCTAGAAATTGTATGTGCATGTCAATACCCCAAATTTCCTAAAAAATAAAAAGTAATTATGAAACATCCTTGGGCCTTGTGTCTGAGTCCTACGTTATGATTTTTTTATTTTGGGGCAAGGACACAAATAGCCAAGTCGACTGAAATAAATCCCAACAAATAATCAAAGAATTAAAAATCCTACTTTCTAGCCAATTCGCGAGCTCTGGAGTCGCTATACATATTCTATACAACAATGATATAATTTTTATGCACATCCTATATACAATAATTATACAGTTTCTATACACATCCTGTACAGATACATATTATATACAATAATTATACAGTTTCTATATATATCTTATACAGTTTCTATAGAAATTTTAAACAGATGCTTATCCTATACAACAATTATACAGGTCCAATACATATTCTATACATGGTCATAAAATTTAAATAGCCGAATGGCTATATAATGACTTTATTTTGAAAAGGCTATTTTTAGTGGAATTACTTTGGCCGAGTGGCCATGCCATGTCCTTTTCCCTTTTATTTTAACTTAAAGGAAGGTTGTACTTGTAGTTACGGATGAGCATAAAAATCGATAAATAAAAAAATCGGATCAAATTGAACTAATTTAATTTTTTTGGTTTAGTTTTGGTTCTGATTTTTCTAAAATTTCGATGTTCGATTTGATTTTTGATTTTAGGATGTTGGTTTTTTAATTTTTTTCATTTAACCAAAATTTTATAACTTTAAGTTCAAAAAAATAAAAATTACTACACCAGAGGCCTAAAAAGTTTAGATCCAATTACACCCTACCTAATCCCAAAACCCATTAACGGTAGAAAATTTATTTTATTTATATAGTTGACACAATTATTTAAGTTTTTCACAAGTAATAAGTTATATAGGAGTTTTAACATGTTAAGAAAATATCTACATTTACTAATAAGATATATATTTTAAAAAATGTAAATCAACTAACTCGGTTGAGAATAGGTAAGAAAAAGTTCAAACTTTAAAATATTGCCTAGTTATGTTTTTTATTCGAAATTAGGCTCATTTTGAATTAAATTTTGAAAAACAAAATATAAAATAAAATGTTTATTTTACATTAAAAAACATAAAATAACTATTTTTAATTAAAAAGGGGGAAAACTACGGAGTTCAGCATACTTATGCCACTAATTATCTCTTATAGTTTAACTTTGTATTAATTACAATTGGTAGCCAGACACGTAGTTAATAACCTAACTTTAAAAAATATGCTTCATACACGCGTGTATCGTTTCCTCTCTCCCTCCCTCTCTTTCTCTTTCTCTTTTCTAGCCAATCGCTTGAATATCGCGGTCATGTTCGATCGCTTTCCGGCCAGAATCAAAGTGGCGCAACCCCTGGGGTTTGTAGTCATCTTCATTGCATATCTTCCCAAAAAATTACAGTCAATTTGGACGGTGAAATTGTAGATGACATATATATTGTTGAGTGCGGAGCTCCGGCCACTTTCTCCAACCAAGACCAATGCCATCTCAAGCGCCACAACAAGACGAATTCAGCCATACAAAAATTCCTAAATTTTCATGGCCAGATCTTGTCAAAATTGAGTTTGAACATTGTGCTACCTATGACATATTCCGGCGATAATGGCGAAATTGGGTTAATGACATAATACATATTTATTTGTTAATACAAATTAGTATGTGTATATCAACGAAATCAAGTCTCTTTTATACTTGTATTTTGTATTCGTTGATACAATTGTATTCATTAATATAAATTGTATTTGTTGATACAACTTGAACCATCCGAACACAAATGATACATTTGTATACAATTCTATTTGTTGATGCACTTGTATTCATTGATATGAATTGTATTAGTTGAAACAACTTGATTCATATAAATACAAATGATACACTTGTATTTGTATATGATAGACTCGAGCAAATATAAATAATGCATATACTTGTTTATATACAAATACAGATGATAAGTTTGATACATTTGAGAAAGAGGGAAAGAGGTGAAAATACAAAATACAAAGAAGGAGAAAGAGAGGGGAGAAAATACAAAATATCAAAAAAAAAAAAAAAGAGAGAAAAAGAGAAAAGAGAGGTTTGTATTCGTTGATACACCTATATTTGTTGACTATATTTGTTGAAACAAATATAGTGATACAACGGCTAGCCAACTAGAAATGGGCTACGGTTTGTAATTTTGTAATTTCTTGAATTTGCATTTATACTATATAGTTTAATCATAGTATTTGTATATTGTATTTTGTATATAATAGAATCAAGTATGCGATTTGTATTTTGTATTCGCTCATACAAATACAGTTGATAACAGTTTGTTGATACAAATACAATTGATAACGGTTGATATAAATACAGTTGATACAAGGGGCTACGAATTATAATTTTTGAAATTGTAGCTATGAAAACCTATTTTCGCCTATATGTATGTTATTTCTGAAAGTTGCCCTAAAAAATAGCCTATTTTATGAGGAGAAAAATAGCCCATTAAAAGGCCCATAATAAAAAAAGGATAAACAACAGAAAACCCACATGCTCAGGGTCTAATTACTCTCTTTAAACACTAATTTACCTAATTACATTATTTTACCACTTTTAAAGCTTCAGATACATCCCCTTTTCATGCTGGTTGTATGTCTTTCAGATACATGAACAACTAATTATGAAAATTTTAATTAATCAAATCCCTTAATATAAGGCGCAAATCAAGGAATATATCTTTGTTTAATTAATTTTATTTTATTACTTTTTAAAAATAATAAATTCATTAATATAAAACGAAAACATGTATATTTTCACCAAATTTCTTTGATATATTTATTATCAATTTTATACGGTGTATTCAAATACATATATTTAATATCCAAGATACATGTATCTGGTGTTAAAGATGCACAGAACATTCATCAAATTTCATTTAGTGTATGCTTATATGTATCTAGTATAAATTTCATGTATCTATTTACATGTATTTAGTATTAATTTCATATATTTGCTTATATGTATCCAATATTAATTTGATGTATCTGGTATCAATGAATGATACACAAATATGTATTTAATATTAATTTCATGTATTTATTCATTTGATTCTAATATTAATTTCATATATATATTTATATGTATCTAGTATTAATATGATGAAAACACAGTCTCCAATAAGTGATTTAATGTATCTGTTTATATGTATCCAGTATTAATTTAATGTATCTAGTATTAATTTGATGTATCCAATATCAATTTTATACATGTATCTAGTATTAAAGTTGCCTCGTCGGAATATTGATACATGTATTTGTACATAGATACATGCTTAGAAGATGAAGAAGAAACACATATACATCTTTATCAACGTAAACAACAGGAAAAATAACAACCCCAAATTCAAAATTTCTATCAAAGTTATCCCGTCAAAACTTTTAATACATGTATTTGTGCATAGGTACATACTTATAAGAATAAGAAGAAACAAAGATACATCTTTATCAAGCCATGAGTAAGCATCCTCAGCTAAATCCTTCATATAATCATGGCCTCTTTATCTAGATATTGCTACATTAATCTTTTTTTTTGCGCTTGGTAAGCAAAATAGTTTTGTCAGCATACAAGTTTCAGTGGACTCCTCTCTAGACATTGATGAAATCTAAGATGTTTATCATTGAAAAAAAAATTGTATGCCCACGAAAAGGCTTAGAAATTCTTCTAATACTTCTCTAAACTACTCATCTCCGTAAACCCTATCAATAATACACCCTTTGCAAGCAGATGCAATTGTGCTGCTGGATCCAAAGGCGAGACAAGGACAGGGGGTGGAGCGTGATTTAGTGAGAATAAGAAATGAGAAAGAAGGGAGAATCACGATTAATTGTGATTTAAATTTGGGTTGTGCATGATTTGTGGCATGTAAAAAGGTATGTTGGGTATGTGATGTATCTGATGCAAAGAGTAGAGTTTTTTTGTTAACACGTGGTATATTAAGTAATTAAAATAAAGTAGTGAAAGAATTAGTAGATATAGTAAGGATTAGGGGTGGCAAAATCAAACACAACTTGCCCAACCGACCCAATCCATTTAGGTTTGGATTGGCTATTGACCTGCCTATTTGTTAGCTCAACCCATCCAAATTTAACCCAATCCGCCCAATTGCCACCCCTAGTAAGGATGTTTGGCACTTTATGTAGTTTACCCTAAAAAAAAAACTAATTAAAAAATTGAATTGAACGGAACTATTTCGATTCAATGTTCAATACACCCTAACAAAAAATCAAAAGCTGAAAACCGAACGCCTTTCCCTAGTTATAGTATAAACATGAGAGAAAATGCATCAATACCCCCCTAAAGTTGGTCGACATTTGAAAGTAGACACCTAAACTTTACGAGGATCCTATTACCCACTAAATAATTTTAAACTGATACTATTATATTATTTTCAGACGAATCACAATTTTAAAATATAGGTGTTAATCACGCAATAATTATTATTTGACACGTGCTAACTTTATTAAATATGTATATTTTTTATTTTTAGTCTTTTTCTCTTTATATTTTTCCTTTTTCTCTCTTCCCTCCCTCTCTCTTTCTTTTTGACTTTTTTTTCTTATTCTACTTAATTTTTCCCTCCACATATTTCTTCTCCAACATATCCCCTCCACCGTATATTGATTTTTCTTCTTCTCCACCTAACTTTACTTCCTTTTCACTGTCATTATTATAATCAGTAAAAACTTTCCAAAAGTTTTTCTTTACTACTTTCTCAATTTTTATTAAATAATTGATAGTAAAAAAAAAAAATTTTGAACAAATTTTATAATTTTGGGGATATCAATAATTAACTTATCTCATTTTTATATTATTTTTGCAATTAAGATTTTGAAAAGAATGATATGCAACAATATTAAAAATGAAGGTTTGTAGAGAATCAATAATTTTTCTAAAATTCGTAAATAGCTGAATTGAAGCTCGAATAGAAAACTAAATGATACTTCTAATCATCTTGAAATCTATCGGGTTTTATAAAATTGTTCAAAATGTAAAAAAAATGGGGGTAAGAACTTGAAATTGAAGAGAGTAAAATGAAAATGATAAAGGAAAATGGGTAGAGTTATGACGGAAATGATGACATTGAAAGCGGCAGGGTCCATCAGATTTACCAAGAAGAAAATAAAGAAAAAAAGAATAAGAAACAAAGTTAAAATAATAAGAGAAATAAAAAAAATATTTTATAGAAAAAAACTCATAAAAATAAAGTTATAGTCATTTTTGTGGAGTCTTCACGCTCTTTAAGAGAGTGGATATACTCTCTATGCCAAGTGGTTTAAAAATGATATAATAATATCAGTTGAAAATTATTTCATGGGATAATAAAACCCCAATAAAATTTAGATGTCTATTCTCAAATGTCGATCAACTTTAAGAGGGTCTTGATGCATTTTCTCTAAACATAATGACATGCTTAGTTACGTATAGCAAACACAATTGCAACGTTGAAACATAGGTGATATTACTCCATTATTTGCACCGTATAGCCCTTTTTGAGGTCACTCTTCAACTTATGTTCCCATTTGATTTAAAAATCTCTTCATTAGAAGTAGTCTGACTTGGATGAACTTAACTTACTGCTTTAAATTTAGGGTGTGCATTCGATTTTTTCAGTTTGATTTTAATATTATTTATTTATTTCAATTTTGTAAGAGTGTAATTAATCTGAGTCAAAATAAATTTGGTTTGGTTCGATTGTTCTCTATTCGATTTGATTTTTTTGGTTATCTTAATAATTAATAATATAATCAAAGTTATATTTGCATGTTGAAAAAAATAAAAATTATATACAAGAAGAAGTAATAATATTGAATCAATTAAATATACTTTCTAATATAAGCCACGAATAAAATATTAAAATACAATACCTAAAAGTATATCAATAGATGTACAAACGTAAAATATAAACTAAATCATAATTGCCGTTTTAATTTTTTTATTAGAGTATTATATATAATTCAATTTTTTTGGATTTTTATTTTTCTAAATCTGAAACCAAATCAAAAAATCAATCCAAATTAAAATTCAGTTTGATTTAGTTTGATTTTCAATTTAGTCCGAATAATGCACACCATTGGCTTTAATCGTTTATCGAGAACAGGATTTAAATAGATTACCTAAATGGCTATTTGTGCAATCGCTCCTATTTTACTCGGTTGTTACTGTTTAGGCCTTAAATATTGGTCCTGACCTAAAAATGGTTATTTGTGCAAATCCTTATTGATCCATCAACAAGGACAAACCATGAAATCCAAATAGTCATTTTTTTTCCTGAAAATATCATTCCTTTTATTGGGATTCGTGCAATTGCTGAATCAGTTTGAAGCTTTGGTTCTCCTGTCCAAATTGAAGCCAACGTTTATGACCCACTAAGGATTCTTGGAAGAAGATTATTTTTTCTTTTCATGGATCCCAAATATGCAGGAGAAATCTTGAAGTAATTTATGTTGTGTTTTGTTTGTGAGGAAGATGTTTTCTTTTCTTAGTTTTTGTATGTGGGTTTTAATTTTTCTCTGATTATTATGTTTCTGTTGTAGGCATCTGGAGAAAGAAAGTGAATTACTCTCGAGTGCCCGTAAAACAATGTCTGATGAATTGCACAGGCTTCAGGTATTCACTTTTAGCCGTTTACTCTTTTTTTAGCAATTCTATTCCGCTCTGCTTGCGTCTTGCATTTTACACACAAAAAAGAAAAAACTTTCAAGCATCTTCGTTTTTCCTCTCCCTTTTTTGATGAGAAACTACTTGAACAGTAAAGGAACCTTTCTGCTCGAAAAGTTATACTCCCTCCTGACCTGTTTTGACTTGGCACATAGTTTAGAAAAATAAAACAGACTTTTGAATCTCGTGGTTTTAAATTGAAGATATGTCAAATGTACCAAAATACCCTTTAATTTTGTGGCCTTAAAAATGTCACGTGGAAAGTTGAAATGAAAGAGTTGCTAAAAAGAGAAAGGTTCATTCTTTTTAAACGGATTAAAAAGGAAAGTAGGTCAAACAAATTGAAACGGAGGGAGTATTATGCAGTGGCAAAGCCAGGATTTTTACTGATGGGGTTCAAATATAGAGGTAAACACACAAAGAAACCAAGGGGATTCAACATTTACTATATATACATAAAAATAATTTTGATCTTATATATACAATTTAATTTTTTGTAATGAACGCGGGCAAAGTGGAGGATAGGTTTGGAAACATATATTCAAGTCTTAACAAGTTCGCCGCTATGATATCAATGTTCCTCTACTCGAACCTTGAGGACAAGGTTTTTTATTCAGGATGGGGGTATTGTTGTGAACCAAGCCGACTTTGTATGTGCCTATGGGTTAGAAATGGTGAATAGGGCTGATTCAGTTGGGATTATTGGGCTGGCTAAAATGTCAATGTCGGAGAGTTTTATTTGGGATCCAGGCTCAATTATCCATTGGTTAAATAGGACTTGGGGTTAGATAGAAATGGTTATGCAATTATGTCCGAGCTTTGGTTGTTTGCTATCTCTCATCTCCCTTCTATGTTCTAGTATCTCATCCCCTTCTGGTTACCTTCTTACTCTATTATTCTCTCCTTAGTTAGTGTTGTTATTACCTTGTTGTTTGGATTCTAAATTGTAATTTGAGTTGAGTGAATATAAATACGTTCCGTCTTGTGTTAAAAATTGGTTTGCTACATTTTTCGACGAAGGGGTTCGGTCCCTTGCGGTACCCTAGCTTTGCCCATGGTATTATGCAAATGTATTTGCTTGCCTTATTCTTAATACTTTAGTGTCTTGAAAGTTATAAGGTAATCATATATTTAGAGGAAAACCAAAAACGTGATACTCTAGATTTTAACTTGCAAGACAATAGAATCTCTTAGGTATTTCCAAGTAAAATTGTTAAGATATTGAGATTTGAGACTATAGTCTAATATCCTAGGCTGCATCGAGATGTATAGAATGGAGAATTTTTGTTTCTTTCTTGGTTTAATTTGCAGAATTATTGAGTGCTTAACCTATATTGACAGAGTATGTGGCGCTGAGGTATAGCTGGACCTGTTATTATATATGATATATAATATGTTTTAGATGACATTACTTTGGGATGGCCATTAAATGAAAATAACACATTCACTTTCTACAAGCACTAGCCATTGGTGCTCCAACCCAGTCTTAACTCCTTATGGGTCTGGATTGTGGAAAATAATCAGGAGATTGTGGGATGAGTTCTTTCTCAACTCTTCCTTCAAAGTGGGAAATGGGGCTCATCTTCTATTCTGGAAAGACAAATGGCTTGGCTCTACTACTCTTAAGGATGTCTTCCCCAGACTATTCCGTATAACTACTAATCCAGATTCAACCATTGCTCATGGAATTTGCACCTAAGAAGACACCTAAATGACTGGGAAATTGAGGACATGATAGCATTGATTGGGAGTTTGCAGAGCAGTCCAGTTCTCACTCATAGAAGTGACAGACTTAAGTGGGGCAGTAACAAGAATGGTTCTTATTCTGTCAAGGAAGGTTACCTGCTTCTGAGCTCAAACAATCTGATTGACCAATGGCCTTGGAAGCTCATCTGGAAAACTAAATTGCCACCAAAAGTTTCCTGTTTTTGCTGGACCACCTTAAAAGGAGCTTGTTTAACTCTGGACAATCTCATGAAAAGGAAATTTCTTCTAGCTAATAGATGTTACATGTGCCATTGCACCTCTGAGTCCATTAACCACTTGTTCTTACACTGTCCAGTTGCTACAGATGTGTGGAATATGTTCCTCTCTTTTTGGTCTGCAATGGCCTATGCCTCGCACTGTCAGGGAACTCTTTGTCTGTTGGAGTTCTTGGAAAGTTGGGAAGGCCATCAGAAGAATCTGGTCTATGGTTCCTGCTTGTATTTTGTGGTGCTTATGGTTGGAAAGAAACCAAAGATGTTTTGATGGTATTGCAACTGCCACTTCCAATCTCAAGGCCAGATGCTTGACTACTCTCTTTAGCTGGGTTAATCTTACCCCTGTATATAACCCTGATTCTTTTTTGCACTTTATTAGATCTTTAGTCTTATGATAGACCTTTGGATTTTATCAGCTCTTTAGACTTATGATAGGTTCTTGTTATCTTTGTATGAGCTGATATCTCCTCTTTTATAACTATGCATCTCCTTGATGCCTCTGTGATTTATAAAAAAACTTGCTTCATCAAAAAAAAAAATTACTACTTTTTTAATAAGGTTGTAGATATTGAAAACAGTACATATATATAACAAATACATAACCTTCTCGTTCTAAATCTTGGATCCACTCTATCCATTCTGTGAATCCCATTTAATCTTTTTCTGTTTCTCTGCCTGCTCAAGACGAGTGAAAGTGGTCCATATAGAGGCTGATTATGTTCTAACAAAATTGTGCTTTAGGCCCACGAACTTTAAGATATTCTTGCATTTACATGAATACATAGTTCAGAACACGAGCTTGTGGAGATTAGAATGACAAACATTTTGACTAGGCCATGGGGATATCGATCTATGTAGTCATTGAATAATTGTTTAAAGTGCTCTTGAGATAACATTTATTTGATGAGATATTTTGATTCTCAAACGAAAAACAAACAAGAGATCGTTTCGTTTACGGTGAATTTGGTTTGTATTTGGATGAACTTAATTAAGTAGAACCATTGATATTGGACGTCCTGCAGGATGACTAACGTGTATGTAGTAGAACATCTGGGTAAACCAATAGTACCATTATTTTCCCTGGTAGCTTGTTAGCATAGAAGACCCCCTGAGCAGGGGGTTTGCCATCCATGATGCTTCAGTATCCAAACTGACATTGTGGCTGCTGAGATTGTAAAAACTTTGAGAGCAAACCCCTTATTATTAGCTGCTTGTTAACTTTTGTTAGTTTTAATTCCTTTCCATTTGCCTTTCAGTTTAATAAATCAGTTTTATATGTTGTACTACTTGTAGGTTGAGGAAGAAATGCTGATGCGCAAGTTCCATGAACTTATGTCTGCTCATGGTCTAGCAAAAAAGGTACATTCACACTTGTAGAATAGCTTTGTGATCAAGTGTTTGCTATCTTAGTTCCTATAACTGCTCAGCAGACCTGCTAAAGTTGTTTCAATGTGAGGACCGTCCCCTAGCATTGGGGTCTTTGAGCTTTTTCAATAAAGGGAACACTTCTATTTCTCGTCTTCCTAACTCTCCCTTTCTATTGACATCTATTTTAAGGGGTAGTCTGTTCAAAATCCTGCTGTTATCTTCCTTGTGTGTCTTCTTTACGGAACACGCTATCTGAAGGAATGACACAACTGTTAAGATTATTTTCTGAGACTCAATGCACTTTTGGGTAATGTTCTGTGGTCTTTCAATTACCATATAGTTTCTATAATATAATAAGGGCTATAGGTCATCAGTTGTGACGTTTACGAAGGCCCCTTGGATTTTTTAATACAATTTTGACTTGGCAATGGACCTGCTACCCCTTTTTTTTCCACATGAGATAGAAGGTCGTTTCCTCCTTTGTCACACATTCTGTCACTTGACTCCTGGTTCAATGCGTTAGAAAAGTTTTTAGACGCAGGTGTTAAATATGTTGTTTATATCAAAATGTTATTTGGTAATATTTCATTTAGAACCCAAAAGAAAGAGGCATGGTGGAAAATTGAGTTCAGTTGTTTTGACCAGGTAAATTGAAGATATCTGTAGTCCCTATGCAGTTAGTCTGCTGATTTCAAATCAAGCTGAAAATTGGAACCCAAAAAGTTCTTTGCAAGGATGCTCAGCCAGACGGGCATAGAGATCTCTAGCCAGTATGTCAAAACATTAAAGAACCTTTAGTTAAGGCAATCTGTACTACGAAGATTATAGATGTGATATCCTTGATAAAGAGTAATAGCTGAAAAGTGAACTATGCATTCGAAACCTTGCAGCTGATGAATTTTTGCCTTAGTATCCACCTGCTCTTTTCTCTCGCTTAGTCTGAGGTTCTTACACACCAACCAACCCTCATCTTTTGCAGAAAGGTTCCAATGATAATGCTGAGGAAAGGCAGAATGGCCTGGAAGGAGCACTGGGCGACACGACTAATGGTGCTGATGAAAGGCAGAATGACCTGGAAGGAACAAAAGGTGATCACTGATGTATAAGTGAGATAGATATCAGATTCCTAAGCCATCTGTACAGAAATCCGTTGTTAGCCTTTTACACTTACAGTATGCCTTTTTTGGGCTCACATTATAGATGCTTTTAGATTGCTTCTCATATAGATCTCTCAGCTACATAGAAAAGCAATATCTGATATATGCTTCTTGATAGCATAGATAATACAAGCTCGTTTCCCATGTCTCTGTCCAGATTTATACTTGCTTAGTACTTTAATCGACAGAGCTTATTGCAACATCCGGTCCTGCATCGGACAGAAGGGATGTTTCGGCAGCTTATAGGGGAATTTCATAGCTCTTCACTCCACGAGCTAGCTTTTGTGGTTGAAGTTTGGTGTGTCCGTGATAGTTGGATTAGTGCTAGTCTCGCCTCGTTCCGAGCCAGTGTCATAGTTGAGTCGGGCGGTTGGACTATAGCATGGGCATTGCCAATTCAGTAGGAGGGTGTAAGACCCAGTTCCATATTGAACAACAAAAGGGAGGCCTGAACACCTTATAAGTGGTGTGCAACCCTTTATCTCATGAGCTAGCTTTCAGGTCGGGTTAGGTGGGTCAGTGACATTATGCTTAAATATTGTGCACGGCGGAGTTTGAACTGTTAAGCTGAAGGATTTTTAGACCTCAAACCTCCGACCCTCCACGCAAACAAGAGAACACATTATAACTTCCTTAGATTTTCTGGAAGCTTGCTACTCCTGTGTTGTATTCCACCATTCTGATAGTCTTGACAAATTAAAGAAAGCTATCCATGCATCAAAAAGAGAGGGCTTCTTGTGCAACGTTGCAAGCACTTGCCTATTAACCAAGTTAGGACAAGTTTTATGTGTCCTTTTATTTAATAGTATTGGGGACCAAAGACTGCTCAGTTTGAGATTTGAGTATATTCTTCTTTGTTTTTTTTTTTGTAACAAGAGAACCTGCAGCTGCTAGTAAACCCTGCTCCAGTGTAATAGCCCGCAAATCACACAAGAAATGGTAACCATACCAAGCAAGTCCTGCGCGATGAGTTGATGATTTCGACTGAGAAGCACATGCAGGTGGTATCGAATCCAAGACCCCTGTTTGGGAGATCCCCTACTCAACCAACTTGGCCACCACCGAAGTGGCATAAGATTGAGTATAATTAATTTAATGACATTGGAGGAACGAGAAAAGGGAAGTCAAGCCCTTATATACTATATATCAAAGAGCTTTTATAGCTACCAGTAGCCTGCAAAGTTCATTCTTGATGGATCTCATTTTCCTTTCTATTTTTTTGGTTCCCCCTTTACCACTACACATAGGAACGAGCTTAGAGACACCTTGAATTGAATGTGAAGCACGAAAAATGGCACAAACAAAATGATTATTAGCATACAAAGCATGTAATCAATAGATCAAAGTGAACTTGGGAATCTTGGACCATGATTTTTTACTATGTTGCTCGCACTCTTTAAAAATGCCTAGATGTGTCTGATCCTCCAAAGTAGTGCATTTTTTAAGAATTCAACACGAGTATGACGCCATTTTGGAAGCGACCAAGTAACATAGGTTTTTTTTGTGTGTTATACACAAGGAAAATGTGGCATATCTTCTTTTAAGTTGTCAACCTGTTAGGTATTAGCACATGACGTTTAGCTGCTAATCAATGAGTCAAGCAATGGCATAGTAGACAGGTAAACTATACAAGTGCAAAAGATTAGGGGATTAGGACAGTGCAATATGAAAAATTGGAAGTCACTAATCAAAGAGTTTCTTCTAGTGCCCATTGGCTCATCTAAACTCCTAAAACAAACTCCTAATTCCTACAAATCTATACTAGAGGTAACACCAAAAACAAATCTTCAACCTTTTGATCCTAATTCTCTTCATGGCAGCAGCTTTACTCCCCATGCAATTTGGCATACCAAAGTTCAATTCTACTTGTATCATGCAAGAATGAATCGACAGTGGAGATAGCCTGCAATAATGTTACCAAAAATGTTACAATTATCTTCTCATTGATCCTTCCTCAGAAAAATATAGCTACACAAGTCACATAAGTATTTTTTTTTATCTTCTATCAGTTGAAAATTATGTTCAAGACCATACGTATAGAATTACTGAAATAGAAGTACCTATTAGGGGTCATTTGGTACGTGGATAAGGATTATAACTTCCGGATAAAATTTGGGATTAATTTTATCTCATTATTGAGTTTGAATTATTAGCTAATTCCGGAATTATTTTACCCCACCATTTATACTAAAACGGTAGGAACAAAATAATCCTATGAGATATCACAACCCACGGGATATCATTACTTATCACATCCAGCGTATCAAATGCCCCCTTAAAAGACAAAATAATGTTAAGCAGGTAATCTTTGTCTCTACCTAAAATTCCCTGGATAACAATGCTTATATAATCTTTCTTATTACTATTACACTTCATAAACTATTCATACCTAGCAAGTGAACCAAACAACTTCCAACTAATTCTCAAAATTAGGGATAAATGGAAGAAAGTGCTTACTTGGATCAGAGTTGATGAGCATAGCCGTGCCTCCAAATCCACAAGTCCCACCATTGCTTTTGGTTTTCTGCCAGTAACTATTGAAAGCATAAGAAGCATGAGCCACAATAGTGTCAGGGTAATAACAGCCTCCAGTAGGACTAATAGCTTCACAATTAGCAGCTCCTTCACCACATGCATAGTCTAATGCCTCTTGCAATGTCTCTGGTGGTACACTAGGCTTAGCTACACACCATAGCCCATTACTACCATGCACCCCTCCACCTCCTATTGCTGGTGCAGCTGCTGGACTCCCAATCCCACCCCAACCCCCACCATGAGATGGAATACAAGGTGGCAAATGGGGTCCATAAGATGGGCTGACAGGATTGAACAATGGAGGAGCCATTTCAGGAGCAAAAGGAGGTGAAATGTTTCCAATTAATGGAGGAAGTGGACTGTTAGCAGCAAATGCTGGAGAAGGCATATTTGGATTTGGGGCTAATGGGGTTGGCCTAGTAGGAAAATTAGTGTATTTTGAGTCAAAAGCTGAGAGCTTTCTGCTTAAGGGTCTCCCTTGTTTTGGGTTCTCACTAATCAAGAAAATCTTGTTTAGGCTAAAATTTCCTAACTTTTTCATAGACCCTAAATGACTATTCAGCAAAGTTTCAATCTTTTCATCCAAATTTCCAAAGTTCACTACATAGGGTGATTTAACTTGTTGAAAGAACTCAAGCAGAGGTTTAACATATTCATCAGCCACATCTTGGTCCAAACAGTTGGAAGAAAAAGAAGTGGACACTTTGATTTCAGCCTGCAAACCCCACCTTGTAAGAGAGTAGTAAATGTTCTTGACTGATGGCAAGATTAAGCTCATTCTGTTTTCTTGATTTTTTTTGCACAAAAGAGTGTGACCAACAAGAATAGTGGTGATGTTGGTAGCTGGATAGTGAGCTAAAACATTGTTTCTTAGCCAATTTTCAGCTTCAAGAACACTAGTGGACACTCCATAAAGGTCTTCAATAGACAAAGAAACTGCAATAGTAGTAATGCCAGTTCTTGGAAAACTCTTTAGTGACACAAGAGTTGTTAGCTCCTCCACTGATTCATGACCAACTGCAGCTGCAAAATTAGTTTTATAGAAACTTAAAACTCAAGAAAAAAGAAAAATCCATAAAGAAACAAACAAATAAGTAGAAATGTAGAAACAAGATTCACTTACCATTTAGAGCAAGATACAGAAAGAATAGATGGGAAAAACACCAGGGCTTAAACATTTTGTTGTTCTGGAGAGGAAATGGGGTTTGGTTAGATGATATTTTGAGAATTCATTTACTTGATTTTGGTGTAGAAAAGCAGAGGAAAAAAAAGGTGTTGGGGTGTAAAGCATGGTACTATTTGTAGAGGGGTACAAGTCTCACAGTTTTGTTGTCCTTTGGCTAATTGTCTTTTAGTTCTCTTTGGAATCTGTGCTTGGAATGGTAGTACCAAAAGTGCAGAGGGTAGTGGAAGGAAATACTCCTCCCTCTGTAACTTGATACTCCATCAGTCACTCCATTTCAAAAAATTTGCCATTTTGGTTCTTGAAATTCAAATTTAGGATCCGTTTGACAATGAAAATTTTTCACGTTTTTTTGAATTTTTTTTCCAGCTTATTTAAAAATTAGTATTTGATCATAAAAAATTCAATTATAACTTAAAGTTATATTTGAAATTTGGAAAACAGGCAAAATCCTGTTTTTACTTTTAATTTTTTTTTCAAATCTATCCTAATTTTTTTATCTTCATAAAAAAACTTTATTAAATTCATATTTCAATTTTTTACAAATAAATTACATTTAAATTTTAAATATTTATTGTAAAAAGTAGGGGTATACATGGATCGGGTTGGTTCGAATTTTTTAAATACCAAACCAAATCATTAGTGTCGGGTTTTTAAATTTATAAACAAAACCAAATCAATAAAAGTCGGGTTTTCCAACCTCGAGATTTTTCGATTTCTTTGGACTTTTCGGATTTTTTCGGGTTTTTTCCGGTAAAGTCTTCATATAAACATATAATTAACTTGTGCTTCAAATATTTCTTTAGTCCGAGCAAAAAACAACTATTTAAGGTATTTCTTAAAAAATAACACAAAATATATTCACTTTATTTGGAATTTATGAAGTGAGTGATGACAATAAAATATTCAACCAAAAAAATAATGAAATTGCATAGAATAAATATTGCATATTAATAAGTTATAATAAAAATAATTATAATTTAAAAATATTAAGTCATGCTAAAATAAGTCTAATAAGTATTAACTACAGACTAAATATTAAATAAAAAAATAAATTAATTTATGTATTTATGTAAAATTAAAGAATAAATATCGATCTAACATGATTGTCATTCCTAGTATTGGATTGAATAATCTTTTGTTAACATTCGTATTGATTTGAGCTTTATTTGAGTTACTAATATCTATAGATTGTAAAATGACTTATTGGACTATTTAAAATATAAGTTTAAACTTGAAATAATATATTGAAAGATAAAAACTATACAAAAGTTGAAGAAATATTTATAAATTACATCACAATAAATATTTTTATGTATAAAATATTTTTAAAAATTGTATACATATAATATTGGGTTGGTTCGGTTCGGTTGACTTTTTTAGTTAAAACCAAACCAAATCAATTATAATCGGGTTTTTTTCTAATACCAAACCAAGTCAAACCAAACCACTAGTCGGGCTTTTTTTGCAGGTTGATTCGATTTGCGGTTTGGTTCGATTTTGTACGCCCCTAGTAAAAAATATGATCAAACACAATTCTAACTCCAATTTCAACTTTGAAATTCAAATAAAGTAAATCCTCTTTTGTTTTCATAGCCAATCGCACAAATAATGAATTTTAATTAATATTTTCAAATATACTTTTCTTCTATTACTATTACTATAAAAAGATTATATAATTCATACTACTGTAATACTTTTCGTATTATTTTAAATATTTAATTAATCTAGCTAATATTAAAAATTTCTCTCGAAAAAAAGGAAACTTGTTGAGTATGGTAATTATTAACGTTTACAATGAACACAAAGACCCAAAAGAGACAGAGACAGCAATCAAAGAAGTTTGCTTTGTTCAGACATCCAGCTCTGTTCGTTTCTGCTATGCTTTTTGGACCATCGGTAAAAGAGTCAAGATGTTCAGTTAAACGGTGCCGTTTGCGGTAAAAGGACGATTGACTGGACCCCAAAATATATTAGGGCATAAAGATTTTAACTTTTATTTTCCTTAAAAAGAACTTATACTATAATTGCATTTTAATATGTTGTACAATGTGTAATTTTGGTCATGGAATTTATCTTTTTTTGTATGATTTTAAATAAATTATAAAAGAAAAAGATTTTTTACCCTCCTCTAGGAGTGGCATGGTATGGTATATACCGAATTAAAATTTTTAATATTATAATATTTGATATGGTATATGATATACATTTCAAAAAAATTTGGTATTCGATATGGTATTGAGTATTTATAAATAACATACCGAAATATCGAATAACATACCGAAGTATATAGTTACACAAATAATTTATATATATTATTAAAATAGTAACGAATATACAATTTGATAGTATAAAACTAAATGGTTAGACGTCGAAACTTGTACTACTCTATCTTGATTGAAATGTATTTTTTGTGTAATTAATTAACAAAAGGAGTTGTGTGTACTTTCTTTTTAATATATTTTTCTACATGTGTTATGTGTTAGCATGATACAATTGAGACTTTTTAAAAAAAAAATCAAAGTCATAATACTCTATTATACAATTATATATTAATCAAAGTGGATCAAACTATGGTTATCGATATACCATACCGCAAAATACCAAACTAGTTTGCTATGATAATGGTATAATATTTTTAAAAACTAAATATCAAAATTATCGTACAAAATTTTAAATACAGTATCATACCATACCATGCCTACTCTATCCCCCACCCCCCCCACACACATATACACACTTGATTAAGACCTTATATTACTAAACATAGAAATATTTTTTCTTATTTACAAAACATAATAAATATATTACAAAACATAACAAATCTGGAAAAATTGAAAGTGTGCAACCCTTCCCTTCCCCCTTCTCCTTCATGCTAATCTCCCAGTTTTTTTTCCTAATCAATGCTAATCCTCACTGAAATCAAAAGAGAAAAAAGCTATTAGCATATTAGTTTGGTGTTCCACGCTAATCCTCACTTAATTTTTGCTTTGGGTTTGATTCCATCAACATAATTAGGATTTGATTTGGCGTTCTTCTATTGTTTTGCTTGTTGAATTCTCTATTATTTTAAAATATTATGGTATCAATTTCATCGTTTTAGAATGGAGGCTGTGAAGAAATCAAGTTTCTTCCACATGTAGTTATCTTTCTTCTGAAATTGAGTCTTCTGGATACGGTTGGCCATGAAAACCAAAAACATATTCACTTTATTTAAAAAATTTGAAGTTAGAGTTGGAGTAGAAGTTGTGTTTGGCAATAGTATTTGGAGTTAATATTTAGAATTCAAATGTATTTTTATAAATTTTTTTTTGAATATGTAATATAATTTAAATGGAGTTATTTTATGAAAATAAAAATTTTAAAATAAAAAAGTGAAATCAAATAAAGTGAAAATACCTCCAAAATTCCAAATACAACTTGAAGATGTATTTGGTGTTTTTGTGGTCAAACAAGAATTTCGAAATAAAGTGAATAATATTCATGGCCAAATTATCTACATTTTTTATTCGGAGAAGAAAGGAAGTTCTGGGAAATGGTTAGAGAAGAAGATATCCAAGCCCTTAAAAGTTGTATATAATGTTATTATACTTGTATCAAATTTTCATAAATTAACATGAATTTTGTACAAAATTTTTACGGTTATACATATTTAATAGTGCATGTTTTATATTTAAATCACAATCAAGATTTGATGCGTGTTTTTTTTTAGAAACCTAGTATGTGTTGGGAAAATAACAATAGTAATCTCACTCAGGAATAATATCCACGTTAAATAGCAATAACAAGAAGAAAGTAATAACGATACCAAAATATTTTAATGGGGTAACTATAATATCCGAATAGTGTAATATAATAACAATATTTATTACAACTTGGTAGAGTCAAGAGACTACTACACCTTCAAAAGAAAACACACAACTTACTATAATATTACTCCCACTCTATTATCTCACAGACTATAAAAAATCTATGGATTACTCTCTCTATGCTCTCTATTGCTCTCTCTGTTTTGGTGTATGAAATAAGAAGCCGGGGGTTTCCTTTTATAGCCAAAGGATCCACCCAATCAACCAATTAGAATTGATTTCTGCAATTTGCAATTGCAAGCTGTTTTCTCCATCACCAAAACTGTTTTGGCCAAAACCTGTTTTCATAACTTGTTACTGGTTGTTGCAACAAGTTATTGTTTCAACTTGTTGCCACTTTCTTTTTCTTTTTCATTTTTTTATTTGTTTTATTGGTCCCACAAATTTCTCCCTTAATTTTGATTTTTCTTCTTCATTCCAAGATTTGATCTCAGTCTCTGAAAGTCGTCAAACTTTAGAGGCTTTGTGAAGATATCCGCAACTTGATCGTGAGATTTCACATACTTGAGTTCTACCTCCTTCTTGGCAATGCATTCTCTGATGAAGTGATATGTTGTGTTTATATGCTTGCTTCGATCATGATACACCGGATTCTTAGCAAGTGCTTCTGCGGATTTGTTGTCAACACAAATCACTGTGGCTTCAATTTGTGGCAAATTGAGCTCCTTCAACAATCTTCTCAACCAAATGGCATGACACGTACAGGATATTGCTGCCACATACTCAGCTTCACAAGTCGAGAGAGTAACAATAGATTGTTTCTTTGAACTCCAAGAAACAACACAATCACCCAAGAAAAATACAAAATCTGTTGTGCTTTTTCTATCATCAATATCTCCTGCATAATCACTATCACAAAATTTCACAAGATTAAAATTATTAGAAGAAGAATAAAATAACCCGAGGTCCATCGTACCTTTTAGGTAACGAAGTATTCTTCTAGCAACTTTCAAGTGAGTGGAGGTAGGGGCTTCCATGAAGCGACTTACTACTCCAACTGCAAAGAGTATATCTGGTCTCGTACAGGTCAAGTACCTCAGACTTCCCACGAGACTTTTGAACAGAGTGGAGTCCACCTTTTCACCATCATCAAACTTTGATAATTTTGTTCCACTCTCCATTGGGGTGTTCACAGGGTTGCAATCGAACATATTGAACTTCTTCAAAATCTCCTTTGTATAGCTTTCTTGAGATATGAAGATGCCTTCCTCCATTTGCTTCACTTCTAGGCCCAAGTAATATGACATGAGCCCTATGTCCCTCATCTCAAACTCAAAGGGACATAGCTCTCTTGAAAGCTTCAAACAAACTTGGGTTATTACCCGTTAGAATAAGATCATCAACATAAAGACATACAAGCAGAATATCTCCATTAGTATGAACTTTAATGTAAAGAGCATATTCATGAAGACAACGAGTAAACCCATTATCTTGAAAATACTTATCGATGCGACTATTTCATGCTCGTGGAGCTTGCTTCAATCCATATAAAGCTTTCTTCAACTTCAACACTTTATCTTCGTAATTTTTGATCACAAAGCCCAATGGTTGCTCAACATAGACTTCTTCTTCAAGATATCCATTCAAGAATGTCGACTTGACATCTAGTTGATGGATTTTCCACTTCATTTGTGCTGCCAACGAGATCAGCAAATGAATCATCTCCATACGGGCAACATGTGCATAGACTTCCTCATAGTCAAATGCTATGCCTTTGCTTATAGCATTTAGCCACAAGTCTTGCCTTGTATCTCTCCACCTCTCCATGAGCATTCTTCTTTGCCTTGTATACCCATTTGACTCCAATTGCTTGATGACCCTTGGGAAGAATTGTTAATTCTCAAGTGTTATTCTTTTCTATTGACTGAATCTCCTCCTCCATGGCTTGTCTCCACCTTTTGTCTGTAACAACTTCATCAAAATTCATTGGTTCACTATCAGCAAAGAGACAACACAAAAAATCAAAATTAGTAACTTCTTCAGTGTCATCATAGAGTTCTTGGATGCTCCTCATCCTTTGTGGCCCTTCACTTGAACTCTCTTGAGACGAAGGAGATGCAACATTTATTGGTGAAGGAGGTGGGGTTGCATCTTGTGTAGGTTTCATGATCTTCTGCTCTTCTTCATCTCCGAAGTATGGAAGAAAATCATATGTTCTTTCTTCTTGAGCCTCCCAATTCCATGTGGTTTCTTCATCAAATTCAACATCACGACTTACCACCACCTTGTTGTTGCTTGGGTTGTACAATTTGTAGCCTTTTGAACTTGGGTCATAGCCAACAAACACATACTTGACACTTCGATCGTCAAGTTTTGCTCTCCCTTGATGTGGAACATGAGCATAGGGTATGCTCCCAAATATTTTCAAGTGCTTGACACTTGACTTTCTTCCTCTCCATGGTTGAGGGGTTTTATCTCTCACATTTCTTGTTGGAGATCTGTTGCTCAAATAAACTGCACAAAAAACAGCCTCGGTCCAAAATTCTTTTGGCAGATTTTTAGCTTTCAACATACATCTAGCCATATTAAGAATAGTTCTATTCTTTCTCTCTGCAACGCCATTTTGTTGGGGTGAGTAAGGTACCGTTAGAGGACGACGAATTTCATGAGACTGACAAAAGTCATTAAATTCTTTTGAAGTGAATTCGCCTCCTCTATCGGACCTTAAGACTTTTATTTCACAACTGTTTTCCTTTTCTAGAAGTGCTTTGAAATTTTTGAAAGCAACTAAAGCTTCTGATTTTTGTTTCAAAAAATACACCCAAGTCTTTCTACTGAAATCATCAATAAAGAGTAAGAAGTATTTACTTTTACCAAATGAAGGTGGATTGATTGGACCACACACATCGTTGTGTACAAGATGCAATGGCTTGCTTGTTCTTGACGTGGTCTCCCTCGAAAAACCCTTCCTTGCATGTTTTTCAAGAAGACAGTCTTCACACAATAGATTGGGATGGTTGATTGAAGGAATCCCATGAACCATATCCTTTTCTCCCATTGATTTGAGTGCTTCAAAATTCAAGTGCCCAAATCGCATGTGCCAACACCATGATTCATCTTGCACATTAGCCTTCAAACACTTTACATCAATGGTCTTAAGATTCAAAGGGAACAACCTGTTCTTTGCCATATGAACTTTAGCAATTAAGTTGCCACTTGAATCTCTAAGTTAAAGATGCATATTTTTCATATGAATATCGTATTCTTTTTCAAAAAGTTGGCCCAAACTCAAAATATTACTTTTTAATTTTGGCACATAATAAACATCGGTAATCAATTTGTGACCACCATCTCTACAGGAGATTAGAATCGTACCTATCCCTTCAATTTGAATCTTTGAGGTATCTCCAAAAGACACATTACCTTTCACCGTGTTCTTGATCTCCACAAACTTGTCTTTATGCCCACACATATGATTGCTTGCTCCATTATCAAGATACAATGAACTACAATCATTTGTATCTTCTTCTTTGAGTGCCATTAACAATGTTGACTCATTCTCTTCTTTGTTATTGTCAACAAGGTTAGCTTTCTCTTTAACATTACTACGACATTTCCAAGAGTAATGTCCAAATTTATGACAGTTAAGCACTCAATTTTAGATTTGTCATACTTCGTTTCATTGGTACCTTGATAAGCTCCACGTCCTCTTCCTCCTCGTTTTCCACGACCATGGCCTCTGAATGTTTGGTGGCTTTCATCTTCAGTGTTGAATTTGTTAACATAATTCCTTCCTCTTCCACGACCTCCACAACCGCCACGACCTCCCCATTGTCCATTTTCTCTATAACTCTTTTTACCTCCATAATCTTTGAAGGATGCCTGTGTTTTAAGAAGTTGCTCCAATGGCTCTTCTTTTCTCCTTTTGATCTTTTCTTCGTGGGCTTGTAAAGAACCTTCCAATTGCTCGATCGTCATAGAGCTTAGATCCTTAGACTCCTCAATAGCGCATACCACATAATCAAATTTAGGTGTTAACTAGCAAATGATCTTTTCCACCACACTCACATCATCTACCTCCTCCCCGTACCTTCTTAGTTGATTCACAACAACCATCACTCTTGAACAGAAATCCGAAATGGATTCAGATTCTTTCATTTTTAAAACTTCAAAATCAGCCCTTAGAGTTTGAAGTTTTACCTTCTTCACCTTATCAACTCCTTGGAGAAAATTTTGTAAAATCTCCCAAACTTCCTTTGAGGTGGTTGCATCGGTCACCTTTTTAAACATGCCATCATCCAAACATTGGTAGATGAGAGTGAGGGCTTGTTGATCTTTCTTCCTTGTTTTTAACAAGATATCTTTCTCATTTTGAGAAAAAGTTTCCTCATTGGCGGGCTTTGTATACCCTTTGTCTACAATGTCCCAAACATCTTGAGAGCCAAGGATGGCTTTCATTCATAGACACAATTTTTCATAATTTTCTTTTGTGAGATGGGGGTACTAAAAGGACAGTGGACTATTATTTTCCATGGCTCTGACACCACATTGTTGGGAAAATAACAATAGTAATCCCACCCAAGAATAATGTCCACGTTAAATAGCAATAACAAGAAGAGAGTAACAACGACACCAAAATATTTTAACGGGGTAACTATAATACCCGAATAGAGTAATATAATAACAATATTTATTACAACTTGGTAGAGTCAAGAGACTACTACACCTTCAAAAGAAAACACACAACTTACTATAATATTACTCTCACTCTATTATCTCACAGAGTATAAAGAATATGTGGATTACTCTCTCTATGCTCTCTATTGCTCTCTCTGTTTTGGTGTATGAAATAAGAAGCCGGGGGTCTCCTTTTATAGCCAAAGGATCCACCCAATCAACCAATTAGAATTGGTTTCTGCAATTTGCAATTGCAAGCTATTTTCTCCATCACCAAAACTGTTTTGGCCAAAACCTGTTTTCATAACTTGTTACTGCTTGTTGCAATTGCAAGCTATTTTCTCCATCACCAAAACTGTTTTGGCCAAAACCTGTTTTCATAACTTGTTACTACTTGTTGCAACAAGTTATTGTTTCAACTTGTTGCCACTTTCTTTTTCTTTTTCATTTTTTTTAATTTGTTTTATTGGTCCCACAGTATGAACTTTATATAAATTTTATATTGATTTTATACAGTTATTATGCATAAAATTATGATCAAATTCTAAGCCTATATATATATATATGTATATATATATATATATAATTTTCATACATGAAAATTATAGCAAAATTTCAAGTCTTGAGCGAGATTTACACATTTCATACCTGGTTCTCAGTCATAGACATATCAATGAACCTTCCCTTCAAAACGTTTTGACATCCAAAGTACCTTTTCTTACCCATGCTAGCAACTTTTCAACATTCTTGTTTACCTTGGGAGCGGTCTTGACAGAAGAAGTTGAACCAGATCTTTTGATGGGATGATACTTCTTTTTCTTTGGAGCTTCTTGTTGATCATCACCAAGAGGGTTGTCAGGATGAGGGACCTGGTCCTCAGCAGAGAAAAAAATGATATAAGATTGAGTCTGTTCACTGTAGACCTGGTTCAGTCTAACACTTTTCGTTAGAAAATTAAAGTTTATATATAGGTCAAATACTATTTAATATGGGTATATATTCTAATTTGAACGCTCTTAACACGAACTGGGATAGGCTATCCTAGCAGCAAAGGGAGTTCAAATTATTTTGAAAGTCCGAGTTCAAGTCTCCACAAAAGCATTTATACGTGCTAACTTTGTTTTAATCTTTTTCGGTTCGCTTCTTTGTTGTGAAGTTGAGCATAAAATCTTTAAATTTTTCTTAAATAAAATTTACATATTTAGGAACTACATAAAAAGTATAAGTCATAATAATTTACATTTAAAATATTTAAAAGGCATATGAAAAATTTTATACAAAGAAAGATTCGTCTAATAGTTGATACTCCAAACAGTGCATCATACAAAGTAAAACATAAAGAGTAATATATTGGATTATATTTTACTTGTAGCATTTTTTTTTGTTAAGTCGTTGATGTTTGTCTTGATTTATACAATTATTAATTATACTACAAATGTTCTTATGATTTAGATAAATATCGTGTAATCTGATTCAAAAAATTTAATGCACCTACACAGATTTTGATGCACCTATTCATAAAAAAAAATTAGTTACTTTTTCAAGGCCTAGTGTCTATAGTGACCGTTTAACATAGACCTCTTCTTGTAATATCTATTCTGAAAGGTATTTTTAGCATTCATCTAATATAGCTTAAAACCCATAAATCTTGCAAAAGCAATCAACATCCTTATTCTCTTCATTCTAGCTACAAAAGCAAAAATTTCATCATAATCGATCCCTTATTCTCGATTATATTACTGCACAATTAAGTTAGATTTGTTTCTGGTAATGGTGCTTTGGTCATCCAATTTGTTTTTGTAAATTCATCTAAATTTTTATTATGATTTTCTTTATCTAACGAGAATCAAGTGTCATATTTTACTTCGTTCAAACTGGTTCAATTTTTTTCTGATTGCAACTATCCAAACTGCATTCAACAAAGCTTTCTTGATGTTTTTATGCTCAATCATAAAAACATAAGCCGAGAAGGCACACATATTTCTCCATTTTGATCTGGTATGTATTTCTTTATACAATGGAGGTGAGAGTGTTTTCAGTTGGACACATCCCTTTATGCCTTCAGTTGCTGGTCAATTTCTTCATTAACTTGTGCACTGAATGAAATAGGTTCATACTGCATAGTTTCCTCTGTTGAAGTGGATTGACCACTACAAGTGCTCGGCTGATCAGGCATACTCTCTGCTTCTCGATCACCTTGAACCAGTGTTTTGGTTGACACATTCACCTATTATTTCTCGTTTTTAACAGGCGATAAGGCATAAGTACCATCCTAAACTATGACCGAAATATCAGAGACACACCTAAACTTTACATAGGTCCTATTATCCATCCCCTTCCCACCTCTCAAACTTATTCTTTGTATATTTTGTGCTCTTTTTGTGCTCTTTTTGTGCTGACGTGACAAATAGAGTATATCTCACTCTCTCAAGAAGCAACAAAATTACTCATTTTCTATTAATCAAATATATTTTTATATATATATTTTATTTTATTTTTCTTTCTCTCTCCCCCAATCCCCAACCCCTATCCCCAACCTCCACCCCACCTACCATCAATTTTTTTTATTTTTTAAAAAAGTAATTTTGTTCCCCACCCCCACCACCACCATACCCCACTCCACCCCTCAATTTTTTAATTTTTTTTAGATAAAATCTTTAATTTTTTTTAGATAAATATTTTAATATTTTTTGTACCCTTACCCCCCCACCTTACCCCAATCCCTCCACCTTCAACCCCCAACCCCATCCACCTCAATTTTTTTAATTTTTTTTATGTACTCCACCCTACCTTCATCTTACCCCCTTCCTTCCTCCGGTCCACCCAAAATTTAATTTTTTTTGAGAAAAAAATACTTGTACCCCAAAAAAGTAAAATATTTACCCTCAAATGCCTCATTACTCTTATGCCTCATTTTTATCCTAAAATGACATATCTAAAAAAAAAATGAACTGATGTCATGCTGACATCAGCGTCCACCATTTTTTTCCTCTCTGATACCATCGTAGTATATTATATTATATGAATATACTTTGATGGTATCAAAGAGTAACTGAGCAGTGTCTGCATTGAAAAACTAATTCTTCCTCCTTGATACCATCAAAGTATAATATATTCTAGTGATATCAAAGAGTAACTGAACAATATTTTCATTAAGGTTTCCTTTAGTCCTTCGATGAGATTACTCAATCATCCATTATACTATCACAGTATATCTATATACTTGCATGGTATCATTGAGGCATATTTTAGTTCTTCAATATTTTAATTTAAAAATAGTTAAAAAAGAGAGTCATAATTTAGATATAATTTTTTTTAATTTGCAAAAAGATAAAAAAATTATAAAAGTATATTTTCTACTAATTTAGAGTGTAATAAATAAGCTTGTGATTTTAATAATTTTCTCTTAATTATTTCTTATTTATTTCTTAAAAAAGAGTTCAGTCCTACATGATACCGATAGAGTATTAATATACCGACAGAGTATCACAGAGAATTAAGTGCAGACCTATATGATACCAATAGGGTATCAATATACCGATGGAGTATCACAGAGGATTAATTCATGGTAGTGACGATGATGTCATGCTGACGTCATGCGTGAAATTAAAAGGGAGAAAGCGGGTATGCGGGTAAATTATTTGGGTCGCTGATCCATTAAACTTAAATAGATTGGGTTGGGTCTATTTTGAGTAAATAATTTCATAATTGAGTTCATTTTGTGTAATTTTCTCATTTTTTAATATAATTTTTTCTTAATTTTTTTTTTGTACCCCACTCCCACCCATCTAACCCACCCCTCCACCTCCGCCTACTATCCTACCTCATACCACCCCACCGCCCACCTACCCAACCCTCCCCCCTAACTTATCCCCTAAAAAATATTTTTTATTCTCTAGCTCCCTCCTTCATACCAAATACACCCTAAGTAAAAAAATATATAAAAGAAAAGAAGAGATTTAAGTGGGATGTAAAGGAAAGAAGAAATAAAGGAAGAAAGAAGAAAAAAATAATTTTCAGGTGGTAGCGCGTGCACAACACCCTGTGCAAGAAATTTGGTTATCTAGTTTCAAGGTGTAAATAATCACATTTCAAAAGAGTTCAAGGGATAAAATGACCTATGTAAAGCTTAGTTGTGTCTCTAAAATTTCGGTCATAATTTAAGGTGATACTTATGCTTTATCTCTTTCAAACAGTGTAACAAGTTCATCATGATCATCTGTTGTGAAAGATGTCAAAGATGATATGTACACTTTCTTTGACACACTTGAATTTCTTATTTAACACCTTGTAAGCTTTGCTTTGTGAGGAGTACACGTGAAATATGCTCTCTTCACTTTTGCTTCACATTTATCAGGAGCTTCTTTATCATTATTGTGAACAAAACACTTGCAGTGGAATGCTCTGAGATAGGTGAGATTTGATTATCTTACTTTGAGTAATTCATATGGTATTTTCTCAAGCAATGGTCTTATCATATATTGATTGATGAGTTAGCATGTCGTATTCACAACTTTAACCCAGTAACTCTTTAGGAGATCACTACAATGAGTATTATTCTTTCCAGATCTTCAAGAGTTTTATTTTTTTCTCTCTATCACTCTGTTTTGCTATGAAGTTTTAGGAATAGAGAAATTGTAATCTATTTTCAGAGTTGCGTAGTGTGTCAAGAATTTTGAGTTTTTAAACTCTGTCATGATCAGCTTGAATGCTAACAAGTTTACAATTGAGTTACATTTGAACCTGTATAGCAAATATGACAAATGTTTCAAAAGTTTCATCTTTGAATCTAGAGTAGTCATTCCGTCTCTACTTGAAATTCTCATGAGACCACAAATATTCATGTGAAAGAGTCTAGACATCTTGAAGTGCTCACCATTTTCTTGAACTTAAATGATGAATTTACATATTTTTCTTTGGCACAAGCATTACACATCATCTCTTCATGAAATTTTATTTTGGAAAATTCATGAATCATGTCTTTCATAACTAATTTACTTAAATGAGAAAAGCTAGCATGACCAGTCTCTTATGCCAAAGTAAAGAGCTAACTGTAATAACACTTAGGCAAGTAAAATTAAGCCCGATAGATTTTAAGATGTCAGCCTTATAGACATTTGTTTATCTTAAGCCTCTTAAAATCAGATCTCCAAATTTTAGACTTGTAACTTGACATTCTGTTGAAGTGAATCACTCGTTGTTACCTTTGTCACACATTTGTGAGATACTTACAAATTTTGTTTCAGCCCTTTCACGTAGTACACATATCAATAGTATGAGAGCGTGACTTATCGATTTTGCCTGTACCAGTTATTTTGTCTTTTTTGTCTTTCTCAAAAGTCACATTATTACCTTTGAACTCAGATAGTGAGAGAAAGTTTTCAATCATTCCGATCATGTTTCTGGAGCATGCATTATCTTTGTATCATGTTGACTTTTTTTCTCTCACCTTCACTTGAAATAATAGTCAGACATTAGCGTTGGACATCTAAATTCACTTTTATGTCTGAATCATTTCATGCATGGTTACACATCAATCATATATGACTGAAATACATGTAAAAATAGGCTAAAATTTCAGATATGTGCGTCTGAAAAAAAAAAATTATTCTTTAAATTTTAACAATTAAACACTCAAATATACTCTAAATAAGCTCAAATTAGGAACATAATTTTCATATATCATAAAGAACAAAACACAACCATCAATTCATCAAAAACACACAAATCTAACAAACTTATTTAACAATCATTTTATTTTGGTTTTTCAAATCTGCAATTCAGTCATGCATACATGACTGAACTACATGTAAAAATGCGCTAAAATTTCTGAAAGTTTTTGCAAAATAATAATATTTTATTTTATCAAATTTAAACACCTAAATCTATTTCAAATAAATTCAAATTTAAAATAAAAATTTCATGTATCATAAAGAAAAAACTTCAATCATCAATTTGTCAATATAACAACAAATGTAACAAATTTATTTAATTTTTTTTAATTTTTTTCATATTTATTTGTGCTCAATTATACATGACTTAAACGCATGTTAAAAGTGGTTAAAGATTTAGTCATATATATGTAAATACAAAAGTAAAAAAATGTATATTATTTCATCAGAAAGTTACCTAATATTAAGTGTTCGTGCAAAAAAATAAGAGAAAATTACATAAATAGCAAACATCAGCCTTTAATTAAGGAGGAGATAGCACAACCTTGATAATTACAGGAGATATCAACAATATTAATGCTAAAATATTGTCATTTTATATGTATTTCATGTGTGTCTTGAAACAATCAAATACAAATATAAATTGCAGATGGAGAGTAAATTTAGCTTAACTGTTACACTTAAAAAGGAAAAAATCTTTAATGATTACAAATCTCTCCTAATATCATGCGTGTGATCTGCATTGAAGATTCCATTTCCAAACAGGAAACTTGAATGAAAAATATTCAAAAAAAATAGAAAAATATTATTCCAAAATTTAAATTTCTTCATTAAAGTTCTGGATTTTGATAAGCAAATCTCTGGTTTCATCATTCAAATTTCTCTTTCTGTTCTCTTTCTCATTTTTTTTTGTATTTTGTATTTTATATTTTTGTATCAAACAATACATTTTATTTAAATTTATCATTTGTATTTGGATGATTTAGCCGTGAATATATATAATTTATCATTTGTATTTATATACAAACAAGTATATGCATTATTTGTATTTGCTTGAGTCTATCATATACAAATATACAATGTGTCATTTAATACAAATGTATCGTTTGTATTTGTATGTCAAATTTATCATTTGTATTTGTATATAAACAAGTATCATTTGTATATGTATAGTTCAAGTTATATAAACATGAATCCTTTGATATAAATGTACCATTCGTATTTGTATGGTTGAATTTGCATCAATAAATTCAATTTGTATCAATCGAGAATCAACAGTTTCTTTTCAATTATTTAAAAATACAAATAATATAATCAACTACAAATACAAAATAAATAAAATAATTTAAAAAATATAAATAATGCAGTCAACTACAAATAAAAATAATGGTGTGAATACAAATACAAACATAAACTGGTGTGAATATGTAACGACCAGATCCATCGTTATTTCAGAAATCACGTTATCATAAAATTTTGGGAACGATTAA
This sequence comes from Jaltomata sinuosa, assembly GCA_003996215.1. NCBI lineage: Eukaryota > Viridiplantae > Streptophyta > Magnoliopsida > Solanales > Solanaceae > Jaltomata > Jaltomata sinuosa. The sequence goes on from QJPP01000443.1 coordinate 407,846, forward strand.
AATATATTTTGTATTAAGCAGGGTTGACATGATGGAAAATTTGTAATTTTGAAAGTTGGTTCGGACTGACGTCACTCCGCTATAGCGGTATTTATTCCGCTATAGAGATAGCGCTATAGCGAATGACCGTCCGCCCTAGCAGAATGACGGGAGGCAGTAGTCTCAGAACGCGAAATTAATAAAAGACTTATCTTCCTCAGTTGGAAAACATACGAGGGTTTCTCCAAAAACCCTCATAGGCTGCTCCAAGGCTTGAGAGCCATGAGGAGGAGGGATTAGGGCTGAAAGGACGCGGAACAATAGATTTCGGGATCGTTATCCAGCTGGAAACGTCTTCACGAAGCCAGAAATTGCACTGTGCAGATGCTTGACGTCCAGGTAGGCTAGGTTTTCTTATCTAGTAGATTGACCTGTTTACATTTTTATACTTATTGTATAGTTAAAAAGGAGAATCCATGCTTAGGCCTTCGGGCACAAAGTCTGGTGGACTGGGGTGTTGGTTATGTGTGAACTAGGATTTGGTGGAATCGAATTATTGAATGATGTTATATTTTTGGACTGTACATATTATTTAGGTATGGCAAAATGATAGGATTCAGGGACTGGGATGTCAGAAAGGTTCGGGGAACTAAAAAATCTTGGGTATCTAAATGAAATTATGTTGTAAAAACGGATTCCTGGGAAGGATTCGGTATTAAGAGATAGAATGACTAGGATGGTTGAACATTTCAAGGTTTGGGGAGGTTTTCCCCTATTGTAATTTGATCCTAGGAGAAGTTTCGGAAATAAAGAATAAAGGGAATTACTAAATGTATATTAAAAAGGGGTGAACGGGGATTTAGTCTTCGAACGGGACCCAAGGTTGAGTTATGTACCTGGGGTAAGGGTAGGTGATGATTGTTGATTTCTAATATGTATTATGTGTTCACATACTATTTCGTAGTAGTGTATGGGTTGCATGTTTAGGAAATGTTTTGTGAATGTCTAGTTGTCCAGTAATCAGTCTTGTGAAATGAACTTCTTTTGTTTGCTTGGTTTTACAAGTATGTTTGTTCATTAGTTGTGATTGATTTAGACTTGTTAAGACATTCGGTTGCCTCGAGTATCATGCTTGGTACGAAAATTACTAACGGTTGGCTCGGGTACCACGCCTGGTATGAGTATACTAACGGTTGGCTCGAGTACCACGCCTGGTAGAGAAATTACTAACGGTTGGCTCGGATACCACGCCTGGTACAGGGATTTCTAATGGTTGGATCGGGTATCACGCCTGGTACAGGTTGTTTTAACTGCATTACTATTTTCTTTCGATTGTTCCATGAGTGGACCGGATTGTATTCTTGAATTGTGATTACTGCATATGGTCCTCAAGAGGCTGGGTCATTATTATTTGATTATGAGTTTGGTCTTGGTGTAGATCGAGTTGTATGCTTAACACTTAGGTGTTGTCAGGGGGATCCCGGGGTGGGTCCGCGCTATATGGAACGAAAATGTCTTTGATTGTTGATCATGGTTATAAAGTGGATTACATGTGGTTGATAAGCTAGGGGAATGACTGAGAGTCTGGCGTTGTGTGACCAGCTGGTATTATTATAGGGAGAATTGTCCAGGAATCCTTGAGAGGTTCGGATACTTGGGAGTAGTACCATGAGGGTAGTGGGTCTGGATTGACAGTTACTGGGTTGCTTCTGGGTAGTAGTCCGGGTCTGGGCTAGGGGTTGGACTAAGGTTAAGGTGACTTGGGAAGTCTAAGGTTAGTGTGACTCGCGAAGTCCTAGGAGCCAGGGTGCAGAGTCTCGAGTGAGGGAGTTAGCAGCGGAAGGAATATGAAGGATTAAGGCAGAATCCATAAGTAGATAGGTGTTGATATTGGGTCTGGATAAAGGTGAATGTTGGGGGATGGGACTACATTGGTTACTTTCATGCTTTCCCTGATTTTTCTTATATGATGGTATGAGTGAATTTGGGTAGACCGATAATGCCTACCAGTACGTGTGTTTATACTGATTCTACTCTTGCTATATATTTTTGATATAGTCTGGTTGCAGAGTTGGTGATGTTTCATAGGTACAGGACGACGACAATCATCAACAACTTCTACTCTCATTCTATGGTGGGAGATGTGTCATCTTACTTTCCCTGTATTATTCCTGTAGTAGCTCTTGTACCTGTTTTAGACTAGGTCCTACTTCCTAGGGAGGGTGATTTAAGTCGTAAAACTATTTTATTGTATTCTTCTTAAAGGGGTTTTCCTGAATAAAAGGTTGTAGAGGATTTTATGGTTATACTTGAGTTTTTCTGCATTTACCTGTTAGACGGGTGGTAAAGGTTCGTCTATCTAGGTGCATAGAGTAGGCACCCGCATGGCCCGGTAGGTTAGGTCATGACAGATGGTATCAGAGCCTAGGTTACCGGTCTCCCAGTACAAGAGAAAAATATCGAATAGAGTCCTGCAGATTGGTGTGTTGACGTCCACATCTAATTTTTGGAAAGCTATAAAACATTCTAGAAAACATCTCTCTTCTTTCATCTCTTTTCATGCAATTGTTTACTTGCTTGTATGAGTTGAGTCCAATTGGTATCTCAACAAAGTATAGGGTGTCATTGGAATCCGATTATAATGAAACAAGCAAGAGAAGTTGGAACCGGAAAAGTTCCAATTGGTATCTAGCCTGGAAGGTTGCGATAAAACATGGACGATCGGCTAATTGTCATCCATGGGACGAATAGGGAGTAAATTTATGTGACTTAATTTCGTTGTAGCCTAAAGCTGAATTGTTAAAGTGTTATAGTGCTTGTATGACTTACTTAGTTGGTATATGATTGGTTGCCTTACTTTGAAATTGTGGGTCTAAAGGTCATCATAATTTGAATTGGTATGATTTGGTTTGTGATAAAATGTTATGTGTGTGGAGTTAAAACTTCGTATTTTCTTTTAGAAAGGGGCTTATCATTGGTTAAGATGGTAAGGGGATGGAGCTTGTGACTGTAGGGAATCTTCGGTTTCAGGATAGTCAGGACTCGGTTGGGAACCATGGGTATAAGGGAGTTATTCGTGTGTAATAGCAGAAATATATTATTGAGAACAATTTTCTTCTGTGAATCTTTTATAATTGGTGATGTTTGAATGCTAAGTTTTGATCTGTGCATTGTCAGAAATGGTCTTGGAGGTTATTTAAGACCATGGCGGGATTGACGGGGTTAAACAACGATAACCGGGAAGGGGGATGTGTGCACTTGCTGAAAATTTTTAAATTTCTAGACTGTTATTGCGGGGACCATCATAGCAGAGTGGCAACCGCTATAGCGGAAGGGTGCGGGGCAGAATTCCTGCCCTATTTTCCCCTGTTTTTCATTTTATTCTCTGATCCTTAAAATGCAATAGTTAAGTAGTAAATTGCAATGTGAATCAGGAAATCATCTATATGGTTAATATAGTATGCATATAAGGGAAAATTTCTGAAAACTAGCATCCACGTGCTTTAAAACGAGGGGAAAAGGAAAGGAAAAGATTGTCTAAAACAAGCCCCAAACGGGGGTGAAATCCAGAAAGCAGTAAATAGTCTTAATAAAAGGGGGGGGGAGGTCCTATGCCTCATCATCGCTCAGAAAGGAAAACTCCTGCCTGTCCTCGGGCTCCAGTATGGGAAGCCTCTGACCCGGGGTGACGCAAAAGAACATGACCTTGACAGTCTTTTACATCCGGGTAAACATGCAATCCTGGGAGCGTCTCTTCTTCTTCTCCTCATCTAACTTCCTGCGGAGTGCTGTAAATTCCTGAGCGGAAGGGGGCTGGGCTGTCCCTCCAACGGCGGTGCCCTCCGTGAACCTCCAGACCGCGGCAAAAGTCTCCTCAAGTTGGCGGCTGGTGATAGGGGGCTGAGGCTGGGAAGGAGCGGGAGTGTCATCATCATCATCGTCAGCCTCCTCAACCGGCTGACTGATCCCTGCTTCATCCATTTTCCTCTTTTTCTTAGAAGAGACCACTTTTAGGGATCATCCATCTCCACCACCATGTCTGTGTCATCCTCCAACACATTGAACCGCCTACATAACTCGGATACCAAACTCGAAAGATAGGGGCCCTTCCTATGACCCCGGTAGAAGTCCTTCCACTCGAAAATGATTTGTTCCCCCACATTCATAATGATTTCCTGCATAGCACAAGCAATTACCAGGGCCCGAGCATCGGTCACGTCAGTCTTATTACCCGATGGGTGGATTCTTCAGAACACCACATTTAGCCATCTCTTAGCATCAGGGAAAAAGTAGACACTTGTGATACCCTCTGCACTGGGCCAGTAGACTTGGCCTTTGAACTCTGCATCTACCAAGATATCTCTCAACCAGGTCATATCCCAAAGTCTGGACTTGGCATCGTACGCCTTGTTGGAGACGTGAGGCACCTCTAGCACCTCATTGATAGTCTGAGCATCCATGGGGACATCTACCCCTCGGAGCTGGATAGTAGGGTTGGGATCATCCCAACGGATGGTGGGGAGGATAGCATAGAATTCCTGCACCTAACTTGTTCGCGCGGGAGGGGGAGCCACTAGCAAGGGTTCCCAATTAAACTCTTTGATCCTACGATGAAATTTGGCTGCTTTTCCATTCACACCTGTCATTCTGCAGCCCCTCTCATAGCAAAATCCTACTCTCCGGTAATCCAAGAATCTCTCTTGACTGGCATTGTCAGGGAACCTTTGATAAGGATACTCTTGCGCTGGTTCGTCAGCCATTGGGGGGTGATAACCTGTAACATAACAAGAAGGCAGGATTAGAACTTGTAAGAAAAAAGGAAATGAGTTTTAAGGAAAAAAAATTCTAAGTGTCAGCCTGAGGGGCTACTGATTCGCAGCCTTCCGCTATAGCGGACGGTTGTTCGCCATAGCAGAACTGCTATAGCAGAAATTTCTCCGTTGTAGCGGGACCGCTATAGTGGAGCCCAACCACTATAACAGTATTCATCGTCCAAGACCTCCAAGGGGTGCAACAATGGCACCCCTTGACTCAAAATTTCATTTCTAACATCCCAAGTTCAGATATACACACCTAAAGTACCCTATTATTGTTTTCTACAAAAAAATGGGCATTATAACCCCCAAATTTCATCCAAATCACAAATTTATTAAAGAACAACCCTTTGTCTCCCACCCTATTTTTGGCCAAAAGTTGTATAATCCTTATGCCCAGGATGCTGTAGAGGCGTTGTAAACATAAGGGAAGCATTCATGCTTCAGAAATCTAACAATAATCCGACCCAAGTTCAAGTTCAAAAACCACTACAATGTACACCCCCAAATCCTTGTTTTCTACCCTAATCATATCTAAATTCATGCAAGGAAGTAGTACAAGGAGTAGAAGCGATTATTACCTGGAATTTTTGACGTTGGGAGCGGGGTGATCGGGAGAGGAAGGGAGTATTTTGAAAGGAAATAAAGTAAAATGGGGATGAAAACCCATTTCTCCCCTATTTCAATATGTTGCCAACCGCTATAGCGTATAATGTCCGCTATAATAGTCGTGTCAGTCCATTTTTTGAAAGGAAAGGTTCTCCCAGGTCTTTTCGATTTCTTTTACTCCGACACTGTCCAAGGCCCCGGATTTCTTGGTTACTCGGAAAGGTCCACGTCATAATTCTCCGGATAGCTCGAGAGAGGGGTATTCCTCGTTAGAGCGGGAAATTAATTTTGGTCATCTTGGGTCGGGTCCGATTAAATAAGGAAAGGTCCACTATTTCGCATAGGTTCCTGAATACGCGATCACTTGGGACAGTGAGGGTCCCGAGATAGTTCTTTTCATCTTCTTGGTTTTGGGATTGTTCAGGGATGAATGTCACAACCCCGACCATGGTGAGTGGCACCCACCCAACCCCTGAATGAGCGAACCATTAGAGCCCAACTCTTAGCCTAGCCTAACATCTTAAGACCAGTGCAGAAAGTAAACTAGCATTCAATCTTGAATAAAAATCAACTCTATAAATAAATAAAATAAAATATGGAAATCCCTCCCTAGAATCTGAAAGTCATCATACCGAAAATCTCTATCAAACTAGAGTACGGGGATGCAACCCCAAAACAAAAGAAATAGTCTAAGCCCGAAACAAGTGGGCTACAACCAATAAGAAAGAAACTAAGGAAGCTCGATCGAACAGCTCACCCTTGATATCTTGAAGTGTCTGCCCTACAAGTGAGGTCGTTCGTCAATCGTCGGAAGATTTCCTGTACTCACAAAAGATAAGCAAGTGCAGTATCAGTATACAACCACCGTGTACTGGTAGGATTATCAGCCAGTTCCAAGTAAAACAGTGTATGAAAAAGTACAGAAATAAAGTAAGAGTATAGAAAACACATAGGCAAGTCAACAAGTATTCCTAGACTACAAGTCTCTACCTAACTTGTCCCACATGTAAATCACTTCACAGTTATGATCAATAATCCACAACAAAAACAGTCATATTCTGCTACATATCCTGTACCCACCCTGGATCCCCTCTAGACAACACTTAAGTGTCAGACAACCAACTCGGTCTACACCAAGATCAACTCGTAAAGTAATGTAACAACCCGGCCTCTCAAGGACAAAAATACACAACCACAATTCAAGTTCACAACCCAGTCCACTCAGGGAACTATTAAATAAAGATGCAGAAATACAAGAAAGTAAACCCGTACCAGGTGTGGTACCCGAGCCAACCGTTAGTATTATCCCATACCAGGCGTGGTACCCGAGCCAACCATTAGTATTATCCCGTACCAGGCGTGGTACCTAAGCTAACCAAAGTCAAATAATCCACAGTCACAAAAATGAACAATCAACTTGTAAAACCAACAAGCACAATATAACGTTCAATCTACCAGACTACTAACAGGACCATTAGACACTTCTAATCATTCCCTAAGCAATGCATTTCATACAAATACTTAGATAAGCATACTTAAACACACACAACATACAGGAAGCAAATCATCACCTACCTCGAAATGATCCAAAGCTCTACACAACCGGAGCTTTCCCATTTTCTGAAGTTCTTACCGATTCTTGGTCTAAAACAACACACAATAACCAATAATTAATCTTGGTGGCCTAAATTTCACCCGGATTACATATAATCCTAAATCCCAGGCCACCTATGAATATTCCACCCTTTTCCCCGGGCTTCCCCCGACTAATCCACCTAGTTCTACCACTTTTACAAATAAAATTAGGAAATTAAGGTCACATGATCATAAAACAGTAAATTTAGCAACACCCAAGAACTTCTACACATAGAATCCCCATTTTCCCCCAGATTCTACCCTCCCTAAGTCATTCCAAACCTTTCCTCAAGTCCACTCCTAGAAATTCTACCGCATAGTAAAAGTATTACGGAGTTCAGGGAGTAGAAACCTTACCTTAGGGAAGAAAAACGATAAAGAATGGAGGAAAAACGCCTGAAATCGCCCTAGCCCTTCTCCCAAATGAACTTGTAAAAACTGAATATTTTTGGAGAAGTTTCTGCATTAAATCCCATCACGCTCCGCTATAGCAGCACCGCCGTAGCGGAGTCATCCGCTATTTCGGAGGCTGACCGACATTGACTTCAGCTGTAGCGATCATTTCTCTGCTACAGTGAAGGTCGCTATAGTGGAGTGTCAACTGCTATAGCAGTTGACACAGGATAGAAAGTCGTAAAATATCCAAAACTAGTCCATTTTATAACACACTTATTTTCCCGACGTTCCAAACTAACCTCTTCACGTCAACCTCGATTCTGGGAGTTCTACTTACCCGAATTCGATTTCGAAAAGTCCCGTGGACTCCTTTATGTCTTGGCTACATGGAAAACTAGCTCAAGTCAGGACATCTAACCCAATCCTCACCCAGATTTCCCTAGACTTTACCTCGCTACAAAACTGGTCGAGGCTAGCCTAGCCTAGAATTTCAAACTCCCAAACTCGGAGTTTTCTAACTGTAAACATGGCACGAAAGTTTACCAGTAATGACAGACCCGGTTGTTACAATAGATACCAATTTACACATCGTTCATTCCCAAATGATCAAACCCGAATATACGAAAAGATAAAGAAGGAAGGAGTAGTACCTGTATCCTCAAACAAGTGTAGGTACTTGTCCCGCATGTCCCTCTCGGTTTCCCAAGTCGCTTCCTCAATCGAACGATGCTTCCATTGAACCTTTACCATACTGATCACCTTTGTCCTCAATTTCCGGACATCCAGATCAAGAATCAGAACTGAATCCTCTTCGTAGCGAAGATCCATGTCAAGTAACACCTCATCCCACTTGATGATGTAGTCCCCATCACCATGGTATCGCTTAAGCATGGATACATGGAATACCGGATGGACACCCGACAAACTAGGTGGCAGTGCTAACTTGTAAGCCACTGGCCCCACAATTTCGAGAATCTCAAACGGACCGATGAACCGGGGGCTGAGCTTGCCCCTCTTACCGAAACGCATGACTTCCTTCATTGGTGATACTTTCAGCAACACTTGTTCACCAACCTGAAATTTCATGTCCCGGACCTTGCGATCCGCATATTTCTTCTGCCTGCTTTGGGCAGCTAGTAACTTGGCCTGAATACCTCTTACTTTTTCTTGCGCTTCCTTTACCAAGTCTACGCCCAAAAGTTTCACATTGCCTTCCTCAAACCACCCTATCGGTGACCTACAACTCTTCCCATAAAGAGCCTCAAACGGTGCCATGTCAATACTGGAGTGGTAACTATTGTTGTATGAGAACTCACACAACGGTAGAAATTGGTCCCAATGACCCCTGAAGTCAATCACACATGCTCTCAGCATGTCCTCCAATACCTGGATCGTCCTCTCCGACTGACCATCAGTCTGAGGATGGAAGGCTGTACTAAAGGTGAGTTGAGTGCCCAACTCTTCGTGCAACTTACCCCAAAACTTGGAAGTAAACTGCGTACCCCTTTCTAAAATGATGGACAGTGGCACTTCATGCAATCTCACAATCTCCTTCACGTAGACCTTAGCCAATTACTGCGAATTAAAATCCACCCTGACCAGAATGAAGTGAGCTGACTTGGTCAGTCTGTCAACAATGACTTAAATAGAATCATACTTCTCCAAGGTTTTGGGGAGACCCACCACGAAATCCATGGCTATTCTCTCTCACTTCCACTCTGGAATGGGCATCCTCTGAAGTAATCATGCAGGTCTCTGGTGCTCATACTTTACCTACTAGAAATTCTGACACTTGGACACAAAATCAGCTATGTCCTTTTTCATACCAAGCCACCAATAAAGTTGCCTCAAATTCATGTACATCTTGGTTACACCCGTATGAACTGAGTACCGCAAACCATGAGCCTCTGCCAACACTTTCTGAATCATGTCATCAACTCGAGGAACACATATCCTTCCCCGAACTCTCCGTATATTGCCTTGCCTCGAAGCCTGCTCAACTGTGAATCCTGAAACTGTTAGGCCTTTATCTCCTCTATGAATGTGGATTTAACCTCAACACTGGCCAAGATCCCACCTTGCTCTGAAATACCCAAGTGCATGAACTTAGACTCCAATGCCTGAATTTTCCTTGCCAGTGGTTGTTTGGACACCCCCAAACAAGCCAAACTGTCCATGCTAGTTATTTTTCCAGCTTAATGTATCTACCACCACATTAGCCTTACCTTGATGGTACTGAATAGTCACATCATAATCCTTCAACAATTCCATCCACCTCCTCTGCCTTAAGTTCAAATCCTTCTGAGTGAATACATGCTGCAGACTGCAATGATCAGTGAACACTTCACACTTGACACCATAGAGATAGTGTCTCCAAATCTTGAGTACAAAGACCATCGCTGACAGCTCTATATCATAAGTAGGATAGTTTCTCTCATGCACCTTCAACTGCCTAGAAGCATAGGCTATCACATTCCTATCCTGCATCAACACAACACCCAAACCGAAATGTGAAGCATCACAGTAAACAATAAAGTTTTTACCTTCAACCAGCAGGGACAAAATAGGAGCCGTGGTCAGAAGTATCTTGAGCTTTTGTAAGCTCTCCTTGCACTTGTTGGACCACACAAATAGTACATCTTTCTGTGTCAGCCTTGTCAAGTGAGTAGCAATGGAGGCAAAATCCTTAACAAACCTCTGGTAATAACCTGCAAGCCCAACAAAATTCCTCACCTTAGTCACAGAGATAGGTCGGGCCCAACTCTTGACTGTCTCTATCTTTTGGGGATCTACCATCACCCCTTTTTATGACACTACATGCCCCCAGAATGCTACTGAAGTTAACCAGAACTCACACTTGGTGAATTTCACATAAAGCTTTTGACGCCTCAAAATGTCCAACACTATACAAAGATGTTCAGCATGCTCCTCCCTAATCTTGGAGTAGATCAAAATATCATCAATGAAAATGATGAAAAACGAATCCAAGTAAGATTTAAACACCCCATTCATTAAGCTCATAAATGTTGCCGGTGCATTGGTCAAACCAAACGACATTACTAAGAACTCATAATGCCCATAGCGAGTCCGAAAAGCAGTCTTAGGAATGTCCTCAGGCCTAATTTTTAATTGGTGGTACCCTGATTTTAAGTTAATTTTTGAGAACACAGATGCACCCTGTAACTGGTCAAACAGATCATCAATATGGGGTAGAGGGTACTTATTCCAGATGGTAACCTTGTTTAACTGCTTATAATCTATGCACATCCGCATACTACCATCCTTCTTCTTTACAAATAATACCGGAGCACCCCAAAGCGAAGCACTGGGACGGATAAATCCCTTATCTAGGAGTTTCTGAAGCTATGTCTTAAGTTCCCTTAACTCTGCTGGAGCCATACGATACGGAGGAATGGAAATGGGATGAGTGTCTGGCTCCAAGTCAATATAAAAGTCAATATCCCTTTCCGGAGGCATACCGGGAAAATTCGCTAGAAACACCTCTCAAAACTCTAAAACAACTGGAACTGACTCAATGGATGGGGAATCCACACTATCATTTCGGAGATGATCCAAAAAGCCTAAACACCCTCTCCCCACTAGCTTCCTAGCCCGAACGAACGATATAATCCTAACCGGCTTAGACCTGTACACACCTTCCCACTCTATCCTCTCCTTACCCAGAATCTCTAGAGCCACAGTCTTGGTGTTATAATTTAACACGGCATGATAAGGGGATAACCAGGTCATGCCCAAAATCACCTCAAAGTCAACCATATTCAGAATTACCAAGTCTACCCAAGTATGCAACCCCACAAAAACAACAGAACAATTACGATAAACATGAGTCACCACCACCGACTCTCCAACCAGGGTAGAAACATGGATAGGGGAATCAAGGATATCACATACCAAGTCCAGACCCAACGCAAAACTCAGACACATAAGAATATGTAGAACCTGGGTCAAATAACATCGAAACCATTTTATCACAGACGAGAATGGTACCTGTGATTACTGCATCTGATGCCTCAACCTCGATCCTCCCTGGAAACGCATAGCAGTGAGCCTAATCATCAATCAGGGCAACCTCCCTGGCCGACTGCGCCGCACCCTTGCCCGCACCGCCGTTCCCTCTGTCTCCCCGGCCTCTCTGAAAGTTACCTCGCCTACCCTGTGAACGACCTCTAGCATGACCACCTCTACCTGCCGAGACCACAGTCTTGGGCTGCTGCTGAACCTGATTACCGGTCTACCTGTGAGGGCACTCCCTCTTAAAGTGGCCCAGATCACCATAATGGAAGCAACCACGATCAAGTGCAGACCTGCTAGCAGATGAATAAGAAGCTCCCTGGCCTCTAGGAGCTGAAAACTGCTGATTAGCTCCTGGACGACCACCTGTAGCAGCTGGCAGAGTTGACTGAATAGGACGAGCTGAGTATACCTGCTAATTCTGACCCCTGGAGTATGAACCACCATAATTTCCCTCATTCTGGGTCTTCTTGGCTAACACCTTAGCCTGACCCGCCTGCCTGACTCCCTCAAGTTTCTTCAAATAATCCACCACATCATTAAAGCCTTTCCCTGAAGAAGTCATGTGCACAGACAATACCTGAAGCTCAGTATTCAAACCCTTGATAAACAACCGAACTCGCTCCTCCTCAGAACCCAGCAACTGCATAGCAAAATGAGACAAGGCATGAAACTTTGCCTCATAAACAGAGACTGACATGCTACCCTGCTCCAAATTCAAGAACTCATCCTTTTTCCGGTCCCTCAGAGTACGGGGTACGTACTTCTCTAAGAAAAGAGAATGGAACTACTCCCAAGTCAGTGGAGGTAAAATGGACGACCGACACTCCATATAAGATCTCCACCACTACTTGGCATCACCTTGCAGCTGAAACATGATGAACTCCACCCCATACTGTTGCACAATGCCCAGCTTATGCAGTCTCTCATAACAATCCAGTATGAACTCATAAGCATCTTCCATGTCAGTACCCTGGAACGTAGGAGGTTTCAGCTTGAGAAACTTGGTCAGCATCTCATGTTCATTCCCCGTCATCACTGGGCCTAGCATTGGCCTCAAAAAGTCACATGTGCCTGAAGCTGCATCCATCCTAGGAGTCGTAGGATCTGTTGGCTGAGTGCACAGAGCCTGATTTGAAAGTGCCGCAGGTATGGCTCCAGCACCAACCAAACCACTCAAGATATTCCAAGCCTGCTGAAATGCTTCTGGTGTCATAGAAGGAAGGCCTGCACCTCCAACCGGTGCCGCCTCTACCTCAGCCTGCACCCCATCATCCTCCACAATAACTTCCACATCTTTGACAACTTGTTCCTAAGGTGGGGTAGGGGTTGCTGCTCGCGCTCTTGCAGCAGCCTGAGCTCCACCCCTGGCAGGTGTGGCTCTTCCTTGTCCTCTGCCCCTTCCCCTGCCTCTACCATGGATAGCCGGGCTCGCTGCTGGGACCGTCGGTCTAGCTCCGTTGTTTCTCGTGTTAACCATCTGTGAACAGAAGAGTGAAAGAGTCAGATACCAATTGGAATCAAGTTATAGCACGATGGAAGAAAGAAGAGATAGTTTCCTAAAGTCCCATAGCCTCTCGAAGAAAAGTACGGACGTCTCTGCACCATTTTGCAAGACTCTACTAGACCTGTTTTGGTACGACGAGATCAACAAACCTAGGGCTCTAATACCATATTTGTCACGATCCTGACCATCGTGAGTGGTACCCACCCAACCCCCGGGTGAGCGAACCATTAGAGTCCAACTCTTAGTCTAGACTAACAGCTTAAAATCAGTGCATAAAGTAAACTAGCATTCAATCTTAACTAAAAATCAACTCTATAAATAAATAAAATAAAATGCGGAAATCCCTCCCTAGAATCTAAAAGTCATCGTACCGAAAAACTCTATCAAACTAGAGTACGGGGATGCAACCCAAAAATAAAAGAAATAGTCTAAGCCCGAAACAAGTGGGCTACAACCAATAAGAAAGAAACCAAGGCAGCTCGATCGAACAGCTCACCCTTGATATCTTGAAGTGTCTGGCCTACAAGTGAGGTCGTGCGTCAACCGCCGAAAGATTTCCTGTATTCACAAAAGATAAGCAAGTGCAGTATCAGTACACAACCACCGTGTACTGGTAGGATCATCAACCAATTCCAAGTAAAATAGTGTATGAAAAAGTACAAAAATCAAGTAAGAGTATAGAAAACACATAGGCAAGTCAACAGGTATTCCTAGACTACAAGTCTCTACCTAACTTGTCCCACATGTAAATCACTTCACAGTTATGATCAATAATCCACAACACAAACAATTATTTTCTGCTACATATCCCGGACCCACCCTAGATCCCCTCTAGACAACACCTAAGTGTCAGACAACCAACCCGGTCTACACCAAGACCAACTCATAAAGCAATGTAACAACCCGGCCTCTCAAGGACCAAAATACACAACCACAATTCAAGTTCACAACCCGGTCCACTCAGGGAACCATTAAATAAAGATGTAGAAATACAAGAAAGTAAACCCGTACCAGGCGTGGTACCCAAGCCAACCGTTAGTATTATCCCGTACCAGGCGTGATACTCGAGCCAACCATTAGTATTATCCCGTACCAGGCATGGTACCCCAGCCAACCAAAGTCAAACAATCCACAGTCACAAAAATAAATAATCAACTTGTAAAACCAACAAGCACAATACAACGTTAAATCTACCAGACTGCTAACAGGACTATTAGACACTTCTAATCATTCCCTAAGCAATATATTTCATACAAATACTTAGATAAGCGTACTTAAACACACACAGCATACAGGAAGCAAATCATCACCTACCTCAAAATGATCCAAAGCTCTACACAACCGAAGCTTTCTCGTTTCCTGAAGTTCTTGTAAGTTCTTGGTCTAAAATAACACACAATAACCAATAATTAATCTTGATGGCCTAAATTTCACCCGGATTACGTATAATCCTAAACCCAGGCTACCCATGATCATTCCACCATTTTTCCCAGGTTTTTCGTCACTAATTCACCTAGTTCTACCATTTTTACGGATAAAATTAGGAAATTAAGGTCACATGATCATAAAACAGTAAATTTAGCAACACCCAAGAACTTCTACACAAAGAATCCCCCCTTTTCCCCGAATTCTACCCTCCCTAAGTCATTCCAAACCTTTTCCCAAGTCCACTCCTAGCAATTCTACCGCATAGGAAAAGTATTACGGAGTTCGGGGAGTAGAAACCTTACCTTTGGGAAGAAAATTGATGAAGAATGGTGGGAACATGCCTGAAATCGCCCTAGCCCTTCTCCCAAATGAACTTGTTAAAACTGAATGTTTTTGGGAAAGTTTCTGCATTAAATCTCATCACGCTCCGCTATAGCGGTCCGCTCCGCTATTGCAGCACCGATGTAGCTGAGTCTTCCGCTATGGCAGAGGCTGACCGACGTTGACTTCTTTTGTAGCGGTTATTTCTCCGCCTACAACGAAGGTTGCTATGGCGGAGTGTCAACCGCTATAGCGGATGACACGGGACAGAAAGTCATAAAATCTCCAAAACTAGTCCATTTTACAATACACTTATTTTCCCGACGTTTCAAAATAACCTTTTCACGTCAACCTCGATTCTGGGAGTTCTACTTATCCAAATTCGATTCCGAAAAGTCCCCCGGACTCCTTTATGTATTGGCTACGTGAAAAACTAGTTCAAATCATGAAATCTAACCCAATCCTCACCCGAATTCCCTAGACTATACCTCGCTCTAAAACTGGTCAAGGCTAGCCTAGCCCAGAATTTCAAACTTCCAAACCCGAAGTTTTCTAACTCTAAAACTTGGCATGAAAGTTTTACCATAATGACGGATTCGGTCATTACAATGAATAATGGATAAATTGGTATATGTTGTAATGATCAGATTCGTCATTATTTCAGAAATCACGTTATCATAAAAATTTTGGAACGATTAAAATATGTTTTGTATTAAGCAAGGTTGATGTGACAGAAAATTTGTAATTGTGAAAGTTGGTCCGGGCTGACATCACTCCACTATAACGATATTTATTCCGCTATAGCAGTAGCACTATAGCGGATGGTTGTCCGCCATAGCGAAATGACGGGAGGCAGTAGCCTCAGAACGCGAAATTAATAAAAGACTTCTCCTTCTCAGTTGGAAAACATACGAGGGTTTCTCCAAAAATCCTCCTAGGCTACTCCAAGGCTTGGGAGCCATGAGGGGGAGGGATTAGGGCTGAAAGGATGCGGAATAATGGATTTTGGGATCGTTATCCAGTTGGAAATACCTTCACGGAGCCAGAAATTGCACTGCGCATTTGCTTGGCATCTAGGTAGGCTAGGTGTTCTTATCGAGTAGATTGACCTGTTTACATTTTTATACTTATTGTATAGTTAAAAAGGGGAATCCATGTTTAGGCCTTCGGGCACGGAGTCTGGTGGACTGGGGTGTTGGTTATGTGTGAACTAGGATTTGGTGGAATCGGATTATTAAATGATGTTATATTTTCGGGTTGTTCATGTTGTTTAGGTATGGAAAAATGATAGGATTCAGGGACTGGAATGTCGAAAAGGTTCGGGGAACCAGATTAAATGGAATTATGTTGTTAAAAGGGATTCCTGGGAAGGATTCGATATTAAGGGATATAATGACTAGGATGGTTGAACATTTCGAGGTTTGGAGAGGTTTTCCCCTATTGTAATTTGGTCCTAGGAGAAGTTTCAGGAATAAAGAATAAAGGGAATTACTAAATGTGTATTAAAAAGGGGTGAATTGGGGTTTGGTCTTCGGACGGGACCCAAGGTTGAGTTATGTACCCGGGGTAAGGGTAGGTGATAGTTTTTAGTTTCTAATATGCATTATGTGTTCACGTACTATTTCGTAGTAGCGTATGAGTTCTATGTTTAGCGAATGTTTTATGAATGTCTAGTTGTCCAGTAATCAGTCTTGTGAAATGAACTTCTTTTATTTGCTTGTTGGTTTTACAAGTATGTTTGTTCATTGGTTGTCATTGATTTGGACTTGTTATAATATTCGGTTGGCTCAAGTACCATGCCTGGTACTTTAATTACTAATGGTTGGTTCGGGTACCACGCCTGGTACGTGTATACTAATGATTGGCTTGGGTATCACGCCTGGTACGGGAATTACTAACGGTTGGATCGGGTACCATGCCTGGTACGAGAATTTTTAATGGTTGGCTCGGGTACCACGCCTAGTACGAGTTATTTTAATTGCAATACTATTTTCTTTTGATGGTTTCATGAGTGGACCGGGTTGTATTCTTGAATTGTGATTACTGCATATGGTCCTCGAGAGGCCGGATCATTATTATTTGATTGTGAGTTTGGTCTTGGTGTAGACCGAGTTGCATGTTTAACACTTAGGTGTTGTCAGGGGGGATCCCAGGGTGGGTCCGGGCTATGTGAAATGAAAATGTTTAGTGTTGTCTTTGATTGTTGATCATGGTTATAAAGTGGATTACATGTGGTTGATAAGATAGGGGAATGACTGAGAGTCTGGCGTTGTGTGACTAACTGGTATTATCATAGGGAGAATTGTCCAGGGATCCTTGAGAGGTCCGGATACTTGGGAGTAGTACCATGAGGGTAGTGGGTATGGATTGACAGTTACTGGGTTTCTTCTCGGTGGTAGTCCAGGTCTGGGCTAGGGTTTGGACTAAGGTTAAGGTGACTTGGGAAGTCTAAAGTTAAGGTGACTTGGGAAGTCTAAGGTTAGTGTGACTCGCGAAGTCCTAAGAGCCAGGGTGCAGAGTCCCGAGTGAGGGAGTTGCAGCGGAAGGAATAGAAAGGGTTAAGGCAGAATCCATAAGTAGATGGGTGTTGATATTGGGTCTGGATAAAGGTGAATGTTGGGGGATGGGACTACATTGGTTACTTTCATGCTTTCCCTGATTTTTCTTATATGATGGTATGAGTGGATTCGGGTCGACCGATGATGCCTACCAGTACATATGTTTGTACTGATTCTACTCTTGCTATACCTTGTTGGTATAGTCTGGTTGCAGGGTTGGTGATGTTTCATAGGTACAGGACGACGACAATCATCAGCAGCTTCTACTCTCGTTCTATGGTGGAAGCTTTGTCATCTTACTTTCCCTGTATTATTCCTGTAGTAGCTCTTGTACCTGTTTTAGACTAGGTCCTAGGGAGGGTGATTTAAGTCGTAAAATTATTTTATTGTATTCTTCTTAAAGGGATTTTCCTGAATAAAAGGTTGTAGAGGATTTTATGGTTATACTTGAGTTTTTTCGCATTTACCTGTTGGACGGGTGGTAAGGGTTCATCTATCTAGGTGCATAGAGTAGGCACCCACACGGCCCGGTAGGTTGGATCGTGACAGAATAAAAATACAAAAATAAAACTTAAGTCACCCAATCACTGTCGGAATCACCACGAAACTTTCGGAACCACGTCGTTGCTGACCGTCCAACTCCACTCACCATTAATGTTGTCCCTTATCTTTTCCTCTATTAGTTCTCCATCACCTCCACTACTTACATCCCACATTCATGACTTGATCATCGAAAACAGCTACTACAAAATCTATCGCACCACCATCAGTTCAGATCTGCCGAAAGTGAAACATCACTTACAGATTTGGCCGGGATGGTGGAGGGAGTAAAAATGGGAGAGAGGGGTGGCCCTCAACCCCTACTAACAACTTTAAATCGAATACAACAATGGAAGATAAGGAAAAACGTAATGAAATTGACCAAAATTAACTATTAATAATATTGATTTCCTGATTTTATGAAAGACACGATTTTGAGAGAGAAAGAGGTTGAAATCGTGAAGAAAAATGGTAATGAGGATAATGGTAAGATTTGAAAAAGTAAGAAAAGAAGTTGAATTCAAAAGGAAGTGAAGAGAAATTAGGAGTTTGATACTATTTCAAATGTATTTAGAGTATAATTGATGGCTCACTATAAATATTGCTATTTTTATTGTGGATAGTAATAATTTTAAAGTGTTATTATGATTCATAATTAAAAGTTTAAGTTTTTTATGCCTTGTAATTTTATCAAAAAATAATATAAAATAAGTATCACTTAAATTGAGCGACCAAAATAAAACCTCCAATGAAATTTTTAGCAAATTATTAATTATATGACCCTATATCATTGGGCCGACAACATTAATTTGTCGCGAGTTCAAGGAAAATCCAAATATGAATGAAGGTCGGTGAGCCTACTAAATTGGAATGTTGTGTCAGCAGATCGACAAAACATGTCACCCTTCGTTGTTCTGCTCTAGTTTCACTATTTTCTTTTTATTTTGTTTTGGAACAATGTTTTCTTAAATAATTTAACTTTAATGTTTATTGAGTATTATTTTTAAGCAATAAATTTTTAAATTTATATAAACAGTATGGCATAAATATTTGTTTTAGCTTATACATCCAATTTTAATTTTGCTTATATATTTGTATAGTTATATTGTGGGTCAATTTATCCTGCGTGTATATGTTCAAATTAACCCAAACGTATAGATTAGTTAATTGAGATATGTTCAAAATGACTCCCTAACAATTACATACTCATCCCAATCAATTTAAATTTGAGCGAGTTAGGGTGTGTTTGGTATGGAGAAAAATATTTTCTTATTTTCTCATATTTATTGGACAAAATTTTTTAAAAATATTTTATCTAGAAAAATAAGCTCCTTAAAAATGAGAAAAATGACTTCCTCCGTACCAATGCCCCAGCCCCTACCCCTTGACAATCCCACCATTGTCACCCACGAGCCCCCCCCCCCCCCCTTCCCACCCCTATAATATTTTTCTATAAATTACATATAATTTTTGAGATAACATTTTTTTTGCTTACTTACCAAACACTAAAAAATAAGTAAGAAACCAACTTGAATTATTTTCCAAGAAAATATTTTCTAAGAAATATTTTCCATGGAAAAATATATTCTCCTAAATACCAAACACACCTTTAGAGTATTACATTTTTATAAGCTTAGTTTGACATCTCGGTTGCTTCATTGGCGAATGAAGAGTGGTATTTATGGGTTTACAAAAATTCAGTAGATTTTGTTCAAAACTATTTACTAAATATATATATAAATATTTGAATGTAAACTCAATTATTATTCGTACATATCCATTTGAGATTGTTATAAAATCATATAAACTTCAAATTCTGAATTCATCTACGCTCTTTCGACCAAGTGATTCTTAGCGTAAATAGTGTGTAGTTCGTATGGGAAAAAGGTTGGCTTTATCTGGAATGCATGTTTAGGGTAGGTATCAAGGAAACTTAAGGAGATGCTTGACGTGCATTTGAGAAGCCTTCACTACTCAATTAGGAATTTCTTAACAAGATCAACTACCCAATTGTTGTAGCTTTCTAAAGCAAAAAAGCCAAATAAAGCTAATTTGACACTATTTGCTTTAGCCTCTCTCACCAATCACAAAATTTCTACATGCTTTTTTTTGTCTTGTATATATAAGCACAAAAATCTTCTTTGACACGTACTATCAGTCTATCACTCCTTTTGCTTCTAACAACTTTGACCTCCAAGTTAAAGCCCTTTTCATCTTTTTGTATGTTGATTTAAGAGACCATTTGGTTTAACTAATTGGAAATAAATAGAGTAATTATTACGTGCTAACAACTTTGAAGTGCTAAAATTGATGTTACATATAACTAAGCAATAATTAATTACTCCCTTTGTTTCAATTTATGTGGCATAATTCATTTTTCTAGAGTCAAACGGATCTATTTTGGTTATGTATTTGGACATGGAATCTTTAAAAAATTTGAGATAAAATTTACATATTAAAAAACTACTAAAAAGTATTATATGTCATAATACTTGACAATCAAAATAAATAAAAGGAATATAAAAAATTATGATTAAAGAAAAACTCGTTAGAATTTCGAAATCTGAAAGGTGTCACATAAATTGGAGCGGAGGGAGTATTTGGATTAAAGTAACCGTTACTTTAGTTCTTTTATGCTCATTAAGAAAATAATAAATATAAGATATAGTTTACTAAGTTACCCTTTTTAGCTTTTTGAGAATTGAGCAGTATTAAAAAGAACTACTCCCCCTGTCCAACTTTACTTGTCACCTATTGACTTGACACACTTTTTAAGAAGTTATAAATAGAGAGACAATTTTACCATATCACCCTTCGAATATAATAAATACAATGTCTTGAAAAATACATTGGAGAAATGACTATAGTTAATGATAAGAGTAAATTAGAAACTTATTGTTAAATTATCTCTTGATTTTATAAATTGGACAAATATTATTGAACATCTGTTTTAAGTATAGTGGACAAGTAAAGATGAACAGAGGGAATATCTTTTTAATGTTAAGGGTAAAGTTGAAAAATAATTGTCAATTTTAATTTAAAATTCCTATAGTAATAATTTTTTTGAGCTAAAGCGACAATTAAAATGGTACGAAGGGAGTAATAAGCTAGCAGTGAATGTGTTTGATAGAAAAATGTGGATACGCTTTTCTACTAAGATGGTTAAAATGCCCTTAAAGTCTTTTCAAAAAGTATAATTTTTTTGTTTTATCTTTACAAGGAAATGACAAAAAATATGGAATAGGGAGGGAGTTAAAGGATCTTGTTTTGGGAAGGGTATTTGTGTATTTACAACAGATAATATAGAATAATAAAAATCTTAGTTAAAATAAATGTTTTTATAAGCTAAAACGCCATAAGTTACGGTAACCGTACTCATAAGTCATGTAATGTCAGTTCGTTCGATCAAAATTAAGGCATCATGTGTCATATCAGTTTGCTTCAACATAATTTGGCTTGTAAATAATTCAAAAATAAGAAATCAATCAAAAATAGACCTAAATTGAATTATGACTATATAAACTATTATGATATTAAGAGATTCAATATAAATTTAATTCATAAAAGCGAACCTTTAATTTACTTGGACCATATAAGAATTCATTGTCCGACTTATGAAGTTTGACTGACTTTGATTTATAAAAACTTAGCTTATAAATATTTTTTTATGTAGTATAATTTATAAAGCACCCTCTAAATTAATTAGTAAAGATTCACTGTTTTCACATAGCAAAATGTGTTTGATCTGCAAATGATAAGTAATAAGCTTTGTTGTGAATATATATATAAGAAGGTAATTCTACAGAAAATGGCAAACTTGCTTTAAGGAAAGGGAGATTGGATTCCCATGCAGAAATCTTTTCAACTCCCTTTCAATCTTTGCTTTCGGTCAAGTACTGAGCCCAACTTATTCACTAGATATATATGAAAAAATTATTTGGTGTAGTGTATTCTATTTTCTTATTATCTTTTATAGTGTTATTTTTAAATAATTATTAAATATAGCAAGATTATGTAATATATATATATATATATATATATGTATCTAAAAACTTTAGCCGTTCGCCGTCGTTGGAGTTCATTGGCATTTCTATTGGCCGCTACAAAATCGACACTGCTTCGCCAAAGATCACCATTGATCTTTATATTAGGTTTCTGTGCACATACAAGTTGAAAATACATACAGTAGGTTTCTGTGTATATAGTTGGTCACACATTACACATACACATACGTACAATTACAATCAAATATTATATCCACGCCGTTTCAATTAGGATTAGTTTTTTTATGCGTACAAATACCATATATTTTGCTACGTTTTTAAAAAAAAAATTCTTGCTATATTTTGCGAAAAACGGTTACTAATAACGCTACTTATGAAAATTTCTCTATATATATAGGCATGACAGAGCTATGGTACCAAAAGGGGTTATTCAAATTTCTTTCGTCGAAAAATTATGATGTATATGTAAAATTAAAATTATTTTTTACGTGTATATAATAAGCCTATAATCTCTTTGACTTCTTCAAATATTTTGTTTTATATTAATTCTCCTTACTGAAAATTTTGTTTCTGCCACTCATAGATCATGTATCAAATAGGAAGTTCCATTAACATTTCTTAATTTTCTATTTTATGACTCCCAACATAAATAAACTTATCCTATGTATATTTGATGGTGATCGATAGTTCTTATCCTCTCAATATGAATCTACTTTTAAAAAGGTTAAAATAATTGATTAATATATATAATAGAACTATAGAAGATTAGACAAACCTGTTTTTGATTGGGAAAGAGACATCAGTGTAATTCAAGTCTACTTATAGTGTACATTATTAAAATTAAAATAATGATGGGATTTTTACACAAGTAATCGGCTTGATTTACTGTTTATTTTTTAATTAATATACATAAATTATATATTAATTAATACGATTACATATATTATACATGAATTAAATATATATTAATATATTCATCGATTA
Organism: Jaltomata sinuosa; assembly: GCA_003996215.1. Taxonomy (NCBI): domain Eukaryota; kingdom Viridiplantae; phylum Streptophyta; class Magnoliopsida; order Solanales; family Solanaceae; genus Jaltomata; species Jaltomata sinuosa. The sequence continues at coordinate 430,653 of QJPP01000443.1, forward strand.
TTTTTAATAATTGGATGAACGACTATTAAGTTAATTTTTCTAATCAAGCTATTCATGAAAGGAAGGAAGATGAAAATGATAGTGGAGAATAAATGACTAATGAGTATAGTGATCTCATGACTATATTTTATTCACTAAGGATAAGGAAGAAAAGGGAAACTAATAGGTATGGAATTCATTTGCAAAATTGGAGAACTAAAGCCAATGATGATGGCAAGCAGAGATAATCATATTTTGGCGTAATAGATAAGAAAAAGAAGAACAAAAATTCATGTGAAAGTAATTATGTTGACAGGAAGGTTTCATAAATTTTAGGAAATTAAGGGTGTGTTTGGTACTAAAAAAATATTTTCCAAGAAAATAAAATATTTTTTAAAAAATAAATAAGTTTCTTATTTTCTTTTTAATATTTGGTAAGTAAATAAAAAAAATATTATCTCAAAAATATCTATATATAATTTAGACAAATACTATTGAAAATGAAGTGGGATCGGAGTAAGGGTGTGGAGTCATAGTAGGGATAGGTATGGAATTAATTTTTCTTACTTTTATTACGAAGGTTACTATCGTTATCTTTAAAGAACTTATTTTTCTAATAAAATTATTACCAAATTTTTTAATCAATTAAATATATATAAAAATTATATTTTCCCATACCAAACACCCCCTAAATGATTAGAATGACATATGCTATCATCAATCATGTTAATGGTAGTGTGGCACCAAATTGGCATCCATCGCGTATGTTTCGCGCATGCAAATCCTTAGTCCCTTTATTTTGCCCTACCAATTTCCTAAGTTTTTTCCTCCGATCTTATTTGTAAATTCAGATTAAGTATATTATTATTGTTGACAAATACTCGTATAACTAATAATTATGGTTATTAAATATCTCTCTTATGAGGTATATAAATACATATATGAGGTATATGAAGTTTTTTAAAAGACATATATACAGGGGCAGAGCTATAGTGTGTCGAGGGTGTACATACGAACACCCTTTGCTGAAAAATTATACTGTGTATATAGATAAAATGTTATTTGATATTGTTATATATTAAGGTATGCACACCCTTGTAACAACTCATGGGGTAGCTCAGCGGAGCCAGGCGACCTTGGAGAGCCGAGTTGTGCCTTTCAGCTTTTTTTCTTTTATTTTGAAAGAGCAAGTTAGCAACACAATCATTGAACACCCTTCGTGAAATTCCTGGCTCCGCCGCTGCATATATATACTATTATATTATAAGAGGAAGTTAAATCAACTTAAGCAGGTAGGAGGCCAGCACTCAACATGCCTGCCTAACTGCTATATCGGCTAAAATGATCAATTAACATGCTAGCATCAATATCTTTCTATATTCTTCTATTTTGAAATCACACAAATTGAATTGTCAAATGCAATTATCAGTTCCACACTTCGAACAAATTTTCATTTTCATCCGAGAATGCTAGGCCCAACTAGGTCAACTTCAACCAATTACATTATCCTTCAAAATTTGGTGATGACAATCTTTGTTGTTTTTAAAAAATTTGACCGGCCGAAGACACTCCGAAAAATGTCATATCCATAGCGATATACATATAATCATCAATGATTTCTCATAGATACTAAAAGGGAGAAAATCACTTGTTGCAAAGAAATTGGAAAGAAGACTAGACCTTTTATTTTAGTATTTTAGTAAGTATATGGTTTTCATGACTAAAATAAAGAGAGTGCGGTGAGCAGTGAAAAGAATTACACTGTCTGTTTGTGTAGATCCTACCAGATCAATAGATCAAGTAAAAAAATATTATTAATAAACAAATAAATAAATAAATAAATAAAAGTAAAGAAAGGCTAATGGTATGCTTTAAGGACGTGTAGTTGTCCCATAAAATATGAACCAGATTAGATGGTGAGCTCCTCTCTCCATTAAATTAAACAGAAAAGTCACTCTAAAAAGAACAAAACGTTTACCAATTAAGTTGCCTTCCTATATTTAATTAATTAATTAAACTAAATCAACGACATTATAGAGATACTAATTAACTCCACTTCACCGCAAGTCCACGACCTTTGACGGTAAATAGTGTTAAATGAGGTTGAAATTGGACATATTAAAATAACTGAGTTAATAAATAAGTAGGTTATTAATTCATTTAAAAGTTATTTGAGTTGAAAAGAATTAGGAAAAAATAGATTAAAATTAAATCAGGTCATAATTCAACCCGCTCAACTCTTAATTACTATATTAATTATATATATTTTTTATTGGTTTTCTTATAATTTGTTTGAGTACCTAATAACACTTTTTCCTATATTATAACTATATATAATCTATCAAATAAAAAAAGTTTCTTCTTAAAAATATTTAGACAATATTTCCGTAGATCGATCTAAGCTACACATCAATTATTTTTTAAATGAGCTGAATTAAATATATCAAAATAAACTAAATTAATGAAATAAGAAAAAATATAACCCATTTAAATTTAAACAAATTGAACGAATCATAATTTTATGGGCTGATTTTATCCCCACCCAATGTTGTTCTGATTGAATTTCAAAAATCTCGCTGTTGACACCCAATTTTGGCCCTCCTTTTTCCCATAATTAATTTTTATATGCTTCTTAGTCCCGAGGACTTTTCCAAAATAATTTTCTTATTTTTTATATTAATTTTTTATAAATTTTTGGCACCAATAATCATTTTTTAAAATGATTTCCTTTACTTTTTATAATAATAATTACTAAAAAATATTGTATCTTATAAAATCACCACAAAAATATTTTATAATTCACTCTTTTTAACAAGATATTGGTATAGTAACTTTTATTTCAAACTCTAAATAAATTTTGTCGTATCGCTATAACATTTCCTAAATATTGTTCTATCAATTGAGGATTGCGATTACGCGTATCAAAATTATGTTTAAGTCAACTATATACTTATTTGAAAATTAATTGGGATGAAAGAAAGCATCGTTAAATTAATTAAGTGGAAAAACGACTAGGGAAAATTATTTCTTTTTCTACAAACTAATTCATTTACCAATTTTGGGCCAAATTCTTATTATCTTTCAGCCAATTATATACCCAAAACTCCTAACCCACTACCCAAACTCCTAACCCAGCCCAATACCGCCCAACCCAGCCCAAAACACCCCTGACCCGGCCCAATTACTCTCAACTAAACCCACCCCTAATTCACTCATCACCCCCACTTCGTCCACTTTCAACAAAAACCAAAAAGACCCTCTTTACCCTTCAGCCGACAGACCACCACCTCCAAACACGGCTGCCCCGCCGCCTCACCTCCAAGACCCGCCGGGTATTGCTTCATACCGGCGGACAAACGGCGACAACCCCTCTCCCGTCACCTCACGTCGTCCTTTCCCCTTTTTCAGACATTTTTGCAGCCTCGAAAAAGATCCCCGCCGCTAGACCACCGGATAATGGCAAAATCCGGTGGTCTTCACCTTTCTCTCCTCCACTCTACAGCCATCCCCTCACCCTTTTTGTCATCTCAAAAAACAGAGCTCGAAAAAGCTTCCCCCCACCGACGGCTGCCCGACGGATGCAACCGTTGCCCGACGGTCCGAGCTCCGCACCTCCGACCCATCACTTTCTCTTTCAAATCAGCCTGAAAAAAGGGGTAAGCTTCTTCCTTTTTCTCTGATTTTTTTCATCATTTCCATTGCAACTTGGCTTTCCAAGAATTCAAATTTTGAATTCTTGGAAAGAGCCGTTTGAGCCTTCAAGCTTCGGCTATAAAAGGAGCCCTTGGTTTTCCATTATAAAAGGGGGATTTTTGATCAGAAAAATCACGAAGAGGAGAAAAAAAATCACGACGAAAAATTGACAGATTTTGGCATCCGTTGAAGGCCGAAAAATCAGAAACTAAAATCAACAGCTCACAAAAATTGTTCTCTGGTTGTTTACTGTCGATTTCCATATACTCACTATCCGTTTTGCTTCCTGTTGTTTCGTTTGCTCTATTCGGATATCCGGAGTCGGAATCGGAAGTCGCTAGTTTGAAACTCAACACTTGACGGCCTCAATCGCTGCCCAACACAAGGTAAATTCTATCCCGTCTAATTACTTTATGTTTAGTTTTGTGATCCATTGATTCGTGTGAGTTTTTGGTTGTTCTTGTTTGGCTGTTTTAGGCGTTAAAATGTGAAACGAAAACCAGTTTCTGGCCGTTTGGTTTAGCTTATGTGATTATGAAGTGTTTACAATTCAAAACTTGGCTTAATTGTTGTTAATGGTGTTGTTTGTTTGGTTTGAATTATCGTGGCAAATTTGAAGTAAAATAGTTGTTGGTTTGTTCGGTTGTATTTATAGTCGATGGTGTATTGGAAGAATGTTTATAACCTTGAATTAGCATGAAATGAACCTCAAGAGGCTTCGAGTTTTCCGGGTATATACGGCTGAATGTTTAAGGACATTGTTGTGATCATGTGATGACTATAAAGTTAGTCGATTAGATCATTAACTTAGCCTCGATCTTTGTATTATGTTCGTTATCATTTTCTTTGGTTTGTTGGTTGATTTTCGTTTGAGTTTGTAGAGCATGTAGTTATCTCGCCGTGCCTTGTTCATAACTACGTAAGGACTGCCTTTAGCATATAAAATTATATGAGTTTGGTTTGTTGTTTTCGGATTACTAATGGTTTTGTTTCACTCTTGTAAAAGTCTTAAAGAACCTTTACTATTAGCCGTTTAAATAACCACGAAAGTAGGAATCAACGGTTTTACTTCATTTTGCCTATTCTTGTTTAAAGCTTTTCAAAAGAAAATAGTTCCAAGGACTTGCTTTTTCTCGTAATATGATAGGAATCGAACTTAGGAATGAATCATTTGTTCCAACATTGTACATGGCTACCTTTGTTTTGTTGCATAACTAGAGATTAGGATCATTGTTTACTCTTCAAAAAAGTTGAGTTTTCTTGTTGCTTTCCCTTACGGATTGAGTTGTAAGAATGTGTAATCATCCCGTCTTGTTTTAATCACAATTAGGGGGGGGGGGCTGATTTTGTTTGAATCGGAAAGGAGTATGTATGCTATGCTTAAGCTTCTTGAAGTTTAAATTCTTAAGGTAAAAGTTTCAATAGGTTTGTCATTTTTTTTTAGTCCCGAAAACGTTTGTTTAAAATAGGAATATACATATTATGATTATTTTTCGGCGTTTGTAAAATATTGTGGTCTTGCTTGCAATCTAACCTTTCTTCAAAACACCTCAATCCTAGTAAAAAGTGGTTGATTTAGTGTGCATTTGTTAGAAAAAGAGGGCTGCCCGTATTTTCATTATTTTTGTTTTAACTCGGGATCAATTTCGGGAATACTAGCTTAAGGAATTTATCATGAGCTAGTGTAGTAGTTTGGTTCCCTTTTTGATCCTCCCGTCACTAGTGTTTGCCTTACTTTTTGAGTTGATTTGTTCATAACGCCTTACTTTTTGAGCTGATTTATTCATAGCTACTTATTTAGTTAAAGTGAATAAAAATAATAATAATAAAGTTTTATATTGCTATTTGTTGTGTACTTTGTTTTCCCATAATCGACTAGTGTTGAAGATGTTCGTTTTGCCTAAGTTCTTTTCGGATATCATCTCATGTTAGTTCGTTTGTGCTCTAGTCAAATAAATTTGATCGTTTGCTTAAAAAATGAAGCAAAATATGGTTACATGTCGTCTTTCATATATGCTTGTGTATTTATCGAATAACATGTTTGTTTTCCTTATCACTTTATTGTTAAGCTTGGCATATTTCTACATTTTGTAAACTTTGTTATGCAAGTTACTAATCCTTATCATTTTTTTTGTGTTACATGAAACAACCGGAGAGCTGGAGTTCTCACTTGAAACTCAACCTCGGCCCAATATGTTTTTGGGTCGAACAGCTATTAGGAATCATCGCAATGCTCGGAGTCACCCATTAGGAGACTAGTTCCTCCAAAGGAACTTAACATAATTAGTTCCTTTATTTATTGCTTTCTTTTATGCTTACTTTAAATGTTTTAACTAACTTTGTATATTTGGATATGTGTTTTTCTTCGTGTTTTGATTAACGTTTATTCTTTGGCTTATAGTTTCGTGGGTTATCTTTATTTAGTTTTAAAATTTTGAAAGTAAGTTTCCTTCACTCTTTCAGTTTAGGCAAAAGTTTCGGATTTCCCTTTTTTAAATACTTAAAATTAGTGGTTAAACACTTTCAAAAAATAGTAATAATAAATAGTGAATAGTGCAGATTTTTTAGGATTAATTAATGTTAGGCTTGTTTCAAGAAAAAACTTTGTTCCAAATAACTCGCGGTAGATTTTCAAAAAAAATATTAAGTAGCGATTCAATATATTTTAAACGAATATTTAGTCATTCTTAGGCTTTAAACTATAGAATGCTTATCTAATTTAGGCAAGTCTCCTTTATATTTATTAATAACTCGTTTATTCTCTTATTCTAACCCCAATATTTTACAACTATTTTGCTATATTCTATATATATATATTTTGAGATTTTCAGATTTTTTAAGGCCTCAAAACGCAAGGTATATATATGTCATATGCTATCTACTACAAGGTATATATATTTATATTTTTACTTACTCATTCTTCCTACTTAAATTAAACATATATTATTTTATCACAATTGCATTTACGTACATAATATTTTCTCTCATATTCAATGCATGTTCATTTTTTACCTTACGAATAAAAGTCTCCTTTACTTGAAAACAAATAATTCTCGTTCTCTACTCAAGTTTTCAAAATTGTTCTTTTACATGAGATATATTTATCAAAACAAATATGATTTTTTCTCTTATAGCTTTTTCTCTATTACCGATATACCTATTTCCTACATTTTTTTTTACTTGTCCAAATTCTTTAAAATAATAAACTTTTTCATATGATTCCTTGTATTTTAAACATACATACATCACTTTTACTTTCTTTTAATAAACATGTCATAAACTTTTCCCAAAACTCTAAAACCATATATATTTCTTACTTTACAAAAGTATATTTGTATAAATAACATTCTCATTTCTTTTACGTAGCCCTTTTTAAGTATATATTCTTATAAATCATAAAGTTCTACATACTTTAATTTAAATTACGATAAAAGTATTGCTATTAAAACCTTCATATATTTTGACATATACGTACATATGTTTCATCTTTTTATCACAAGTATATTTTATATTTTTGCCTATTGTAGTGGCATGTGTCATATACTTTGAGTTTTTCTTTAAATTAATAAACCATGTTTTTATCACCTTTTAGCAAATAATGAGCAAATAATTTTCCAAATATTGTTTCTAAACTGAGTTTAAGGACTATCTTCGGATAGGCTCTGAAGGGTGCCTAACACCTTCCCTTCGAGTAACCAAAACACTTACTCAGAATCTCAAACGTTTCGCAGACTAAAAACAGAGTTTTACATACAAAATGGTTTCCTAAGTTTCCTAAAATTTAGGTGGCGACTCTAAACCCTTTTCCAAAACAAAGGCAGAAAGAGCCGGATGTTGCAAGCATATTTTGGCCAGTCCGAAATAGGGCGCGACAGAATGGCGACTCTGCTGGGGATTATTAACTTATGTTTTTACCTTAGCATGCTTAGTTTATGAATATTATTTGGAATATTTGTTTATTTGCAGTACATTATTTGCTTTATTTATATCATTCTTTGTTTGAAAGGACGCAAGCCAAATCCAAACTTGCGCCCTTTGTTTGATTGATAAACACTACTTGTTACTGCTTTCTCACTTGCATTTCTCTATCGAGTCTTTGGCCGTACACATCTCACACACTGTGGTACACGCGGAGGGTTTTATGCCCTCCCAAACCTTCTTTTGGATTCCTTAGTTTCAGAGTCGGTGCAATTAGGTTAGTGTGCCGTCTCGCAGTTATTCAAGTCCACTCTCAAATCTAGGAAAATATTCTTATTCTAGAAACAGGTCATGTTGCATAGCCTTAGGCAGGACGATCCCGGGGATTGACACTGCATTTAGGGAACCACCCTTATTGTCAACGGGTTTTTCATAAAACCCAACGACATATACTTTGTGTGTGATTGATGTAAATGATCCAAACTAAAACACATGATGGATTTGGGATAAACAAACTTATCATACCCTTTACCTTTTCTTTCAGATGAATATCAACCAAAACTTACCCAACATCCAAATGATTTTCTCAGCTCCCCATAACCTACAACGCTGGTGGAACAACATCAGGACTCTATATGGACACGAGATTTCCAAACACCTGGGATCTCTCACTGAGCTGTTGGACATCCAAGCCAATGAGATGCTAACAAAGTCGCTGATTGAATTTTGGAACCCAACCACCACGACATTTCAGTTCTCTGACTTTGAAATCACGCCTACCTTGGAAGAGGTCAGTAGCCTAACAGATCTGGCGCTCGAAGGAAGAGAACCAGTATTGCCCTCAACCATGTCTGGAAGAAAGTTTCTACACGCTTTGGATCTAAAAGTCTTCCCGGCCCTTAGGAATGTAGAAAATAGATGTGTAGGTTTGAACTATCTCTTTCAGAGGTTTGGACGTCAAGAAAGCTATGATGGTTATCGACAGGAATTTGCTTGTAGCAGAGCAAAATGGGAAAGAATCCGACCTGTGGCTTTTGCACTCGCTTTCTTAGGGATCATGGTCTTTCCTAAGAAGATAGGCCGCATCAATATCAATTTGATGCCAGTAGTCCTTGCCCTGTTCAATGGCTCCAAAAAGTTAACATTAGTACCAATGCTTTTGGCAGAATTATTCAGAGCTTTGTCCTCCTGCTCAAGAGGATATGATTGCTTTGGCGGATGCAATTTGCTACTACAAATTTGGGCCGTAGAGCATTTCTTCCAAAAAGAACAAGCCAACGATAACTTGGAAGGAGTCTGCGACAAGATGCAAAGCCACGAGCGTAGGTTAAAATTTTGGAATGCACCGACAGGACGAGAAGGATGGCGAGTCTATCTAACGCATCTCACAGGAGATGCCATCCAATGGAAGCTCCCTTGGATCACTGGAAGAGCATTACTGAGGAGATATACCAGCTATTTTATTGAGTTGATCGGGTTAGAAGGGATCCAACCATACGCTCCACTTAGAATTCTGCGCCAATTTGGCATCAATCAGGAGGTTCCTTTGTGGTCCCACATAGAACCTGCGGAGGTCGCTTACGGAAGAGAAATACCTTCGGCCAGGATTAGAAGACTGCAGGAATCATGGATGAATATAATATCCGCAGATATCGGACAAACAAATTGGTGCACCTTGGAATATTATGCGTGGAAGGTAGAGGGAGGTCCCATAATGCGACCAAGCTGGGAAAGGATCCCTGGTTTTATCGACTATGACATGGTGACTCAAGTCTCCAGGGAAATAATACCTCACATGTATCTCACCGCCTCCATGCGTGAACAGATTATTCCGGGCTCAGTTAAAGATGAGATAACTTCGGACAGTCAGGATGATATAAGAGAAAATCTAGGGGAAGAACTTGAAGATCAATCTAAGTATAGATCTTTAGTGTTCCTGGAAGAAGATGATCCAGATTATCAGGAATGGCGGTTGAGAGAATGGGATCTCGGAGAATACCACCCAGGGCCTTATTTGGACATATATGATGATAGTGATGACGGTCCTACGTGGCCCTAGGTTATCCTTTCCCATTGTACCCCTTTCATATTCCCTAAAGGTGCCTCATGGCCCATCCCTTTGTACGCCCTAGTGGCCATCCCATGTCTTTCATTTTCAGGCTCCCGTCAACCTATCTATTGTAAGCTTTCAAAGCCAGATTTTTCGTAATGAAAGTCATGTTTATCTCAAATCCTAAATGTGTTCAAAATGGATCATTTATTATCAAATTGTATGCAGCGTAGGCCTACCTCTGGCAAAACGAGGCTCCATATTAGGACGCATTTTTGTGTGAATATCGCCAACTTGGCGTATATATTTGTTATATATTCCGACATCTCCCAAACTAACATAGTTTCCTTTTTCTTTCCTTTCTTTTCTTTATGTTTATTATAAACCCCCCAAAGAAAGTTGATTTGTGTCGATTTGCAAACTGGCGGAATCGCAATACAACCTCCGATCTAAAGGAAAAATGAGCGAAGAATCTAACAACGCCTCGATGGTACCAGTAGATGGCGCCGAAAGTTCTCGAAAACCAATGGACACTCAAAACGACAAACAAATGGCCAACATGGCACAAGAAATCGAAATCTTGAAAGAAGAACTACGCCAAGTGCGGGATTTGACTAAGCTTACAGCTGCTACCTTCCCCGCTCAATTCCAATTTCCAAATGCTGAGTTGCGGCCGGTCACTCCCGCCGACTTAACAAACACGCCTAAACAAACACCACTTGTTCCCGCTTATGCTCAAGATCTACTTGATCATCTGCCCGCCGTTAGGGCTGCACCTAATCTTTTCTTGCCTATGCAGAACTTCACTGTTCCAATTCACCCAACAATGCAGCACATACCGGAGGCACATGTCACTTGTGAAATGCCTGTTCCACCAGTATATGCTACTGAAGCCCCTACTTTCGCAACATCCACGGCTGTCAAAGTACCATACGAGGGCGATCAATACGTAGGATTGGAGAGGGATGTCCGGTCAAATGAAGATAGGTCGATAGCAGCTCAACTTGAAAGCTTGAAAAGGGCTTTTAAAAGCATGCAAGTTACCAGGGGAACCAAAAGTCTGGACTATGATGACCTATGCATCCACCCAGACATCGATATGCCGGTCGGGTACAAACCACCAAAATTTGATGTATTTGATGGGAAGGGAGATCCCCACGCACACCTAAGAGCCTATTGCGATAAGCTGGTCGGCGTAGGAAGGAACGACAAGTTGAGGATGAAACTGTTCATTCGAAGTCTGTCAGGAGAAGCTCTAACTTGGTACACTCGCCAAGACCCTCGCAAATGGCGTGATTGGCAAGAAATGGCCGAAGATTTCATGAGTCGCTTCAGGTTTAATACCGAAATCACTCCGGACAGATTCTCACTTGCTAACATACAAAAGAAGCCATCTGAATCATTTCAAGAATATTCATGGAGATGGAGGACCGAGGCTGCTCGGATCCAGCCCCCACTTGACGAAAATGAACTCTCTAAGTAATTTATCCGAGCTCAGGAAGGCGTCTACTTTGACAAAATGATGTCAATGATGGGCCAAAAGTTCGCTGACTTGGTCAAGATGGGAGACTTCATTGAGGAAGGTATTAAGTCTGGGAAAATTCAGTCTATGGTTGCACTACAAGCCGCAAGCAAGGCCATACAGTCAGGTTCCATTGGTGGTATCAAGAGGAAGAAGGAAGACATCTCAGCCGTCACACCTTACTACCAGCACGAAGGACCATCCCACCGATACCCTAACAACTCCCAAATTATCGCACATGTTCCAGTATATAGTACCCAGCCACACTATAATCCACCTCGAGCTCCAGCACACCAAAATCCACCGAAGTCGTATGCCCCTGTCCAAGCTCCAGTTCACCAAAATAGGCCAGCATATGCACCAAGACCACGTCCTAATTTTGAAGCCAGAAATACCCGCACCTACACTCCTATTGCCGAGCCTTTGGCTCAATTGTTTGAAAGGTTGAGGGTAGCAGGTTTGTTGCAGCCGATTGAGGGAAGAATCCCTGATCCGATACCACAAAGCTTCAATGGAAATAAGCGATGTGCATACCACTCGGGAATCCAAGGACATGACACGGAGGAGTATTTTAGCTTGAAGAACCAGATCGAGTCTCTTATCAGAAAGGGAGTAATTAAATGCACCGATACTCCTCCAAATGTGAACAATAATCCTCTACCAGATCATGATAATCAAGGAGTCAACATGATTACCCTGGAGGAAGAGTATATCATGCCTATCTGGAAAACAGAAGAAGTTGCCGCCACATCTCCAGCGCAACCCTTTATCACGGTTCAGTTGAGAGAACCTTTGACTATTCAAACCTACCTGCCGAGAGTTGTGGTAACCACTATAGCCGCTGGAAAGCCTGACTATGACACTAAAGCAGTCCCATAGGACTATCGAACGGAAGCCAAGGGCAAGATGATAGACGCTGCTGTGGCTCACGGAATGACCAGGTCGGGAAGGTGTTATACCCCGGAGGATCTAAATCGAGGGGTTCCCGGGAAAGAACAAAATCCAAAGAAGAATGTTACTGATGCAGAAGCCACAGAATTTTGGAAGAAGATGCAGTCTAAAGATTACTCAATCGAGGAGCAACTAATGAAGACACCAGCCCACATTTCCATTATGTCCTTGCTAATGAGTTCTGAAGCCCATAGGAACGCTTTGGTACAAGTTCTGAGCGGAGTTAGCGTACCAAAAGAAACTACAAGTGATACATTGGCTGCAGCAATTGGAAAAATGGTGGAAGTGAACAAAATCTCTTTCCATGATGAGGAATTACCAGTAGAAGGTGTCGGCCACAACAAAGCACTTCACATTGCGGTCAAGTGCTGCGATAAGATCGTGACTAGAGTTTTGATCGACGGTGGTTCTGGATGCAACATCTGTCCTTTCACCACATTGAGAAATTTAGGTGTGAATATGGGAGAGATAAGGGAAAGTCGTGTGAAGGTGAGAGCTTTTGATGGCGCGCAGAGAAGTGTCATTGGAGAAATTTATCTCACATTGCAAGTGGGTCCAGCTGAATTCCCCATCTTATTTCAAGTAATGGATGTTACGTCCAACTACAACTTGTTACTAGGAAGGCCATGGGTCCATATGGCAAGAGCAGTTCCCTCCACGCTTCATCAGTGTGTGAAGTTCGAGTGGGGTCGCACCGAAGTTACCATTCACGGGGAGCTCAGTCATCCCATCTATTCCGTGAATTCTGTTCCAGTCACCGAAGAATTGGATGGAGCCGCTTTCCATGCTCTGGAGATCATGCAAGCCGTAAGAATTGATGAGAAGGTAGAGCCTGGAAAGATGGAGATGTCGAGAGCAGCGAAGATGGTTGCGTCAGAGATGTTGAAATATGGGTATAAACCAAAGACAGGGCTCGGACCTAAGGCTGACGGTATAATTGAACCAATCCAGCTAAAACATCATAAAGGTACCGCCGGGCTAGGGTATAAGCCTGCTTCAGGAGGAGTCCACAGTGCAAAGTTTGGGGCAATAGTGTTCGTGCCAGGACAAGTCCTAATCCCAGATGAAGCAGTTGATGAAGACGTCATTGAGGGAATAGGAAATCTATTCGTGTCCATGACCGACGATGGACTGGAGAAAGATATCAAGAAGTTGACCATCCGTGATGCCAAGCCTGGAGAAGTCTTGCAGAACTGGACCATCAGCCCATCCCTGTTTCGACAGGAGTCCTGGTAGTGTGGAAACGTAGTTTTATTTCAAAATGTTTTTGCATGATCAATTGAGGCTTGAATCATGCCTAAGTCCTTTTTGCTACTTGCCTCTTCTGAAAAGCTAGACTTCTTTTTAATAAAAAGTCTTTATTTTTCTTAAAATTTATCTTTCGACTATTTAAAATAACTATTTATTTTTTACTCACCTTTCATACTTTTCAGCGCTAATATTAGTAAAAATCATCGTACAACGGTTATGACATGTAACGAATCCATTGAGCAAAGTGCGAGTCATGAGCAGGACTATGAAGAATACGATGAAAGCATGATGCCTGAAAATCTACCTCAGGAGATCGAACAACTTGAAAGCCAGAAAAAGCCCAACATGGAGGAAACCGAGGTTGTCAACTTGGGAAATGAAGAAATGGTGAAAGAAGTACGAGTCAGCATACACTTGGAAGACGAAAGAAAGCAAGAATTGATTGAATTGATCAAACAATATGTTGATGTGTTTGCTTGGTCCTACGATGACATGCCAGGATTAAGCACCGATATCGTCTCACACAAGCTGCCGACTGATCCTTCTTGCCCGCCTGTGAAGCAAAAGACTAGGAAGTTCAAGCCTGATTTGAGTTTAAGAATCAAGGAGGAGGTAACTAAGCAGATCCAGGCAAATGTTGTGAGGGTTACTAATTACCCCACATGGTTGGCCAACATCGTGCCAGTGCCAAAAAAGGACGGGAAAATCAGGATATGTGTAGACTATCGGGATCTTAATAAAGCTAGCCCCAAGGATAATTTTCATCTCCCAAACATTCACATACTCATCGATAATTGTGCAAAGCATGAGTTGCAATCGTTTGTCGATTGCTTTGCAGGATATCACCAAGTCCTGATGAATGAAGATGATGCGGAGAAAACGGCATTTATCACTCCATGGGGAGTATATTGCTATAGGGTGATGCCATTTGGACTCAAAAATGCTGGCGCAACCTATATGAGGGCCATGACTACCCTCTTTCATGATATGATTCACAAGGAGATTGAAGTGTACGTGGATGATGTCGTTATCAAGTCCAAGAAGAGTTCAGACCACCTGCAGGATTTACAGAAGTTCTTTGAGAGGTTGCGAAGATACAATTTGAAATTGAATCCAGCAAAGTGCGCATTTGGAGTTCCTGCCGGAAAGCTACTAGGGTTTATCGTCAGCAGGAAAGGCATAGAGTTGGATCCATCAAAGATCAAAGCGATTCAAGAGTTACCTCCCCCAAGGACCAAGAAGGATGTGATGAGCTTCTTGGGAAGACTCAATTACATCAGTCGTTTCATAGCTCAGTCTACAGTAATCTGTGAACCCATATTCAAGTTACTAAAGAAGGATGCCGCCACAGAGTGGACGGAGGAATGCCAAAAAGCTTTTGACAGAATCAAGGAGTACTTGTCCAACCCGCCAGTATTGGTTCCACCAGAGCCCGGAAAACCATTGCTGCTGTATCTATCCGTCATGGATGGAGCATTTGGATGTGTGTTAGGACAACACGATGACACGGGAAAGAAAGAGCAAGCTATTTACTACTTGAGCAAGAAGTTTACACCATACGAGGCAAGATATACCTTGTTAGAACGAACGTGTTGCGCCTTGACTTGGATTGCGCAAAAGTTGAGGCATTACCTGTCGGTATACACCACGTACTTGATCTCAAGAATGGATCCACTCAAGTACATCTTTCAGAAACCGATGCCTACAGGGAAATTAGCAAAGTGGCAAATTTTGCTGAGTGAGTTCGACATTGTGTACGTGACACAGAAGGCCGTCAAAGGACAAGCTTTGGCCGATCACCTCGCAGAAAATCCGGTGGACAAAGATTATGAACCGCTCATGACCTACTTCCCCGATGAAGAAGTATTTTTTGCAGGAGAGGATATCTCAGAGTCGTATGATGGATGTTATACCCCATTTTAACCGAGGTCGAAACGGTGTACAACGTATTGAAAACTTCTAAATTAATTAAAAGGAAGTCGCCACCTAATTTAGTCTTACGGTGAATTAGGACACCTATAATTAACTATGTGATTAAAGCAAATAAAGACTTCATTTTAAGGTCTACTAAACTTAAGATTCTAAGTAAGGATTCTAACTATCCTAAAGGGAAGGGGTTAAGCACCCTTTAAGATCCGCCAAATTACGGTTAACCGGCCAAACTTAGGTTAATCTAATTAAAATCAACAAAAATAAAATAATCAAATTTTTAAACTCAAAGAAATCTTGAAAGATGTTGGCACTTCAAAGTTTTTTTTTCAAAATTATATACCTACTTAAAACTTATCAAAAATGTTTCTTAAAGCAAATGAAAGAGAATTCCAATAACGAAAATATTAATGCCTTTTATAAAGATACATTTTTGACCCTTTTGAGAGTTATTTTATTCTTCAAAAATCTATACTTTAAAGTACCAAGAAGAACTACACTTTTCCACCAAAATGTACAATTTTGAGTTCTACAAAAGGGTATATTTCTACCTTAGAATTATATCTTTTTGAGACCAAAAATCTACACTTTTTTAACTTGTTTAGAACTACATTTTTTGCTCTAAAAAATCTGCACTTATACACCCCAGAAATCTTTGTTTTGAGCCTTTAAAAACAACTACGAAAAATCTGCATTTTTAACCTTTGTAAAACTGTGTTTTTAGCCAAAAAATCTGCATGTTTGAACTCGTTTAAAGCTGCATTTTTAACCTTTGTAAAACTGTGTTTTTAGCCAAAAAATCTGCATGTTTGAACTCGTTTAAAGCTGCATTTTTACCTTAAGAAAAACTGCATTTTTTACACTAAAATAATCTTCGTTTTAAGTCCTTAAAAGAGCTGCGTTTTGCACATAAAAATCTGCACTTTTGAACTTACTAAAATTGCATTTTTTACACCAAAACATATCTAGATTTTAACTCAATTTTTTAACAAGAAAGATTTTAAAAATGAAGGCAAAGCATTTGGTTAGTAACCATGTATATAGACGAAAGAGAAGAGCTAGTCATATACGTCCTTTATTATAGCAAACTACCCTTTCTAAGGTTCAAGTATTCTAGGCCTAATTCTTTTATTGACGAAATCAAATAATAAAACAAAGACACTATTAATTAACTAGATTAACAATCTCGCACAAAAAATGAAATTAGTCTAGTGTTAAGAAAGGAATTCAACGAATGATCTCAAACTTGAGATAAAACCAAATCAACACAAATAAACTACTAAACAATAACAAGAAGATTATAATAAGAATAATAAGAAGGAAAGACACCATAAGAGACCCCGAGCGTTTTGCTCGTTTTTCTTGCTAATTGACGGGTTCTAAAGAAGATGACGTATAATGACTCCAAGCGCGGGTATATTGAGTCAAGTCTCGCCTTGAGACTCCACTTACGAGAGTCTCGAATTAAGACTCCATTTGCTCCGAAGTGTACATGTAAAGAAGAGGAAAATAAAGATTAGAGGGCGATCTACATTTAAGAAGAATATACTAATATATCTTGTACACTTATCACCTCTTCATATAACATTTAAAAAGAATTTCTTAAGATATAATTCCTACTCACCAAAATAAGCATCTTAACTTAGTTTTAGCAAAGCATGGATAGAATTATAAAACTACAACACTTATTACCAAAGAAAAGACAACAAACAAACATTTGAGACATGGAGGAGAACAAAAGAAGAGAAAGAAAAGAGAAGAAAAAAAAAAATCCCCAAATGTCACACTTTAAACATCCAGTGAACATGGAAAGCTTAAGACAACTTAAAAAAAAGCATATTTACATTGTGATATCTAATTTTAGCCCAACAAAGAATAATCACAAGTTATGACTCCTAAATAGCTTAAATAAATTCCTTCCTGCATTTGACCACAACAAACAGAGCGTGATGCTTCTTTTTTTTTAATAAACATATGAGTTTTAAGGAAATTAACCGTCAAATGAAGCCATAAGCTTAGAAAAATAAGCGTACTCAGCTGCAGTTATTTAATTAATTTTGCACAACGCTAATTAAGGCTAGTTAAAGGAATTCATTATCATATTCTCAAAGATAAAACAAAGTAATCTTTGAAACTGATGCACATAGAATTCTTAATGATACACAACAAGCTATTTCCTACATTCTACTATCTAGATTACATGGAAAAGACTCTAAACAAGAACCTTGGCAAATATAACCATACTACAGCACTTTGAGCACAATCCAAGTTTGAGGCCATGGATATACTTTATTCTCTTTTAACGAATTCACAATTTTCTTTTAAACGACACAACATTTTTTCAAGTTGTTTGATCATGAAACAGTAGCAAAGTACATTAGCATGAGCTGATTTTTAAGAGAGAATAACCGTTGCAAAACAGTCCCTTTTGAGCAGTGAAAGCAAAATATTTATAAACGGTCAAAGCTCTTTAAGCGTTAGCAAGTTTCGACTAATTTTAACTTATATAACTGGGTGGCTTCCTCCCTAAATGCCCATAGTTCCCTTGATTTCAAAATAGGAACAAGCAAGCATGTTTTTGACAAATCCTAAAACAGAGAAGCTAAATGAGCGATACAATGAAAAACAGATCAGTAGCATTCCTCCAAGTATCCTTACTCTATCTCAAAATTCTTTTACTTACTGATTTGTCAAAACAAAAATAGCAAGGCCACAGATTCAAACATTTCAAACGAAAACCTTAGGTGAGTAACAAAGCTGTTCAAACGAAACCAAGAAACTTAGGCGAGCAACAAAATCATTCAAACGATCACATATTCACCAAATTTCAATCCTTAAGTACAGAACCATAACTTCTTTTTTTGTAATTCTAAATATCCATTAACTACATGTTGGTTTCTTACGAAGAACTAGGAATAAAACAGACCACACAAAGCATCGAATATGAATTAAACGGGAACACTAAACACATTCAGTTCTTGAAACGAAAATAAAAAGGAAGGAAAGGAAGAGTACCGACCTTGTGTGGAGCAGTGAACAAGGGCTCCAACGTCAAGATCCAAACTCAAACTCGCTCAAAACAAAAGTTTCGGAAAAACCCAAACGAGAATGCAAAGACAAGTGCTTAAAAGCAAAAACCAATAAATATAATAGTGCAAGGGGGGGGGCGGAGAAAAGGGCCTCAAAGGCAAAGCAGAATAACAAAGATTTAGGGGGAAAAGGCATCCAGAAAAAAACCCCTCTCTTTCGGACCCCAAACACTAGTATTTATAGGACGAATTTCGGGTTAGGTTTGATTTTTGGGCGGGATTTAACCTTTGAATTCGAGTCCATGGCTAAAAATACGTTCGAATCCGAACGTTGTAAGTTGTTGGATGTGTAGAGCAGGAATCACGTGGTTGAAAGAGACCATAGCACGAAAATGGAGTTAACAAACTTATGCCATGGCTGATGAGCGTTGAATCGATGCCCCAAAAGAGAAGAGAGATGTGAATGAGAGGGAGAAAGGGAGCACCTGATTTTCACAGAAGAGAGAGGAGAAGCTTGCACAAAATTGGAGTTGGAAAACTTCTGCCATGGCCAAAGTTTTGCTGGAGCTTTTTCTGAAAGTGGAAAGGGTGAGAAAAACAAAAGGAGCGGCTGATGAAACCTTCACAATATTTTAGGTTTTCAAGGGGTATTTAGGAGATTTCAGGTAGCTTAAGTGGGGGTATTTTTGGTAGTTCAAGCAAATAGGGGTGAGTTGGATTTTGGGATGAGTTTGACCAACCAATAAAAGAGCGACACATGGCGGAGAAGAGGCTAGGTGTGTGGAAGAGTGTGGGAAGAGTGTGTTTATGACTGTTGGGCGCTTACGTGGCGCTTACGTGGCATCCACGTGGATTAAAACGTATTCCATTAAATAAAATATTTATGATTATAAAAATGTTAGGCAAAATCAATATCGTAGGAATTACGATAACGTTTAGAAAATCAAAAGAAGTATTTGTAGGAAATGCAAGCAAATACGGAAACGGAAGGAAACACGAGAAAAAAAAGAGTTCTGCCTAAGAGTGACGGCCCTAGTGACGGTCCGTCACATTGACCGTCAAGGTGGTGACGGCCTCCGTCCTTTGCTAAATTAAAAATAACGAGCACGCTGCTAGATTTAGAATAATAACAATAATAAAGTAATAATAATAATAATAATAGTTGTTTAAATATAGTAAAAAATAAATAAAAATTATTATTAATTTAGAAGCTCGAGAAAATAAAAAGGGCGAAAGGAGGGTCAAAATTGGGTGTCAACAGCTTGTCCCTCTTTGACCGGAGACGATGTAAGAGTTTCTGGGCAAAGAAGTTGACGTAGTAGCCAATTTTGTCCCGACCAACAAATACGATCCTGAAAGGGTTTAAGAAGATATATGCGCCGGATAGGTAACGGGGTAGAGGGTTTTGAAAAGATCAAGAGATCGATATGAAATGTTTTGAAGATTATGGCCGAACTTTGGTTTTTAAGTTGCCTACATATCTCGGGTTGCACGAGAATCAGGCCAAATGTAGTTCGGGGGTTATGATACCCTATGAACAAGGAATCACAATGAATGCAAAAATATTGTCCCAGTATCGAATTATGATGACACTGGGTATTATAAGAAATGAGCGAACTTAATCATCGAGCTGTCGATGTAAGTTGAATAGAGTTCGAGTATAGATCCTTGACCTTTGTTGGGAGTCCGATCGACATTCCCAACAAATTGCCCCAGTTCACTGCTTAGATGAAGTTCCACGTTGCGATTGTCTCTTGTTGCTGCATGTGGGTTGTACTTTCTGCAAAGTCTTAATAAAATTGTTAGCGAATAAAGCGTGAAATATAATAAATATCTTACGACAAAGATCAGAAGAAAGATGCATCCATTCTGAACTGGTGCTAAGTCAAATGTGCATTATTCCTTTTAACATTAAATAATTGCTTTAGATTATGCGCCCGCAAAATCTAAGTAATAACGTCAGCAAAGCAAACACATATACAAAGCGTGATTTCCAAGAAATTTAAAGGATAGCATGCGGTGCTTAATAAGTAAATAAATAAAAATAATGCATTGCGAGATGTGCAATAATAAGCGGGCGAGCATAAATATTTAATTGAAAGAGGATAAGCCTAAAAATGTCCTATTTGAGGGTGAACAAACCCAGCATATCCTATTTTGGGGTGGATGAACCCGATGTGTTCTATTTTAGGGTGAACGAACCCAATATATTTAAAGCGCGACTTTCAAGAAATTTAAAAGATAGCATGCGGTGCTTGATAGGTAAATAAATAAAGATAATGCATTGCGAGATGTGCAATAATAAGCGGGCGAGCATAAATATTTAATTTGAAAGAGGATAAGCCTAAAAATGTCCTATTTGAGGGTGAACAAACCCAGCATATCCTATTTTGGGGTGGATGAACCCGTTGCGTCCTATTTTAGGGTGGATGACCCAATGTGTTCTATTTTAGAGTGAACGAACCCAATGTGTTCTATTTTAGGGTGAACGAACCCAATGTGTTCTATTTTAGGGTGAACGAACTCAATGTGTCCTATTTTAGGGTGAACAAACCCAAGGTGTTCTATTTTAGGGGGAACGGACCCAATGTGTTCTATTTTAGGGTGAACGAACCCAATGTGTCCCATTTTAGGGTGGACGAACCCAATGTGTTCTATTTTAGGGTGAACGAACCCAACGTGTTCTATTTTAAGGTGAACGAACCCAACGTGTCTTATTTGAGGGTGGACGAACCCAATGTGTCCTATTTTAGGGTGGACGAACCTAATGTGTCCTATTTTAAGGTGGACAAACCCAATATATGATGCAAACTTGTAAAGATAAATATTGGTACGGTGCAGAAAGCTTGATGCGATGCTTGATTTGCGGTAGCTAATATTCATATTGCAATGCAGAAAGCTTGGTGCGATGCCTTTATAATAATGGACATCATGATGCGGTGCAGTGAGCTTGGTGCGGCGCTCTTAAAAAATAATAAATATGCAAGGTGCGGTGCAGCAATTTTGGTGCGGTGCCTTCATAGTTGCGAATATTTATAATATAATATGGAGAGATTGGTATGATGCCCTTGCAGTAGCAACATCCATGCGAACATTCATAATACAATATGGAGAAATTGGTATGATGCCTTTGCAGTAGCAACATCCAATGAGTGCTCCAAAAAAAAATATTTAATCAAATGCCTTTATAGTAGTATGCTGAAATGCATAGTGCTTGGTGCGATGCCTTTGCAGTAGCCATTATTTAAAGTACGATGCCTTGATGAAAATTTACTGTAAATCAGAATTCTGCACTCAAAGAAAATTTGTGAAATATAACATTCAATTTGCGTCATCATTTGCGTGCGTTATCATTCCAAAATTAGCCTCTGCATTACTTAAAGAAAACTTGTTAGTATAAGATGAAAACGGTTGCCTTGCATTGAACTTTGAAGCTTTGACTTTGAATCTGCGCTTCTCGTTGTTATGGCACTGCAGCAATTTGATGAGCGAATATGATTTCTGATCTTGACTTCTGCTTTGTTGAATAAACGTAGGACATTTGCAGGACTGTCCCAGTTTTGGCTAATGGAAAAAATGAATTTTTTATTATAATGAGACCGAACTCAGAATGAGCGCCTACGTATCCCGCTACTAACAGGAATCAGGTCAAACGTAGTTCATACAAAAGTTTAGGAAAGGATTGCAAAATAGTAGCTACTCATAAAGGAGGGAAAATGGAGAATGATATTCTCAAATTTGCAAAATGATGCCTTTGTCAATTCTCTTGACTGGTTGCACGCTCTCTTTAAATGCCTTGGTGCCAATTTTGATGGATCACCCTTAACAAAGATTGTGCTGCCACTTGCGATATTGTCATTGTTGGTTGGAGGCTCTTGGTGCAGCTTTATCTTGCCACTTTCAATCATGCTTTCAATCTTGAATCTCAGTGCCGAACAATTCTCAATATCATGTCCCTGAATATTTGAATGATAAGCACAACTTTTGGATGAATCAAAATTTGGAGATGGATACTTAGGCATGAATCCTTTTTTTGATTGGAGAAGTCCATTAGCTTTCAATCTCTCAAATATATTTGTCAATGGCTCATCTATAGGAGTGAAGGAGAAAGATTTCATCTTCCTTTGTTGTTGTGAGCTAGACTGTGCTTGGTGAAATTTTAGTTGACGACCATTTTGAAAGTTTTGTTGGCAAGAAGGCTTTGGTTGAAAGGTTTGGTGAACAACTGGTGTTGTTGGGTTGTCTACAATTCGCCCTTCTTGAATTCCACTTTCCAACTCTTTGCCAACACGAATTAAATCAGAAAAATTGCGTGCACAAGTCCCAAGCAGCTTATTATAATATAGATCATCTTGAATTTGAATGAAGGCTGAGATCAATTCCTCTTCAGGCAATGGAGGATGCATTTTTGAAGCTTCTAACCTCCATCGCAAAGCATATTCTTGAAAAGATTCATGCGGCTTTTTCTTTACTTTGAGCAAATCAGCTATATGAAGATCATTCTCGCAGTTGAACTCGTATTGCTTTACAAAGTCACGAGCCATATCTTCCCATGTATACCACTTGCTAAAGTCTTGCTTAGTGTACCAG